>CP139509.1:239998892-240448892 GCA_021014915.2 Artemisia tridentata subsp. tridentata | reverse complement strand
TTAAATAAAACCAGGGTCAAAAGAAAAAGTCAACCCTCCCATTTCCATCTCTTTCCCGCTTTCTCTTTTCCCCATACCTTTCACCTCACCTTTCCCTTGCTCCAATATCCAGACAACTTTGTCTCCTACTTTTTTCTGCTCCAGCCTCCCTTCCCCCCCCCCCCCTTGAGCTACAATTCATAAAGATAACCACTGGTAGTCTGTTAACCCACTAACCGTTTTCCCGCCAAAACCAATTCAAGGGCTAGGATTAATTTAAAGCTAATCCTACGGCTGGGATTTGAGGAGAGAGACCCAAGAAGCTTTTGGAGAGATATATAAAGCCCTCACACACAGAGAAAAAGGGGTAGTTAATTAGCTAGTTTTTAGTTTAAGTTCAGTAGTTAATTAGGTCGAATTTAATGTTTTTCATTTAAAAAGCTTATTGGGTTTTCTTGTTTTGTAATTTTCTCATGTAATTCAGTATTGTATTGCACATTTTCTCAACTTAAAATTTAGTTTTTAATTTAATGAAGTTTAATTCGAATTTTCTTTAAATTTGCAAGTTATCTGTTTTAACCTTTCATTAATGTTTCTATAAGTTCTTATAAGCTTGTTATGGCTTAATTTGAGCTCATAAGCCTTCAATTCTGTACTAAGTTCAAAAATAGAACTGGTCAACAAAAGTCAACCTAAGTCAAAGTAAGTCAAAACTGTTCATTTGCTTATTCAGTACTTATTTAGAGTAATTTCTGCTTATTTGATCTTATAGATGCTAGTTAATGTAAATTAGATAGACCTAGGATTGCTATTTCTGTTTTTGTCTTAAAATCCTCAAAAAAGCCAAAATTAGCTGAAACATAGATAGTGCTTATTTAGTGCTTATATCCAGTTGTTAATTACTAATTAGTGTATAAATAAGTTAGTAAAACTTCTTTCATCCAAACCCTAGCTTAATATTGTCTGTTTCATTTAAAAAACCAAAACAGTCCCTTCTAAAGGGCTGTTTGGCTAATGGGTCAAACGGGTCAAATTTGGTCATTATTGTTCATTTACTCAAATGTGACTTTTAATCCAGCTTATAGAGACTTAGTTTAATTGTTTGTAGCTTGCTTTTAACTGTTTTGATAGATTTTAAAGGTTTTGAGTTAGTTAGTTGAAGCTTAGATAAGCAGTTGTGCTTATAAGCTTCCTACAAGCTTATGCTTGTTAAGCCCTTATTGTTGGCATAGTTAGGTCCCTTATAGTCTAAGATAAAGAGTGCTTTAATCCCTTATGCCCTAGTTCAATACATAGCTCTAATCAGTCCACTATTGATATAGCAGACTGCATTTTTTATATTTCCCAAGTTTCAGCCTTTTTCTTTGATTTTTAGTTTCTTCATTATAAGTCCTTATAAGCTAAATTTTGGCATGGAGAATCTTGGCTTGCTATTCTAGTTGTTAGCATTTTTTGTAGATTTTTAGGATCAGCTTATTGTAGCTTTTTAGTGCTTTGAAAAGCACTCATTTCCCCTGTGCCAAAACTGATCTCAGTAGCCTCAGTGCTTATTTAACTTTGATCATTGCTTATTTGTTGGTATTTGTAGCTTATACAGTTTCCTTAGCTTATTTTGGGTGGTGCCATAGTGCTATAGCTTATTTCAGTTTCATTGTAGCTTATTTATAGCTTATTCAGCTTTTTCTATACTAGCCTTAGCTTATTTCATTTCTTGTCCACTGTTTAGCCTTTAAGGCTCATTTCCTAGCTTATTTTTAAGTTTCAGAAAAAGTTGTAGTTTTGAGATATGCTTATTTTCATGTGCTTATTCAGTTTGTTCAAAGAAAAATAGAAAAAAAATATAGTTTAGCAAAAAGAGAGTCCAGGGATTCGAACCCTGGACCTCTTGTTCACCAAGCACACACACATCCAGTCGCCCTAGGGTCTTTTTCATTTTAATCTTGCACAATTATATATTTAACCAACCTTTGTCCCTTTAGCTTATTTTCCTGTTTTAGTTTATTCCAGCTTATCTGGATAAGCTGGCAACTTCAGCTTATTTTTCCTAGATTCAGATTATTAATTAGGACTTTTCTGTATTTTTTCATATTTTTCCAATTTCATTTAGTATTTTTAATTTATTTTTCTTTTAAATTCTGTATTTAATTCATAGAAAATTAAATATTATTCAGAAAAATATAATTCTTTTTTCTAAAATTTTCTTTTGTTAATTAGAACTTAGGAAAATTATTTTGGCATTTCTAGGATTAGTATTTCATTGTTTTGACGATTAATCGCGCGTTTTAAGTTTTCTTTACGTGTTTAATTACGCGTTCCTTAGATTATCGTTTTCCTTATTTCTTAAGTCGTTTTTATTTTATGTTCACTTATCTTAGCATAGAAACCCAAAATCCCTTTGTTTTCACCATTCAAACATGCAATCACGAACCGAATCACGAATTCCATTCAAACCTTCGTTGGGGATAACAAAACATAAACATTTAACATTTGGTAACACTTTTAAACATCATAAGAACATGAAATGAACAAGATTGAAAAAGTTTTGAAGTTTCCTTACAATGAGGGTGTTTGTACGTGAGCAAGAAAACCAAGGGAGAGCTTAAAATGCACCAAATTTACCCACAATACGTTTTGATTAACCAAAAACACTTGAAAGTACAACCCGATTAGCTCAAACTTCACTTGATTTTTATAGATCTTGAAAATTATTGTTGTTCGAATGGTTTGGAAGAGAAAAATGATCAAGGAAAGTTTAGATGAGGGAAATGTATGTGTGAGCTTGTTAGTGTGATAGTTTAAGTAAGAAACAAAACTAATACATGTCACCTTCTACTAACAAATCTATTAGGATAAAAAAATTTGTCTTGTGGTGGTGATATGGGCGGTAAACGACAGCCAAGAGGGGGGAGGGAAATTATTTTGCTCCTCGTTGGTGCATCGTGTGTCGATTTAAGCTTAAATGTTACCGTAAAGTCCCGGTTTGACCTTTTTTTTGGGACATGTACACGCAAAATAAAGTTTTTATCGATGTTTTTGTCAGAATAATAAAAAAATATTATTATTTGCTCAAAAATGCATTTATTTGACTGCTACCATATATATACTGTAGTGTTGGTTCGCGCGTGGGGTTGCTTTTCAGTAAATATGAGAAAGCTTCTCAGTTAAATATGAAACTTGTCAGTAACAATCAGAAATAGGATAATTTACGCTTACTGACAAAAATAGACTTTTTCAGCAGTGACTGTAAGCTACAGTATGCGGGACAGCTCCCCAAAAATGTTAAGAAATGCTCAGAAACATGAAGTTATGCATAGAAATACTCGGCTTAAAAATAATAAATAAATATTTATTATTAACTTAAAATGTAAAAATTACCATTTGTCACAGTCTCCCCAGCTAATGGGGAAATCCGTCCCGGATTTCAATTCGCGTTACTCGATGAGTTCGAGAAGAGATGAGGATACTTTCGCTTGATTTCATCCTCTCGCTCCCAAGTGTACTCGGGACCTCTGCGAGAGTTCCAACGGACCTTCACAATTGGGATACGACTCTCCTTTAGTCGTTTAACTTCCCGGTCCATGATTTCAATCGGTTCCTCGATGAAGTTCAGTTTCTCATCAAGCTAAATCTCATCCAAGGGAATGGCAACGTTATCGTCAGATAAGCACTTTTTCAAGTTGCTGACATGAAAAACGTCATGCACAGCGCTGAGTTCGGATGGCAACTCGAGTCGATAGGCTACCGGTCCGACTCTGGCAAGAATCTCAAAAGGTCCAATATAACGAGGGTTCAACTTCCCACGTTTACCAAATCTTATCACGCCTTTCTGTGGCGAGACCTTTAACATCACTTTATCACCCACTTGGAACTCAAGGGGTTTTCGCCTCTTGTCGGCATAGCTCTTTTGACGGTCACGAGCCGCCTGCATTCGGCTCTTGATCTGCACAATTTTCTCGGTAGCCTCGTGGACTAGGTCTGGTTCGGTAAGTTGGCTTTCGTTGACTTCAGCCCAACATATTGGCGATCTGCACTTACGGCCATAAAGTGCTTCATATGGTGTAGCCTTGATGCTGGTGTGGTAGCTGTTGTTGTAGGAAAACTTGGCTAAAGGCAAATACCTGTCCCAGCCGTTCCCGAAGTCAATCACACAAGCTCTTAGCATGTCCTCTAACATCTAAATGGTCCTTTCACTCTGACCATCAGTCTGAGGGTGATAAGCTGTACTCATGTCGAGGTCTGTTCCCAATGCGTCCTGGAGCGACTTCCAGAAGTTAGATGTGAAACAACTGTCTCAATCAGAGATGATAGAAATAGGCACACCATGCCTTGCGACAATTTCCTTCACGTACAGTCATGCAAGTTTGTCCATGCTATCATTCTCCTTTATAGGAAGGAAATGAGCAGATTTAGTGAGACAGTCCACGATTACCCAGATCGTGTCATAACCGCTCGATGTCTTAGGCAGTTTGGTGATGAAATCCATAGTGATGCGCTCCCACTTCTATTATGGAATTTCAAGTTGTACAAGTAGACCGGATGGTCTCTGGTGTTCAGCCTTGACTTTCGAACACGTTAAACATTTATTGACGTACTCAGCTATATCGGCCTTCATGTTTGGCCACCAGTAAAGCTTCTTCAAAACCAAGTACATCTTGACGGATCCTGGATGGATGAAGCATTTGGATTTGTGGGATTTGTGCATGATCAAATCACGAATTCCTCCGTATAGCGGGATCCAACTTCTGTCCCCATAACGCAAAACTTCATCGGATCTCTTTACGAAGCCATTCTCACTCTCTGGCATTCCATAAATCTTCTAACGCGGTCGGTTCTCTTCCTTGAGTGCCTCGACCTGAGCCTCAAGAATTTTCGCTGGAAGCAGTGAACTGATCGTCATTCCTAACGATCTAACTCTGAGAGGTTTGATCCGCTCCTTTATAATGAAGGCATCGGCAACTACCTTTGCCTTGCCTGGGTGATAACGGATCTCACAATCGTAATCACTGAGCAATTCCAACCATCGGCGATGTCTCATGTTCAGCTCTTTCTGGTTAAAGATGTGTTGTAGGCTTTTGTGGTCGGTATACACCACACACTTTGTGCCATAGAGATAGTGCCTCCAAATTCTAAGTGCAAACACAACTGAGCCTAACTCTAGGTCATGGGTCGTGTAGTTCTTCTCATGGGTTTTCAGTTGTCGAGAAGCATATGCTATCACCTTCTCTCTCTGCATTAACACGGCTCCTAACCCTTTGTGTGAAGCTTCGTAATAAACAACAAAGTCTTCACTACCTTCAGGTAAGGCCAAAATAGGTGCACTACACAACTTTTCCTTAAGGAGTTGAAAGACTTTTTCCTCCTTATCTCCCCAGTCATATTTCATATTCTTCTGTGTTAGTTTAGTTAAAGGTTTCGCTATCTTAGAGAAACCTTCAATAAATCTTCGGTAATAACCGGCGAGTCCTAAGAATTGGCATATTTCAGTGGGTGTTGTGGGTGTCGCCCAATCCTTTATTGACTCGATCTTTGCGGGATCCACGTGAATGCCTTGACTATCGATCACGTGGCCCAGAAACTGCACAGTTGATATCCGGAATTCATACTTCGAAAACTTGGCATATAACTCTTCCTTCTTCAATAATTCTAAGATTAGCTTGAGGTGTTCCTCGTGCTCTTCTCATTCTTAGAATATATCAGGATGTCGTCAATGAACACGATCACAAATTTATCCAAGTACGGCTTACACACTCGATTCATGAGGTCCATGAATACGGCTGGTGCGTTAGTTAGGCCGAATGGCATAGCTTGGAATTCATAATGGCCATATTGGGTTCTGAATGCAGTCTTCGGGATATCCTCTTCCCAGACTCGGAGTTGATGATAACCTGATCTCAAGTCAATCTTGGAGTAAACTGATGAACCTTGTAGTTGATCGACTAGGTCTTTGATTCTCGGGAGTGGGTATCGATTCTTGATGGTTAGCTTATTCAGCTCTCGATAGTCAATACACATCCTGAAGGATCCATCATTCTTCTTAACAAATAGGACCGGAGCTCCCCAAGGCGAAGAACTCGGTCAGATGAAACCTTTCCCTGATAGTTCAGCCAACTGATCAGACAACTCCTGTAACTCCGGTGGTGTTAATCGATAGGGTACTCGCGCTACAGGCGTGGCTCCTGGCACCAAATCGATTTGAAATTCGATCTGTCTGGCTGGCGGGAGTCCAGGTAGGTCTTCTGGAAAAACTTCTGGGAAATCCCGCATAATTGGCACGTCTTCCAATCGTTTCTCTTCAGGCTCCTTCTCTTTCTTCTCAATAACATGAGCTAGAAAGAGGTGGCATCCTTTCTCGATGCACTTCTGCACCTTCGTACACGAGATGATGCTCAATCTTGACGAGCGTGCAGGATCGCTCCGATCTCCTTCTATTATCAGAAACTTGTTCCCGTAGGGTACTCTGATGATCTTTTCATCACAGATGATGTCGACATGGTATTTCGATAGCCAGTCCATCCCTATGATGACGTCAAAACTACCCAACTCTACTGGCATGAGATCGATGTTGAATGGGTGGTTTAACAAGTTTAGAGTGCAACCTCTTATAATGGTATCTACACTTTCTAAATTCCTGTTAGCTAATTCTACGTCTAAGACGTTGTCTAAGGTGGTTGGAGCAATATCAATTAAGGAACTAAAAGCAGTCGACACAAACTTCTATCTGCTCCCGTATCGAATAATATTGATGCATAACGATTATTTAAAAGAAACGTACCAATCACCACGTTCGAGTCGTCCTGGGCTTCCCTTCTGCCCACTTCATAAACTCTCCTATGGGCTCCTCCTCCATTGCCCTGGTTCCCATTGTTAACTGCTGCTCCCTGGTTGCCATGACCACCATCGTTTCCCTGATTCCTGGGTTTATTGCACTCATTACGGTAATGACCCTTCTCACCACATCCATAGTAGGTGACTTCCGCCCTATGGTTGTTGGGTGGTGCTGCTTGAGCGGTGGCTAGGGATCTGGACCTACAATTCTTGGCCAAATGACCCACTCTCTGGCAGTTGTGACACTTAACCGTGCACTGGCCTTTGTGGTGTAGCTTACAGCGGTTGCACAGAGGTGCATTCCTATCATACCCTTTCCTCTCACTTGATCCTGCTGTTTAAGCCTTTGCCACTTCCTGCCTTTTGTTTTGAGAGTTACTGTTGTTACCCTTTGAGTGGTCTTCCCACTTTCTCTTGTTGTCAATACTCTTTTCTGGGACATCCTCCAATTACTGATCCATCAACTTGTTGGCTATTTCCATGGTCTCATGGAGATCTTCACCCCTTGAGGTAGTCACATCTCCTCTTATGGACTTTGGCAAACCTCCGACATACCTCTCAAGCAATCGCGTTTCAGTTTGAACCATTTCAGGACATAGCAAAGCCAGTTCCTGGAATCTCTGGTTGTAAGCGGCCATGTTGTTATTTTGCACCTTCAAGTTCCAAAACTCTACCTCCAACTTCTTGACCTCATTACGTGGGCAATACTTCCTGAGCACTAACTCCTTGAAGGCATCCCAAGACATAGCATAAGCAACATGCATGTTGGCAGATTTCATGTAGTTGTTCCACCAAGTCAAAGCGGCATCCATGAAAGTGAAAGATGAATATTTGACCATGTCGTCATCGTTACAACCACTGATGCGAAACACGGTTTCTAGCTTTTCAATCCACCTAGTTAGGCCAACGGCTCCCTCTATTCCTCTGAAACCTCCAACCATGATCTTTCGAAATTCAGAGTAAGTGCAGCCATGGCTGTTGGTCACTGGCCTTGACGTTTCGGTGTTAGTGGTTGAGTTGTTTGTGGCTGTGAGTGCGGCGGCCACCCGATCATTGACAAGCTGATCTAGCATTGCTTGGTTCACCACAGGTAGGTTTTCCGCGACCCTGGTTGGGGCGGCGTTCTCAGCATTTCTGCCTTGCGCGGCTCTTGTTGGGGTGGCATTCTCAGCAGTCCAGCCTCACACTACTCTTGCTTGGGTAGGTGTGTCAGCTATTCGTCCCCGTGTGACTCTTGTTGACTTTCGCTTGGGTGCCATTTATCTGCATCACAAGAAGATGACGATAAGTGAGATCTCGATTATAGAGTGAAGGTGTCACATGAATATATGAACATCACAGACAGAATGCAAGAATAAAGTCAACGACAGAGGAAATGAACAATCGATCAGTACCTCGAGCTCTCCTCAACATCCCATGAATCCTGGTCTGGCCTCTGCCCAAACCGATAGCCCTAAAGTCCAAATCCTTGAGCTCCCTACCGTGTGACTTCTCCAGTGCCTCTAATCTGGCTCTCAGGCTAATCATCACACGTCTGTCGGCAAACAACTCCTCAAATAGTACACATGCAGCTCTGTCAACTGTCTCAATCCGCCTCTCAACACTTTGAATGCGGTCAGGCTGCTCTAACCTCTCAATCTAATCTGAGTGCACATCGAGCAAACTGGCATGGTTCTCCAGCTGAATCCGTACCTGCTTCATGACAGTAGGCTCCTCGTACTCAGCTGGTGAGGCTGGTAAAAGTGGAGAAACCACTGGTGATGGAAGCGGAGAAGGTATCGGAGATGGAGGTGGCACGAACAAAGGAGATGATGGAGTGTACTCCGGACTAGCAGCAGGTACACCTGTGCTGGTATCACAAGTAATGTCAATCCACTGGGTATCACTCAAATCCTGTATCTGGGCAGCCCTGGAGCTCTGCCCTACCTTAAATACCCCCTGTACATCCTCCATGATGCCCTTGTCATCCCGTGGCATCATCACCTGATCTAGATCCATCGGTACCCCTCTGTCCCTGTCAACACACGCACAAACAGGAGCGTGCTCGACGGGTACTGTCACTGCTGGTATGAGCTCTACCTGAACCTACACTGGATCCTCATCTTCATTAGAGTAAGACTGAATAGACCTCCTCAATCTCTGACGGGGAGGGGAATGATCTGGAGATGACATAGGTGACTGAGATGATGGTAAAGCAGAGGTACCCGTGTAACCATAACGGGTTCTCCGGAGTGGAGAGGATAGTACAGATGATAGCTGGACGCGACGTCCACGGATTCTCCTATAAGAAGCCCGACGTCTGGTGGGTGGGGTAGTCTGAGTATGCTGGGTGAGGGTGTAAAGCTGAGCTGGAGATGAACGGTGACCTTTGGCATAGCAGGGTAGGTATGGTGAGGTAGATGCGGGAGTGGTGGGTGAGGTAGATGCTGGAGTGGTGTGTGTAGGCTGAGCAGCTGCTCTGACAACCTCCATCAACGGGTCATCCGAAAATGGAATTGGTCGTCGAAGCGGGGAAATGTGTCCAGCAGCAAGTACCTCATCACGAACATCGGAAGGAAGAGACATGGTCTGTGACAAATATGATGTGGCATGTGTAAGTATATAGAAAATACTTATATCATATATGTTAAGTAAAATACTCAAACAGCATAGTATAACACTTAATCATATAAAGCAAATAGCGATCAAATCATAGGCAGGCATGCATCTGGCGGTCATAAGAAAATGTTTTTCAAAACTGGTTATAGTTTAGGGTTTTTATACACCTAGTTCTCTATAACCTAGGCTCTGAATACCAATCTGTAACACCCCCAAAATCTAGATTTGCGGAAGCATACATGTTTGAGTGCTACTAAATCGATAATAACAACACAAAGATATAGAGAACGGATTAAAAATCCGTTTTAAAATAGTTTACATTTCCAAAGTTAAATGTCATACATCAAGTTCAATCTAATTAAAATAATGCCCATTTAACATGACTGTCCCAAATCAGAGTTTAACGCATGAGCAAAAACATTTCTAGAAATTATGACCAATGCCATGCCCTGCCTTCAATGAATACAATCTCAAACACCTGAGAAAAACATGCTAAAATTCAGCTAACGCTGGTGAGTTCATAGGTTTAAAGTAAATAAGCACATATGGACCATAGCAAATAATTCAGCAAACACACTCTAACTGTATGCTAACACTAAGCTCATCCAACCAAAACTAGACAAACAATATACCAAGCTGGCATAGCAAACAAGGGTGCCCACGAGTGTTAATCCCCAGACACTTAGCAAAATCCAACATGGTATACGTTCGCGTTGACCTGCCGGGCCAACCGAACGGGGGAGTCACCCCAATAGATCTATTTATATCATATGCGCTTCCCAGCAGGAATTGACGGCTGAAGATGGTGGGCGCAATGGGATTCAAACATACTTAAGTTATCCGCATACAAGTGTGTATAAAAAAAACAAAGTTCAATTTGGTCAATGAAAACAATTTTGCATGTTTCACACCCCAAGGTTTATAAAACAATACGCATAAAAATGGGGCTATAAACTCACCTTAATAATAATAGGAATCTGCTAGTCAACAATAACATAGTGCAACCCCTCCGACACACGACCTAGATCAGTATGGTAAGTCTTAGTGAAATATTCGTGTTTTAAACGTTTTAACTCAATTGAAAGGTTTACGTGTGTCAAGTGCTCGTGTATTTCTTGCTTGCATTGTGGTAAGGTAAATTTCATAATAGTTTATCGTATAAGACTCTTTGGTGATGGCTCATGGTGAAAGTGTACAGTGAAAATACGTGCAACGAAAACTTTTGTACTTAGTGCTTGTCGTCGCAGAATATATATATATATATATATATATATATATATATATATATATATATATATATATATATATATATATTCATTTATTTGAATGTGTTTTTTTTGCAACGCAGTCATGACAATTGATAAGAGTTGCACCACTATATCTAACCGTAATTCCAAAGAATTTTTAGATGGTCTTTTTGCATTCGTCGCGCATTGTGAGCCATTGTTAAACCCCGTCTCAAAAAAGATTCATTGCCCATGTGTTCGTTGTGGTAACGCTCAAAATAAATTGGTTACGCTCAAAATTCAAAATAGATTGCTTTTTGCATTCGTCGCGCATTGTGAGCCATTGCCAACAAGGTGTTGCGTTACTTTCCGTTAACACCTAGACTATAATGTATGTTCAACACAAAACACATCGCAAAGTGGATGACTTGGCATGCTACTGGACAGTCTAAGGAAAACAGTAAGATGAATCACCCGTGTGATGGTAGAGCATGGAAAATTTTTGACATAATGAAACCTAAGTTTTCTTGTGATCCTAGAAATGTCCGATTAGGGTTGGCTGTTGATGGTTTCAATCCGTTTGGCAACATGAGTCAAAATTACAGCATGTGGCCGGTTATATTGACAACATACACCCCCCCTGTGGATGTGTATGAAAGAGACTTCTTTAATGTTGACGATGTTAATTCCCGACCCTAATCACCTGCAAAGGACATTGATGTTTTCTTGCATCCTTTGATTATAGAACTCCAAGATTTATGGAAAGGAGAGTGAACTTTAGACGCTGCTACGGGTACTCTTTTCAACATGAAAGCGGTGGTTTAATGGACCATCAATGACTTTCCAGCTCAAAGTAGTTTGTCTGGGTGGAGTGGACAAGGCTACTATGCATGCCCCACATGTAATCAGGACACTCCATCGCTTCCTGTGAAGCATAAAATTGCTTATGTTAGTTATAGAAGATTCTTACGCGTAAGGCATCCAATGGGGAATAAACATAAAGAATTCCATGGTAAACCTGAAAGGAACCCTCCTCCTAAAAGCTTTACCAATGAGGAAATCATGATTCAAATTAGTAAAGTCTTTAAACATGTCTCGGGGAAACATCCACCTATTGTTAAAAATAACCCTAAACCTAATCGAGAAATCGAATTGAATTTGAGTAAGTGTTCTATATTCTACGAACTGGAGTATTGGCCCATTCTTCTACTAAAACACAATCTCGATGTCATGCACATCGAAAAGAACGTGTTTGAGAGTGTGCTTAATACCTTGTTAATGAACGACAAATCCAAATACACGCTAAGGGCAAGGCAAGACTTGAAAACTTTGGGAGTTCGAAAGGAGTTATGGCTCGTTGATAAAGGAAACGGGAAGTTCGATAAACCTCATCCAAAGTACTCTTTCACACCAAAAAACAGAAAACTTTTTTGTAAATTCATCAAAGGAGTTAGACTACCTGATGGGTTTGGATCCAACTTCAAGAAAAAAGTGGCCGCTGATGATAACAACATAATGGGCCTAAAATCTCATGACTGTCATATAATGATGCAGCGGTTACTTCCTTATGGAGTTCAGCAATACTTACCCAAAGTCATTTCACCCCCATTAATCGAGCTCTGCTTATTCTTTAAGCATATTTGTGCTCAAAATTTGATGCAGCCAGACGTGGAGAAAGCTAAAAAACAAATGATCGATGTTATGACTAATTTAGAGAAAACATTTCCTCCTGCTTTTTTTGAAATAATGATTCATTTGGTTATACATTTACTCGAAGAGGCTATTCTAGGTGGCCCTGTTTACTATAGGTGGATGTATCCATTTGAAAGATACATGAAGAAGCTAAAAAATTATGTCTGAAATAAAGCCTAGCCTGAAGGTTCTATAGCGGAGGGTTATGTTGCAGAAGAAGCATTAACTTTCTGCTCGCGTTATCTTAAGGATGTCGAGATGAGATTTAATTGTCCTGACAGAAATGACGATGGTTTGCTTAAACAACCAAATAAATTCCAGGTGTTCCAGTTAGTATGCAGACCGGTGGGTTGAGATGTACATACTCGGATGAAGTCAGATGTTATGCAGGCAATTGTATGGTTTGTACTTAACAACAGTCCTGAAATCGATGCAGACATCCGGGCGTACAAAGAGTATGTTTCTTCTTTTTTATATTTTGAAGAACCCTTTTTTTCGTAAGTTATTTGTTTTCGATGACTTATTCTAATATCATGAACTTTTGCAGTGAATTTCGTAACAATACCTTGGAAACAAGTTTTCCTCCCTGGTTCAATCACAAGGTAAACACATTAGATATATTACCTTGTAGTCCAGAGTTATTGCTCATCTGAATCTGTTTGTATCTCTTTCGTAGATCCGTGATAAGAGTGTGGCAAAAGACCCAAGCTGTAGTCCCGAGTTACTCTCTTTGGCATGTGGACCTTCATCTAGTGCAAGTACATACCCCGCTTGCATAGTTAACAGTGTGAAGTTTTTGGTGCATGAGCGCGATATACTTCATACCACTCAAAGAAGTGGAGTTTCAACACCCGGGCTTGATGGAGATATGTATTATGGTCAACTGGAAGAAATCCTGGAGCTCACTTATATGGGCAACCGCAAGGTTGTGTTGTTCCGATGTACATGGTTCGACACCCGTAACCGTAATAACCCTACGGCACGCTCTAGACGTTCTTACATTAAACGGGGCATACATCATATTTTGACTGATAAGGATGCTATTAGAGATCAAAAATACATTCTTGCGACACAAGCAACACAAGTCTTCTACCTTGAAGACACTGCTAGACGACCACCTCATTGGAAGGTCTTCGAAGATGTTCATCATCGGAGGATCTGGCATCGGGATGTGGTAGATTTTGATCAAGATGTTATACATGGAAGCAGTTCATTAGATGTTATATTGTCTATTGGTTTGACTGGTTTGGAGTATGCGGATTTGAGTGTAAATGATGAATCAACAGAAGTGGACGCCCCACCAAGTGATGCTGAAGAAGATGCTGATTTTATTAATAATGAAGATGATGTCGTTGCTCATGTCCTTGATGATGATGATGTTGATGTGTCTGATGATGATGAAGTGAACCCCACTGTTGTTGAAGAAGTTTTATCTAGCGATGATTTTGATTATGACAATTGTTCTTAAATTGTAATTTGAATGAAATTGTTACTATACGTTTAAACATGTAGCTTCTATTTGAATGAAATTGTTATGTTATGTTTAAATGTGTATATTTATATGAATGTGTGTATTAGTATTAATTGATCCACGAAATTGTGTGTTCTTGTACTTGTAATTTTACAGATGGCATGTGTAGCTCCTAGATCACACGGTGGGGATGCTGGTGGTGATCCACCCAGACGGCCCTCATTTACTATGACGGGCTATTGCGCAGGTAAGCAATTGTGATTTTTATTTTATATTTTTTATTGATAAAACTGAATTTTTTTAATTGTATTTTCATGACTCAATAACTTATATTTGTAGGTTCAATGATCATTGGTGAGATGGCAAATCGGGCCTTAAAGAGGGCGCTTAGAGAGAATGATAATCGCCCTTTGCCGATTGGCTTTGATTACGATGATCAAGGTACCTTCTCACCTATAGGCACTTATGCACCGCAGTTGAGTAGTCTTATCGGGGAACAAGTCAGGCCACATCCCCTTGATTGCCATTGGGAAGAAATTCCAGAACCTTATAAAGCACATATATTTCCCGCACTCGAGGTATCAATTGTTTATTTTATTTCTATCATTATTTTTATTGACCGTTTAGATATACGTGTCATATTTAAATTGTGTGTTTATTTAAATGCGTATACTTATTTGTAGACCTATTTCAACATCGCGCCTTGCTTAAATGACGATCGCCAAGTGACGGTTGGGGAGAATTTATATACGGTGGGGGAAAGGGTATCTCTTGGGTTGAAACATCAGATGAGGTTACTATATCGCAAATATAAACACAGGATCAAGTCTGTTTACTTTGATACACATGAGACGCCCGCGGCGGCAAGGGAACAGCCGTCGCCACCGAAAGTGTGGCTTAACATAAGCCAACAAGAATGGGAGATGTTGGTCGACTGGTGGTCCAAACCAGAACGGATGGAAAGATGTGCCAAAAATGCAGACAACCGAGCAAAAAACAAGATAATAACTCACCAAGGGAGACAATCGTTCGTACAAGGAAGAAACGATTATGTAAGACTCATTATAATTTTTGTGATTTTTAAAGGTGTTCATATATAGCCCGTTATTAATTTATTTTATATCGTATGTATAGAGGGTTAACAATAAAGGGAAAAATGAAGACCTTATCGAAACATGGAGGAAGGGGCATTCAAGAAAGGGCAAATTTAACACCAGCGCAAACGAGACGGCTTATGTAAGTAATTTATCTCTTAACATGCGTCATTAAGATCAAGTTACTTCTTTTTTTTAACATATATATATATATATATATATATATATATATATATATATATATATATATATATATATATATATATATATATATATATATATATATATATATATATATATATATATATTTCGAACTTACACAACTAGAGATGAAGTCCCTTCATGATCAAGTGAAAGCCGGTACAATCCCGTTCATGAGCGAACAAGAAATATTGGATGAAATAGTTCCGAGTGACAACCGCCAGAATATGCCGGGCAGGGGCAGGAGGTTACCGGGTGGTGGCTCAACTTCTCGCAGGTCTGATGCGAGATTTGTAAGACCTTGAAAGGACTTTTACAATCCTCCAGACAGTGTACCTGATTGCTGTAGTGTAGTATAGGTACGTCCAGGGGATTGATCGTTCTCTAGGGGAATAGTGTCGTTAGGTCAAGATGTATGACAAGATAGGTCTAGAGGTAAGGGATGATTCTTTTTATCTTTTTATTATTTTTATGAAAGCAGGTAAAAATCTCGGTTTTGAAGGAATGGGCGGAATTAGTTGCTTGTCAACTAACCCAAAAACTAATAATTATAAAATTAACTAAAACTAATTTAACAGAAAAGTAAAAGTGGTGACTACTTATGAGAGGAAAGCGTGTTTACTTAGACTTAATTACTCCCTAGTTATCTCCTACTGATTTGTTGAATTGTCACATCCTTGTTTTAGTTGAAGCACTGTATTCCTTAATATTGATCGTGGGGAGGTGCCGAAGTCCCCAACTCTATGAGCATTAGTCTCCCCTAAAACCCTTAAAGTCTATTAAGTTATCTAGGATCTACAAGCCGCAACTCACGCAATAAATACAACGAGACCAATAGTGCACTCTACGGTTGCGTTTCTAAGACGTTCAAGCAAGTTACATATAAGAGGTTAGCCAGTTTTCTTAGCCTAACGCGATGAAATTAACTCAACAAGAGACAACAAATCAATATTCAATAACTAGGTTTCACTAGATCTAAGCAATTAATCAAATGATACATAGACATATCGAATGATTAAAGGGAATACTTAACTTTATTGAAACATGAAGTTAAAAGGCTGTGAAAGCCTTACAATGGCTGCAAAATTCGTCTAGGGTTTCCCTCTCCAAAGTGTTATACCAATTAATGAAAAAAATGCGGAAGTATATATAAGTTTACAAGGCTGATGGCGTCAGGTTATGAATCGTGACGCCGTCAGATCGCCGTATCTAGGGTTTCGTCTTGTGCAAGTCGCCGTTGTGACGACGTCATAAATGGCTTGAGGCCGTCACCTTTTAAATCTTCTGGGCCGTCTCTTTGTAGCTTAAAACGTGACTCCCTCCTTTATTTTGTGCCTGACGGCGTCAAGTTGTAAGATCTCCAAAATTCTCTGAGGCATCACTGGATAATCTTGAACCAAGAATTCCAGCTTCATAACAAGGGTCGGCGTCACGTTGTGGTGTGTGACGCCGTCAGACTCCCTTTTCTGACGGGTTTTCACGACTTCGTCTTTTTCTTCACTTTTTTCGCCCAAAAATGTCAAAAAAGTGCCAATTTCCAGATTTCTCGTCCCAAGTACCTAAAATACAAAAAGAAACGATTTAAAACAATAATTGATCATGTTTATTCGATTTAGGGATTAAATGACCCTTTAAAAAGGTACCAAATAATTCCTTATCAAATATCCCTACACTTGGTATTTGCTTGTCCTCAAGCAAATATGCTTTTGCACTAATCTACCTGTCATGGCACATAGATTACCATAGGTTTAAGAACGGATCAAACCTCCACCGCTTTGGCGTAAGCACCTAGGATAAACTATCAAAGAAGTCTTTAAAAGGGTTGTAACATTAGGTGTAAGGGTATGGAAAACACGATTTTGTTGGATAAAGGGAAGTTTACTGGTGGCAAGTCTATCATCTTGGTCAATTACATGTATAATGAGGCGTTGCTAAGCCAAGACTAGACTCAACTCACTAACTACTAACTCCTTTTATATTTTCTTGACACTTTCTTGACTTAAACAAAAATAAAAGAAACAGGATGGTAGTCCGCATGTTTTTTTCTCTTGTCTTTTTCTACTTTTTTTTTCTTTTTATCATTTTTTTTTTCTTTTTCTCTTTCTGTTTTTTTCGATTTTCTTTTCCTTTTTTTATATTTTTTTTCATATACTCTTGCCCTACCATCCGAAATAATACATCAAAGGGATCTTGCAACCTCCCTACACTTGAACTTTTACATACTTTACACATAACTAACTAATGACCTGAATTAATAAAATCAAAACACGTGGAGTACTTTAAACATTAACGTACATATGGGGGTAACACATGACATTCTTCCCCATTACTCCATAACAACTAGTACTTTACTCATGAGTCTCAATCATCCCAAAACTGTATTTACAAGATATGACTCGACTTAGCAACCATGTAATCAATTAGACAATTGACAAAGGGTGTAACAAATAACAATAATGCATAAAAAGTGAGTGCATATAAGGTAGGCTAAGGCGATTTGGGTGTACATTTGGGGATGGATTATAAACAATGTTCTTCATTAATATTTTGGAATCCACCAAAATATCACGAGAACCGCGAAAAAGATAGGCTATGAGGGGTGTACTAGGGGTATCGTGTACTAAAGATGAGTATATCGCAAGGGTGTGGGAAAATTACTTGACTTTATTGGTCAATGTAATTATAATTACAAGTTTAAAACAAGGGTTATCCTAATGCCTCTTATCATTTAGTAAATCCTAACTACACGAATGTAGTCTCACTAGCGATCTCGGGATGCATCACAAACGCAAGTTCTAGAATTTATATACTAACGGTACACTCATAAGCATTAAAAGTGAATGCTTTTTCCTAAAGATCTAAAGGCGAACCTCACATTTTGGGGTGAAAATTTTTGAGTGGTAGGGTTTTTGTGCTAGATATATAACTCCTATCTATGAGATGCTTATTAAGACTAAAGTTTCACTCTTACATGTTGTAAAAAAAAATTTAATTTGGTGCTAAAATTGCCCTAACAAATATCTCTTTTAGTTTTATTACACATCTACTTTTAAACAAAACAAATATCAAGCGAAGTTATAGTTTCTAAGGTATCCTAATTTACCCTCCCTACACTTAACTTGAACATTGTCCTAAATGTTCTGAAAAGTATCAAAGTTATGATAACGGGAAAACTAAAATAGATAATAGAAACTAATACTCCCCTGATTTGCTCGGCATGGACGATGTGAAAACATGGTTAGATCCTCCTCCAAGAAAATAAATGCACCAAGAGCTCAACAAACTTCATCTTTTATCTTCTTGTCCAATATAACTTGTAATTTACTAAGAAAACAAAACACAAAACCTCGCATAAAATCGGCGGTAAACCTTATACATATAAAAATTAAATCCTAGAAAGCAAAGTGAGATACTCCCTCCGTCCCATAATTATTGTCCAGTATTGACTTTTAAAGTCTTTATTTCACAACTTTGACCTTAGATATTTTTATTTGTGGTATACGATACTTGATAAAAATTATATCAATGAAAATATGTTTAAAACTGAAAATACGTTGAAAATACATTTTTAAACTTTGGAGCGATTGTAGAAAGAGATTTAGAGAGAGAAAGAGATGGAGGTTAAGTATAAGATAAATGAGAAAATGAATAAAATTAACCAACAACCCCTTCCCTTCAATAGGAGGGGTATTTATAGTGTTTCACATAGAGTTTGGGCGTTGCCCTAAATAGAGATAAAGTAACAGGCCACGGCCCATGGGCCTTCTACACAGGCCGAAGCATAATAACTAACCTAAAGGCCTAAGCAACCTATTACATAATATGATTAATACTTTAATAATCTAAGACAAGCTCCTAACAATCTCCCCCTAAGTATTGATCATCGAGGTTGGTTGACGTCATCTTTGCTTCTTTGGCTTCGACGTCATTTGGGTCTTTGTTCTTTGTTCTTGATTAAGTGATATGGTAAGGTAACGATCTGCCTTCCACCAACATACTTTAACGCTAGTGTCTTAGCGTCTTTTCCACCATGCTCATATGTCTTCTGACTTTTGTTCTTCATAAGCTTTGATGTTTGACTTGTGAACGGTTTTTCTGCTTTATCTTTGACTTCTCATCGAGATAAGAGCATGATGAAATGGTGGTAGTGGAACTTCCGGTCTCCATGATTTCCTGTAGGTAAACAGTTAGCAATAAATCATCCAGCATTTACAGATTCAGACTTCGAGATCGTCAACAGCATAGTGTGAAGACTTTCTCTAATCCTACCTAAGGTCGTTCCTGAACCTGAAGATGCAGCGAAGTGTATCAATGATTCAGATGAGTCGCTGAAGTATACCGAAGTATCACTCCACGACTGTAGACCGTTTGGAACCACTAAGCGTAATCCACAGGGATTACCGAAGTGACCTGCTATCAGGGCTATTTGATGTTGACCCTGGCAGAATTTCCATTCAATCATTGAGAATCACAATATGTAAATCCTCTCATGAATGTTCTCGACAGATAACTAAGACCTGCGTAGGACACTCTTATTAATTCACAACTAGTGTTCCTTTGTTGAACGACCAGTGTAACAATGCTAAGTGTTCCTAAGAGATCTTTGATGTATCTCGTGGCTCTAGACTCAATCAAGTGCTTATTTTTGGTCGTCAGAGGCATGAAGCAGAGTGCCTCCTTTTCAATATCAACACATCTCGGAGTGAGAGGTCGATAGATGATGAAGGGTTCTCCGTGTGAAATGAAACAAGTGTCTTTTGAGAGACACCTGAGTGGCTAGAAGGTTTAGTGCAGTGCGTCACTAGGTCCATGACGACTTATTCTTCAATACCGGTGTTACCGTAGCAACAGCCAGTAGCATATGTATTGAACCCGGTTTCTTCCTTAAGGTTGATCAAATGGAGGGCTATTTCTTTTCACCATTTTATTTACTTTTCTTTTTCATTCTTCAACCCCTTATTTCTCCTTTCATTTCTTTACTCCTTTTTTCATAATACCTAGGACTTTCTAGTTCTAAACTATTGCGATTGTCCTTGGGTAGATCCCTCCGGCTCTGGCGGATCATAGGACGGTTTCCTAACCTTAGTCACCTTATAACTCCATGATTAATCCTATTGTTTGCCATTAAAACCAATTATTTGAAAATCACTCAAAGTGTTTATGATTGTAAAAACATATTTTGTTAACACTCTGAGAGATTTATGATTTTCAGAAATACTCCCCCTTAACATGTGCTCATAAGTGTTTAAAGTAAATTAGCACATGTCGGGTAGAGTCAGCACTTTTTGAATTGATTGATTTTCAATGAACATGATCGTTGCGAGACACGTTTACATCACTAGTGGAACTAGCTTGAAATTATTACCCGTCCAGATCACATTCAAGGAAAATCTCTCGAAATCGGTACATTCTACTCAGACAAGTCCTTTGCAAGATACGTTTACATCACCGGACAACCGGCTTGAAATTATTACCCGTCCTGGACATGTCTTTTCGACTACTGACTTATGATATCATCAATTCGAGGGTTCAATTCTGAGTCTAGCTCATACGAGATTCCAGCTTTTATTACCATATTTTAATCACAACTTTATTCTCCCCCTCAAAAATATCATAATCATGTTGTTTTTGAAAAACTTGTGATTAAAATATGTTGTTTTGAGGTTTACGGGAAGAATTTCAAGAACTTTTTGTTGTTTAGAACAAAGATTAGGTTTTGCAAGTACTCCCCCTTCACAAGGGAATACTTGTGCTTTTGAGCAGAATTTTGAAAACTTTGAAAAATTCTAGTTAATTCTACTCAAAAGTAAGAAGCTTTCACTCCTTATACTAGGATTGAGGCACTGAAGCGTACCTCAGGGTCCTTTCTTTACAAGAACGGGTTGTGCACTGTGATGTGTGTACAAGCCATAGTCATATTAAACAAATGATGAAATAATGACAAAAAGATTGACCAATGATACCATAGATTACCCCGGACAGCAGAAAGTAAGAATGTTAGGGATTCTTGCTCGTCCACCCACGTAACTTTCTAATCTCCTCATCTGCTCTCGAAACTAAAGCCGTCGGACAATGCGGTCTATGAATTTAACGGCTTGCTTCACATCGTTCCTGTTCCACGTCATATGCCTCAACCACCCCTGCTTCCTCCCGTGTTTATGGTTATCCAAAATAGTAGCAAGTTCAGACTTGACTTGGATCAAAGTTTCATCGCTGAATTTGTGGATACCTTGATACCCCATGAACTGCGAAGTGCTTCCTCTGACATACACTACACCAAATGGTCTGTCATCGAAGGTGTATGGACGCTTTTCTGTTATCCCTGGAGGTCTAAAATCTGGCTGAATTAAGTTCAATTTCGTCTGATAGCTGTCTACCCCAAGATGAACATCTTCAACTCTTGTTTGGATCACAATGTTGCGAATGTAGATCAAAACAGAGTTGATGATGGCGTACTGGAGACGACCGGGAAGGTGCTCGAGTTTCCCTTGTACCATGAGTAAATACATGTCCTCAATATCATTTATGTTCAGGTAGGGATAATCAGCTTTGTTGAACGTGTATTCTTGGTTGTCTTGCCTCCTCACAGTGATCTTCGTCAGAAAATTGTACCCATACTTTGATTCTGTTTCGGCACTCGTGATGGAAAGAATCCTACTCTTCTGATAAACCTTAGTCTTCGAAGTGAAAGTAAGCTTCCATTTATAGAACCATTTCCTCATATCAGGCCAGTGATAAATCCCAAGGACAGCTTCATCGTTGTATGTCTCAATTGAGTTGACAAATAATTCGCTGATTTGTTCTTCAAATCCTTCTAGTGCATATGAGGCTGCCTGGAATTTTGTAAGGGATGTAGCATAGCGTTTCTCTGGATTGGTGTTCCCGTAAATCAGATACTCCAAGTCTTTGTTGAAGAAGTATGCCTTGGGTATCTTCGGGTTGTGGGAGTGTCCAACGAGGGGTAAAGTTTGAGAATAATCAGGAAGTTGAAAATCATCGGTCGGATGAGAAGCTCGTGCATCATTCCAGTCAACATTCTCTGACATTGCCCTTGTAACTTGTTCCAAATTGTACTCGAACTCCAGGTGTAATGTTGTTGCTGTCTTGAACTAAAAGAAACCTGCTTTGCGAACTTCGATGATGTCAGATAATTATAAGTGCTGAACCTTCATCACTTTCTTTAATCGCTTCATAAAGTCCACAATAGAGCCTTCAGCAGGTGCAACATCTTCTGGAGCATCAGGGTAGCCTTCAGCAGGTGCAACATCTTCTGGAGCATCAGGGTATGCATCCACCATCTTTTCAAACCATGTGTATTGTGCAGCATCTGGATTGCTCCATTCTAGAGCAGGCCTCAGAGGTGCATCAACTGGTGGTGCAGGAACAGTTGCAGTCTTTGGGGGAGTAGTATCTGTGTCAGCTTGTTCCATGGTGATGTTGTCATGTGGTTCGGCCTCACCAAAAGCGCCTGTCTCTTGAGGTACGAAGTCCTCACTGCCAGTTTGCTGAATAGTGGGGGTAGGTTGTGTTGTAGAAGGACCCTCCTTTCTCGTGCGTTTTTCCCTTTTCTTGGATTGATCGTCCTTGTTAGGATCATCGCGACGACGTTTACTGGGCTTGTCCTTCTTACATGTCTCACCCCTCATTTCAGCTTTCCTGATTGAGTTACGCAATGCTTGACGAAGCTCTTTTTCTTCAGGATCATCAATGACAACCTCGAGCAACTTTTCTTTGAGATCATCAACAGAAGGCTTGGTTGGTAATGTCTGAATTGTTATTGGTGTGGTTTGAAGTTGATTAGCCACAAACCGATCCAGCTTTCTTTTGACGTATTCTTTCATAAGACCTGGGATTGTCTCATACAGATGCTTGCTGATCTCTTGTGGTAGCGTATTGCTGATGTAATGATCTGTTGCTCGCTCAATATCGTAAGTTTTGAACTCGTCGATATCACCCTGTTGTGCTGTCACTTGTTTTTGTAAAGCTTCGATCTGCTCTTTTAGGGCTTTAAGTTCATTACTGTCAGATTGTTGAACTGTAGGTACTGGTGATGGTGGTGTGGTCTTGGAGGTTTCAGCCACTGGTGATGGAATGACTGGTGGGGTAGGTATTCTGTCGTTACCTTGGTTATCATCTTCTTGGTCCTCATCATCTTTATCACTTTCTTCATTAACGTCATCTTTCTCTTCACCACTTTCATCATCTGTTGCTTTCTCATCATCTCCACCACTTTCATCATTCTCGTCTGTCTCATCATCTTCATCTTTGTTATCAGTATCTTCTGCATCTTCATCATCCTTGTCCTCTTCTTCATCTGATTCGGGATCTGAGGATGTGTGAACGAATTGATCTGATTCTGACTTATCCTCAGATTCAGCGGGTGATCTACTTGCAAACTGACTGTGTGTCGCCTCAGAATCTTCTTCATGGAGTTGTCCATTCAGAAACGCCGTCTTCACGTCCATCTGATATACGATTATATTCTTGTGAGCTGCATAGGCCAGAAACATTCGAACGGCCTCAAGTCTTGCCACTGGTTCAAAAGATTCCTTAAAGTCGATGCCTTCTTCTTGACTGAAACCTTTAGCAACCAACCGAGATTTGTTACGAATAACCGTGCCATCAGCATCCAATTTGTTCTTCCAGATCCATTTCAGTCCGACAACGTATGCTCCATCTGGTCTTTCTACCAATTCCCAAACTTCCAGATGCTTGAATTGATCAAGTTCTTCTTGCATTGACTCAATCCAATTGTCATAAGTGAGAGCTTCTTTAATGTTCTTCGGTTCCGTTTGACAAACGGTGAGTGCATAAATGCAAGTTTCACCACCGGTTTGGAGTCTCATGCGTGTCATGACCGGATCGGCTGGATTACCAATCACATTCACTAAAGGGTGATCCTTAGTCCACTTGTGAGTTGAAGGGTAGTGTTGAAAATTTTGGTGCATGTTTGACAGATCGAAATTGCTCGTGGAAGACTCAACACTGTCTGGAATGGTGGGAGTCGGAGCAAATGGATTGAAGTAAGTGTTTCTGTCATAATTTGCTGGTGTGGGTACTTCATAAGGTGAGAGGGGATCTTCAGCTTCAGTCTCAGTGTTAGAGGCTGGTTGATCTACTGATGATGATGGTTCCGTTGGAGGTGCGTCTACAGCAACTGTGGTAGATGTCGCTGCTGTGGTATCAGGTACCTGTATATGAACAGGGTTTGCAGCGGAACTGGTGGATACCTGATGTGTGTGTGTTATACTCTAATTTTTATATCCACGGTGTGTCGTTGTGGTTTTAGCAGTATTCAAGTTTTAAATTTATATTTAGCCGACTTATCAATAAAACACACACTTTAACGAGCAGTGTACCCGGTCAGTATGAATATAATGGTAAGTAGAGTGTCGATCAATAAGAGTGGAACGTATTATCTAGTTATTCTAATCAGTATTTTAATATCCTAGGTTAGCTATACAACCTAATCTAACGCAAGGGGGGTTCAGCCTGAGAGACTGACACGGTTTGGTTATGATTAAATAATAAACTAAACTAATAAGCACGAATCAGCGATTAGCACACACGTACACAGATAAATACTTGAGACAATAAGAAGACCTGTCCTGATAATTAAGTAGCTTGTCACTTGTTTTATTGCTAGTTTTATATGAAGTGTATAGTTCGATGCGACGCATCGAGAGTTAAACCTTTCTCGTTGGCTCTAATCTTATCGGCGAGTAAACCCTTAATGATTACTTGTGTCTATCCTATTTATTAAAGACACGCTGAAACAAATAGGCGAGGAAGGGGCATGGCGACCCAAGCAATGCTCAGCTAGACACAGAGGTTATCAATGCACTAATAAAAGTCACCAAAGACATCAACATATAAACTTTAATTAATGGGAAAGCAATTTTAAGGGGTGCCCATGGTTTTCCATAGTCACATGGAATCGACCCATCAATCCTGATGAATTAAAGTGTACTAATACAATAAAACAAAACTACTTAATGAATTGAATACATGCAGGACCTTCTTACAGCTCTTGTATCTTCGTTCAAGGTGTATCTTGTGCTGCTAATGCGTCTGACTTCGTCCTAGGGTTTCTTCTGTCTTCTTCTAAGTCTCGTACTCGGTATATTGCACACAAAATTCGTCTGACTTTGGGGTATTTATAGTTTCTGTCTGAGGGTTAGATGCGGCGCATAGAATAAGTAGATGCGGCGCATTGACTTAACTTCGCGTGGGGTCCAAGATTAATATATTCAGGAATATTCGTATACCGCCTTAAGATGCGGCGTAACTCCATTTCTCTATGCGGCGCATGTCCTTAGCTGTCTTGGATCGTAACTTGTGAAATCTTGATAGTGATGCGCCGTATGTAAGAAGTAGGATGCGGCGTATCTGGAGCAGAATGATCTTGATCTTGTACATTTCAGTAGACTCTTAACTTCTTGCTTGTTTTGCTCCATAATTAGTCCAAAATCGCCAATTTAGCATAGTACTTTTTTTTACCTGAGAATTACAAAAGTAAACATTAACGTATCAATTCTCACAGATAATATAGTAAAACAAGTCAAATAAATAGGATAAATGATGGTAATAAAATGTACTTATTTGAGTTCATCAAATATCCCCCCACTTGAACTTTACTTGTCCCCAAGTAAACTTTAGAATAAATCTTATGAAAATGTATCCTAAAAGATATTAGGATTTATTTTTATATTTAAGCATGTATTCGTTTTGTCATAATCACACAACCAAACACTTAACGAATTAGAAGTAAAATAAAATATTTTGATAAAAGCAAATCTAATCGTTTAACTGTCCAGTCTTGACGAATATTCTATCATAAGCTTGGCAAGTATACTCATCTCCCCCACTAAAGCCAAGGAATAACAAGTCTAAAGCGCTAAAAAGGGTTTGTAGGTTAAGGGTTAATCATTCTTCTTAATCTCTATCGATCTCAAATTCCAGAAAAGGCGACAAAATCACAAATACATGATCGAATCCACGACCACGATACTTGCAATTGCTCAAATCCTTAACTCGAACAGGCTAAAGATAGGACTAAGTAATCTTTACCAATAATATTATATCAAAAAGGGCGACAAAATCATAAATACATAGCCGAATCCACGACTACGATACTTAAGATTGCTCAAATCCCTAATCTCAATAAATCAAAGGTTTGGATAAAGAATAATATAGGGTATGGATAATATTTGGGATACAAATTGGTGTAAAATGAAAAATAAACAAAACAGATAAATTAAAATCCTAAGTGTGGTAAATTGCTTTCCCAACCATCCCATGAATAAGACTCATATCATTGAATAACTCACGCTTTAACACTTGAAACACACGCTTTATGTAGACACGAATTATACTCAACAAGATCTCAATCAAAGAATAACCTTAGTTGGCGTTCCCATAACGGCCAACTCCCATTCAATCCATAAATATAATATATAACAAATAGTGGTGATATCGCCCACTTAATACAAAACTTTACATAAGTTGGTTAAAACAAACTTCCAACTTTTTCTTTCTTTTTCTTTTCTCATTTTTTCCTTTTTTTTTTTTTTTTTTTTTTTTTTTTTTTTTTTACACTACAAAACATAAACATAGATGTGTAAAATTTCACCACATCACTATAACGATAACTCTGGATAATTTTTCCATACTTTTCATGACTTCAGAAATAACGGTAATAGTGAAAGCAGTAAACACACGAAAAACAAGACTCAAAATATACAATATCTACTTTCACTCCAATTGCATTGTGCAATTTCCCGACCTAACCATAGATAATGAATTATGCACGCGAACAAAGGTAATGTAAGGAAACACACTTTGCCTAAAGCAATTAACCAACCACAGATTTTAATCTACAGGGTAGGCTAATGTGTAAGGGTGTAACGAAACATTATAACAAAAGTGTAAGAATCGAAAGGAATGGCTCTGAGTGTTTTTCTAGGGGTATCTTACTCTAAAAGTGAGAGTAACAAAAGGGTTTATACGGGGGTTAACTAACCAGTGTAGTTAGTTAATATCACATAACATATAAATGCTATTTGGGTGTAATCCTAGAAATTTACCAATTTAGACAAGTCATTCCAATTATGTAGATAATACTTATTATGGTGGTCTCGAATAGTATACAAGCCAAGTTCTAAAGTTTACAAGTCACCGGAACACTCATAGATTTGTGAATTTTGAAAAGTTCACAATTTTTGAAAATAATGTTATATGTGCAGATATGTAATTTAGACTTTAAACAAAAACATGCTAAAAATTTTAAATTTTGATATATTAAGCACATTTTAAGCATATTTTGAAAAAGTTTAGGACAAGTAAGTGTTCTAATTCTCCAATCCCCCCACTTAAGTTAAACAACGTCCTCGTTGTTTGTAACAAAGTTTAAAAACTGGAAAATAAAAGAATTAGAATAGAAAAACTCCCTTGAGATTTGCTCGGTATGATCCTCCATTATTTGTATAAGAGCAAAAATCAACTTTCTTGTGGATGAGAATGTTTAAGCTTCATATTTGATGTATCCACAGGAAATGCAGGAATCTATAATACCATCAAGACTTAAACACACCTAAGTTAAGAAAGTTCAAACTTGCATAATACGTTAGTAGTTAGAAAAAAAAATAAAACATAAAAATTAAACTGAAAATCATCAGGTCAGTCGATACGCCGTATCTTATGGAAGAAGATACGCCGTATCGAGCCTGGAATAAATACGAATCAGAATAGAAGATGCGTCGCATCCTTAACCAGGGATGCGCCGCATTAAATAAACTGACAGAAAGTTTTAAAGTTAAAAATAAAAATGCAGAAAATAAAGTAAGATATGACCAGTGCAGTCGATGCGTCGCATCTTACGATGGAGATGCACCGTATCTTCGGCGGGCCTGACAGACTCGATATAGAACAGAATGTAAAAATTAAAAGATAAGCATGGGTTGCCTCCCACGAAGCGCTTGTTTTTGTTCGAGTTACGAGCCTGACTCCACCCTTATTTACTGTGTAATAGGGTGTTGTTCCCCCCACTTGGGATCAAGTGCGGGTGATAGTAGCAATAAACACGAAAAGAGTGTAAATTTGCTATTAAAGATGGAAGAAATGCATAAAGATCATACCTTGGCAATATATGTACATCTTCCCTATTCTTACCCGGTTTGGTTGATAAATTGGATGACTTGACCATTCCATCTGAAAGAGTAGTGTGTTGAGGAAAAATGAGTCTCCTTTCTTCTTGGTTAGTCTCTTTGGTAGTAAGGCGTCCCTTGACTTCCACAGAAGATGAGAAAGGGTCTTTAGCAAGTAAAAGTTCGAGTTCCTCTATATCCTTCATAGGGTCGAAATCATCATCTTCATCAATCATAGCAAAGTTTAAGAGCTCATCACCAAATTCTTCCTCGAGCTCCACCAAAAACGGGTTGATCACAGGTGCTTCATGTGCTTCAATAGGTAGTGTAATAAATTTGACCTCATCATTCTTTTGTTTTGCAACCTGTTTAGGAAAACTAGCAGGATTATTAGTAACGGGATTAATAATATTAAATAAATTTGTACCACTTTGTGATGTAAGTGACTCCAATTCATCTTGTGAATCTCCATCTTCAACTAGTGGTCTTGCAATTTCATAATCGTCCCGAATTTCATCCTTAAATAAGTAATCCCAGATTTCTTCAAAATCCCTCGTTGGGTCAAAATCTGGTTGAGGTATGTCATCATAAACTATGGCGTCAAATGGTTCGAAATCAAAATTAGAATACTTTTCATCTTCATCCGTTGGATTGTCTAATGGTGGTAATACGATTGCAGAATATTCTTCAATGTAGGGTTCCGTATACACATCATCTTGTGTAATATCCGGAAAAAAAGTACTATCAATAAAAATTGCCGGAATTGGTTTCACGGTATATGAATCTTCTTCATCATCATTTGACATACACCAAGTGTGTTGAAACGGCAATTTGTTTCTTTCTTTCTTTGACTTAACCATTTCCAGCAACAAGTATTCTTCCATTGTAATATCCGGATCGTCCATTTTCCTGAAATAAAACTTACTCGTGCAAAAGAAGAGTGAAACAATCAAAGTAAAATAAAAGTTGCTGATATCAGTAGACGATGCGCCGTATCCAAAAAGTTGGATACGCCGTATCTTATTTCGTTAAAATATGATCAGACTTTTATTCAGAAAGCAGATACGCCGCTTATGAATTAGAATGCACCGTATCAGTTTTAATTATCAAAAATCAACGTATCTAATTTTAGCAAATATAACCGATTTTTGATTTTTAAGATGCGCCGTATCGATAAAAATCGATGCGTCGTATCTGCTTAATAATTTGAAAAACTGTTTTTAATTTAAATAGACAATACGCCGTATCTGTTAAAACAGATGCGTCGTATGGCGTTATCGTTTAGAAAAATTTCTTATTAAAAACAGAATACGCCGTATCTTGGGGAAAGATGCGTCGTATCGAATTTATTAAACGCGTTGTATTTTATAAAAGTTAAACGCAATACGCCGTATCTATGAAAACAGATGCGCCGTATCGTTTGAATCAGCTCAGCACAACGATAGCAGTATGCAGAAAAACAGAAAAAAATAAAAACAAAAATAAAATCAAATAAAAAGAAACAAAAATTAAAGAAAATAAAAACACACAAAACAGAAAATATGCAAATAATACAATGAATGCAATTTAACTAATATACAACGGGGTTAGTGGTTAGAATAAAAATTAAAAAGGAAAACCTAATTAAAATACTAATCAAATTAACAGATAATAACAATTCACTCCCCGGCAACGGCGCCAAAAACTTGATGTG
Source organism: Artemisia tridentata subsp. tridentata (assembly GCA_021014915.2). Taxonomy (NCBI): domain Eukaryota; kingdom Viridiplantae; phylum Streptophyta; class Magnoliopsida; order Asterales; family Asteraceae; genus Artemisia; species Artemisia tridentata. The sequence goes on along the minus strand of CP139509.1, from coordinate 240,418,968 downwards.
TGCGTGTTATGCTCTAATTTTTATATCCACGGTGTGTCGTTGTGGTTTTAGCAGTATTCAAGTTTTAAATTTATAATTAGCCGACTTATCAATAAAACACACACTTTAACGAGCAGTGTACCCGGTCAGTATGAATATAATAGTAAGTAGAGTGTCGATCACTAAGAGTGAAACGTATTATCTAGTTATTCTAATCAGTATTTTAATATCCTAGGTTAGCTATACAACCTAATCTAACGCAAGGGGGGTTCAGCCTGAGAGACTGGCACGGTTTGGTTATGATTAAATAATAAACTAAACTAATTAGCATGAATCAACGATTAGCACACACGTACACAGGTAAATACTTGAGACAATAAGAAGACTTGTCCTGATAATTAAGTAGCTTGTCACTTGTTTTATTGCTAGTTTTATATGAAGTGTATAGTTCGATGCGACGCATCGAGAGTTAAACCTTTCTCGTTGGCTCTAATCTTATCGGCGAGTAAACCCTTAATGATTACTTATGTCTATCCTATTTATTAAAGACACGCTGAAACAAATAGGCGAGGAAGGGGCATGGCGACCCAAGCAATGCTCAGCTAGACACAGAGGTTATCAATGCACTAATAAAAGTCACCAAAGACATCAACATATAAACTTTAATTAATGGGAAAGCAATTTTAAGGGGTGCCCATGGTTTTCCGTAGTCACATGGAATCGGCCCATCAATCCTGATGAATTAAAGTGTACTAATACAATAAAACAAAACTACTTAATGAATTGAATACATGCAGGACCTTCTTACAGCTCTTGTATCTTCGTTCAAGGTGTGTCTTGTGCTGCTAATGCGTCTGACTTCGTCCTAGGGTTTCTTCTGTCTTCTGCTAAGTCTCGTACTCGGTATATTGCACACAAAATTCGTCTGACTTTGGGGTATTTATAGTTTCTGTCTGAGGGTTAGATGCGGCGCATAGAATAAGTAGATGCGGCGCATTGACTTAACTTCGCGTGGGGTCCAAGATTAATATATTCAGGAATATTCGTATACCGCCTTAAGATGCGGCGTAACTCCATTTCTCTATGCGGCGCATGTCCTTAGCTGTCTTGGATCGTAACTTGTGAAATCTTGATAGTGATGCGCCGTATGTAAGAAGTAGGATGCGGCGTATCTGGAGCAGAATGATCTTGATCTTGTACATTTCAGTAGACTCTTAACTTCTTGCTTGTTTTGCTCCATAATTAGTCCAAAATCGCCAAGTTTCGCATAGTACTTGTTTTTACCTGAGAATTACAAAAGTAAACATTAACGTATCAATTCTCACAGATAATATAGTAAAACAAGTCAAATAAATAGGATAAATGATGGTAATAAAATGTACTTATTTGAGTTCATCAATACCTCAGGAGCACGACGAATGAACGAATCATCGAACAGTGGAGAAAACAAATCTTCCAAGTTCTTGCGGTTGAGAGATGGTGGTGCAGCTGAATGATCAGGAAAGTTCAGACGGTTAGAATCGGGTCCTAAGCTGTTCTGCTCAGAAGCCATATCTGTAAGTTCTTCAAAATAAGTGTGTATCGTCTCTTGAATTTGTCTGGTTCGACGGTTCCAGATGCGAAATCCTTTAGAATTCTCACAGTATCCAACAAAGATTCCAATATCAGCTTTGGCTTTTAACTTTCCAAGGTCATCACGATCATTATTTGGGTAACAGAGGGCCCCAAATACATGAAAGTAATTTATGTTCGGTTTTCGTTTGTGAACAAGGTCATATGGGGTTTTGTTGTGCCTTTTGGTGATCATACAACGGTTTTGTGTGTAGCACGCGGTTGATACAGCTTCAGCCCAAAGGTAATCCAGTAATTGAGCATTAATCAACATCGTCCTTGCAGCTTCCACTAACGTTCTGTTGCGTCTTTCAACCACTCCATTTTGTTCTGGGCTGCGTGGAATGGATGTTTGGTGTTCAATCCCCACTTTCTCAAAATACTCACGAAGAGTGTGGTTCTTAAATTCGGTTCCATTGTCTGTCCTTACTTTTCGAACGGTGTTGCGGAGCTGAACCTGAATTTTGGTGAGAAAGGTGATGATCATCGAAGGAGCTTGATCTTTGGTGCGAAGAAAGTAGACCCAAGTCCATCGTGAGAAGTCATCGACGATTACCAGTATGTAATGCTTTCTGTTGATTGTTTGCACTCGCATCGGGCCACACAAATCCATATGCAGAAGTTGGAGAACATGATCCATATTGTGCTCGGTTTTAGGAGGAAAACGAGCACGAGTACTCTTCCCTTGTTCACATGCTGGACAAAGGTGATCTTTGGCATACCGGAACCTAGGAAGACCATCGACTAACTTATGACGTGCAAGATCGGTCATTGTTTTAAAATTCAAGTGAGACACACGTTTATGCCATAACCATGCTTTTGTAGATTGTGCCTTAGAGAGTAAGCAAATTGGAGAAGAGGTGGTCATATCTGATAAGGAAATGGTGTACAAATTCGTTTCGCGTTTTCATGTCATAAGATCGTTTACGTGTAGATCGCGAACAAAGCAGGTTTTCTCCCTAAATGCAACTTCCAAGTCACCATCACAAAACTGTCCAACGGAGAAGAGGTTATGTCCAAGGCCTTCAACGTAGTAGACACGGCTTATTTCGATGTTTCCGTTGACATAGTCCCCATAGCCCATGATAGCGGGAAAATGATCATTCCTGAATCTGACAGTTCCTATGAACTTTGTGACAAAGTTTACTAGAAGATTTAGGTTACCTGTCATGTGTCGGGAACACCCGCTATCAACAATCCATAGTACGATTTGAATCACCTGCATCACAAGAAGACAATGCAGATGGAGAGACAGTAACGGAGGAACCTGTTGGGTTAGTGGCACAGTTATTAGGCATTTTTGGTAACCAAGTAAAACTGGGTTTACGCTGTAGCCAACGTTGCCAAGTCCAACTAGATTCTGCTTTCTTCCTAGTAAAGGCACTAGGTGTACGGTAGTCTTAGAAACTACTTTTGGCGGTTTTCCTAAGATTGACTTAGCAACAGTAGTGAGCCTAGAGGAAATGCCATTTGTACGTTTCTGCCTACGAGACAAAAGTGTTTTTGAAACACAATCTTGATGATTACCAGACAAAACACTTGTACAACAAAACACACAATAAGCATCAACAATAACATCATTCAAAACATTCAAAGTTTTAGCATTCGTTACATCAGAATTAGAATTACACGTTTTAAGGCTTGATTCTACTTTAGACATAACATGCTTTTTATTCAGATTCCTAGTGTGAACTTCTACTTCTTGATCATTATGGGAGCTGCTCTTAGGTTTCCAGACACTAGTCTTCTTGTTAGTCTTGGATCTGCTAACTTTAGGAGAGGTGCCTAGTCCTGTAGAAGTCGAAGTATGTACATTAGTGGGCTGTGAAGAAGCTTTCTTATGTATCTTATCTACTTTATACATGCCTGGTTTGATCACATTTTTGTTTACAATTTTCCCTTTTTCAAGTACTTTGATTTTTTCTCTCAGCTCAATGATGATGTGTTTCTGTTGTTGAATTTTTGAATCCAATTCGCGATTTAATCGAACAGTGTCATTTCTGTTTTGGCAAACTTTATCAATGTCCTTTTCATATTCAGAAATTTGATTTTTTAAAACAGCATTTTCTTTTTCAATCCCAGTTTTTGAAGCATGAATGTTTTGAAAGGACAAATAATCTTTTTGGTTTTGAAGTTTTAACTCAAAATCAAGAATCTGAGTTTGACACCATTGCAATTTTTTGTTGAGTTGGAAAATTTTTTTTGAAAAATTGTTTTTCACATCATCATTGACTTTTTGAAGTCTCTCACTTTCGCGTTTCAAATTATCAATCTCAAATCTCAACATCTCAATATCAACAGAATGAGCATCAACAGTCATATCATTACAAGCCACAAAAATAGAATTCATAATCACAGAAATAATATCAGAACATAGAACATTCACCAAAAGTCGATCTGCTTCTTCTTTCAAAACTTTATTTTGACATGTTTGTTTTGAGACCTTATTTTCAGTTGCTTCGAAAATGTTCATCATGGATGCAACTTCCGATTGAAGTTCTTGTTCCCAATGTATAGCACAAAGTCGCAGGTGTTGAACGTGTGGCAAAAATTGTTTTTGAAAAACTTATCTCTTTTCTTTTTCATAAGGAGAAAGAAAAGTAGAGACTTTTATTTTTGAGATTCGTTCAATTGCGTCTTCCAAAAAATTTATGTCTTCCATAAAAGTATGAAAATATCTAAGGACACGACATTGTTTTGGCAATGAGGCCACTACACCTGGATTTAGTAAAGGGCCATTAACTTGTGCTACTTTGGTGACAGGGCCTACCTCAGAAGATGCATTCATTTCATTTAACGACCATGTTTGTTCTGATTTATCTTGTTGCGGGACGAAGGTGTCGCTAATATGAGGTACTCTAAAATAGTCATATTGTTTATGAAAGTGGACATTACTCATTTTAGATTGACTTTCATCCTCCTGTTCTATTTCTTCTTCACGATTGTAAACAACAACACGCATGAAAGAATCATCAAGCAAATGTTCAGCACTATATAACTTCGAATTTTCCTTGAGTGCTTTATGTAAAAAACTTGGTTTGTCACTTCCAATAGCAAAGCCATATCCTTTGGGAGCTGGTTTTACCGTTAATTTTTGAATGGTTGTTATTGATTCACCAGTTTTATACACAACGTTTTGAAATTCTTTAAGTTTGGATTCCTACGCAAGAATTTCCTCAAGATATGAATCAACTAATTTCCGTGAACTTTGGCAGTGTTCAAAAAAATTGTTTTGACAAGTGGACAACTCTGTTTTTGTATTAATAAGATCAGAGTGTAGAATGTCGACTTGTTTTTGAAAATCTAATTTTTCTTGTTCCTTTTGTAAAATTAATTCATTTTTGGAAACGGTTAATTCACGTACTTGATGTTCTAAATCTTGTGCTTTCACATAAGACTGTTAGAATGCAGCCTCAAAGCTTTTCTCCCGTTGTTCTTTGGTTTCATAGTTTGATAGTTGAATTTTGTAGCACTCAAGATCCTTAGTTAACAATGCAACTTTTTCTTTTAGATTTCTATTTATTTCATTGCACTTATCAATTTGGGATTTCTGTGCATCTAACTGTGTTTGGGTGGTCAAAAGCAAGGTCATGAGCTCTGAATCTGGATCAGGCAAGAGGTTATCTTGTTCAAATTGATCATTATTATCATCATCAAGAGGATCATCAAATGAAACAACGGGGTTAATTTGATCTTCATCAAATGTAACTACGGTGTTTATTTGTGATTGCGTGGTTTTCTAACCTTACAACAGGTTTTACCTCTCGAGGGATCTCAAGAGGCTTACAACCCCACCAGGCAGTGTACCTGACCGATGTAGTATAGTGTAGTGGTAAGTACGGGGGATTGATCGTTCTCCACAGGGAATAGTGTTCGTTAGGTGTGAAAGGCTACTCTAATTAGGTCTAAGGATTGAGGAAGATTCTTTTTTTGTTTTTATAATTTTTATGAAAGCAAGTAAAATCTCGGTTTTGAAGGAGTGGGCGGAATTAGTTGCTAGTCAACTAACCCAAATTACTACAAATGCAAATAAAATAAAATAACAAAAATGAAAAGTGGTGAGAAACTTATGTGTAGAGAAATGTGTTTACTTAGATTTCCTTACTCCCTAACTATCTTTTACCGGTTAATTAGTGTGTATTAGTTGCGTGGATGACGGGTGTATTCCTTAATACCATTCGTGGGGTGGCGTACTTACTTCCCCAAACTCTACAAGCTCCTACTTCACTCCTATGTCGAGCCGGCTAGGAAGCTCCTAACATGGGATCACTAGAATTCGCTTGTGCATTAAATACAACCATAAAAACCTTTAGTACGCGTTTGGTTCATGTTTCTTAAGACGTTCAAGCAAGTTACCGAATAGGAAGTTAGCCAGTTTTCTTAAGCCTAACATAGATAAACAATCATCCGATACAACTAACAACACACTAACAACCAATAATCAATAGCTAGGCTTCATTAGATCTAAGCAAACACAAGATAAAATTAGCCTAACATGTTAAACAAAAGACAAGCATAAGATAGAATCAAACAACACATAGACATATTGAATGATTAATTGATAACTTATCTTTCAATGAAACATGGACGATCTCAAGGCAAAAAGCCCTGAAAAAGTAGCTAAAATCGTCTTAGGGTTTTATCCCAAAATTCCACACACTAAGCTCTCTCTTAATGACAAAAATTAGAAAACTATATATAGACTTTTGCATCTGACGGCGTCACCTTATGCATTGTGACGCCGTCACCTCGCCGCTTTTAGGGTTCCCGGGTGACCATCTTGACGCCGTCCCTCTTTAATTCTCCAAAATCCGTTCTGGCCTATCAAGGCTTGACGCCCTCACCTCTTGAACGTGACGCCGTCCCCTTATGAATTAAGCCGTGACGCCCTTGATTTAGTTAAAGCGTGACGCCGTCAGAATTCACATGCTAACTCACTGGCCCGTCATGAGTAAATTTCACATCCCACTTTTCTTGCCAAGGCATGACGCCGTCAAGAGATGATTCTGACGCCGTCAAAGGTAAATTTCAGCCGATTTTGAGACTTTGTCGTATTCTTCACTTTAATGCTCCAAAAACGTCCAAAATGCCTCCTTTTCCAGATTTCTCCTCAAAAGTACCTAAAATGACAAAAGGAACGATTTAGGGCGATATTTGATCAAATAAATACGATTTCGGGCTTAAATGACCCCTTAAAAGCGGTACACTTTTCGCTTCATCAAATACCCTTACACTTGAGATTTGCTTGTCCTCAAGCAAATGCGCTTTTATTCTAATCAAAATACAAGTTAGGGGTCATTTAATGCTAACATAAAAGTAATTACAACAAATAATCGTTCCACTTCAATCATAATAAACACGGAGATTGCATACTAGCACCTCACAAGTAGTGTTTAGATACTCACATCTCTCAAGTGTCATCAAAATAAATCTCATAAATGAAAACGGAAAATATCTCTCACTACCTGTCATAGCAAATAGATTACCATAGGCTTGGGAAAGGATCGAAAACCTCCTCCACTAGGCGTAAGCACCAAAGATAAACTATCAAAGAGGGCTTTTAAATGGGTTGTAATGTTAGGTGTAGGGAAAAGGAAAACACGGTTTGGTTGGATAAAGGATATTTTACTGGTGGCGAGTTAAAAATCTTGGTCAATTACATGTACTATACAATGTTGCTAAGCCAAGACTAGACTCGATCTTAAGCTAGAAACGAAATAACAAAATAACAAAAACATAAAACAAATATAAAATAAAACGGGATGGTAGTCCGTATGTTTTTTCTATTTTTCATTTTCTCATTTTTTTTTGTATTTTTCTTGATTTTTCGATTTTTTTTTTTTTTTTTTTTTTTTTTTTTTTTTTTTTTTTTTTTTTGCATACACTTTTGCCCTACCATCCAAAATAATACATCATAGGGGCATTGCATTCCCCTTACACTTGAATTTTTACATAACTTTACAAATACTAATCTAATGACTCGAATTAAGATAATTGAAAAACTTGGAGTACTTTTAAAACATTTAGCACATATGGGGGTAATAAATGATGTTCTTCCCCATTACTCCATTACACTAGTACTTTACCCATGAGTCCCAATCGTCCCAAAACAATATGTACAAGGATATGACTCGACTTAGCAACCATGTAATCAACTAGATAATTAACTTGGGTTTAAACAAATGTTGTAACAATAATGCACTAAAAATGAGTGCATACAAGGTAGGCTAAGGCGATTTGGGTGTACATTTTAGTGGGGTGTAACAAATTCTTCCTTTAAGTAAAATGCTTAAAGGTCGAAACGAAAAGATAGGCTCTGAGGGGTGTACTAGGGGTATCGTGTACTAAAAATGAGTACAACGCAAAGGGTGTGGGAGAATTACTTGACCAATGTAGCCAAAGTAATTATAACAAAAACACAGGTGTAAAACAATGGGTTAATCCTAATGCCTCTTATCATGTAGTAAATCTAACTACACGAATGTAGTCTCACTTGTGGCCTTGGAATGGTCCTAACGCAAGTTCTAGAATCTAAGTGCTACCGGTACACACATCATAGCATAAATGCTTTTCCTACCAATTCTAGGGGCGAACCTCACATATTTGGGGGTGGAAAATTTTTTAGTGGTACGGTTTTTTGTGCTAGTCATATAACTCCTATCCGTGAGACGCTCATTAAGATCAAAGTTTCACTCCTATATGTTGTAAAAAATTTTAAATTTGGCACTAAAATTACCTTAACAAGTATTTCTCTCAGTTTTATTACACATCTACTATTAAACAAACAAAAATCAAGCGCAATTGTATTCTCTAAAATCGTACTTTTACCCTCCCCTTACACTTAAGATGAACATTGTCCCCAATGTTCAAATAACAAGATGTAAAAGCATAAAGTAAAAGAATGAAATCAAATACTCCCCTGATTCGCTCGTTGGATAATGAAATTACACGGTTAAATCTTCCTCCAAAGAGAATGTTGAAGCTCCATGACTAATGCATCGCCATAAGCTTGATTCCATAAACATCTCCTTGTCCAAAATAACCTGTTAAGCCTGAGAAAACAAACACGAAAACCTGCATAACATCGGCGGGATAAAATCTATATATAAGGATATAATGCTTGTGGAATGATAATTTTGCAGATTCCTGGAGATTATAAGTTGGAGATTTAATAAAAACTTTTTATGAAAACAAAACCTTCAAAAATTTCTGGAAATTAAATCTGACGCCGTCAGGTTATAACCCCTGACGCCGTCAGAAATGACCTGACCAAAAATTTTCATTTTAAGTTTCCGGAAAATTTCTGGAAAAACCTTTACCTTACTTCCTGGAAATCCTGCAAAACATCACTATGACTCGATACAAGCATTTGACTTAAACAATTACGAATATGTATGCTAATTTATTATTATTATGATTCATGTTAATTTGTGTTCTAATAAACCGATTTAGATTTCCCTTACACTTATCTTTTGCAAAATACCTCTATATGTAGTTAAGACGAAGTTAAAAACAAAATAAAGCATTTTCACAATTTTCTTTTTAACATGAATCAATAATGATAAAAATTAAACACACATACGGAAGCAAATAAAATCAGACAAACAAATAAATAAACACACAAAGCAAATAAAGCAAATAAAGCTTGGGTTGCCTCCCAAGAAGCGCTTTTCTTTATTAACGAGTCTTGTAGCTAGACTCAAAGTCACGCTACCCTATATAAGTGAGCTCGTCATCGAGGACGTCTTTAGGGTTAAGCTTGGATTGAAGTTTCCTATTGGTCCGCTTAGTACGATATGTCTTTTCAAACTTCTCTCCATCCGGGTCATACAATGTCATCTTGATATGCCATGACCCATCTCCATCTTTGGGTGGTTTATCCCAATTCCACTTATGATCATCTTCCTCACAAATCCACTTATTCATTCCTAGGTTAATTGGCAAAACTCCTAGGAAATCAATCATCTTTCTAAAAACTAGAGAGTCTTCAAATGGATCCAATTCGGTGTCCCTAGCCAAGAGTTGTTCTACCGTATGTGTTTGGTTAACAAAGTCCTCTTCTAGGTAAAATGGGCGTTGGGGTCCTATGAAGTCTCTATCAATCCACGGTCCATATCTAGATGGTCTCCTATTTAATTCTAACCAATGGGGTGTCGGTTCCTCACTAGTATCATAGGCGTGTTTCTTAACATCATAGATTGACCAAGTATCTCCTTCTCCTACCGCTATCTTAGATTCCTTACAATCAATCATAGCACTAGCGGTCGCCAAAAATCCTCTACCTATCAACAAGGGGCATGTAGGGTCGCTAACCATATCAAGGACGTGGAAATCGGCTAAAATGGTTAGTTTTCCAATGTGTACTAACACGTCCTTAACTACTCCAACCGGGTAAGCAACACTTCCATCCGCTAAGCCTATTATCACCTCGGTTTCTTCAAGTTTTCCAAGTTTTAGAGAGGTGTAGAGAGGTAACGGAAGTAGGTTAAGGCTTGATCCAAGATCGGCTAATGTTTCATAAGCCTCCGAATTACCGATCTTGCAAGGTAGAACAAATAAGCCCGGATCATCTAACTTCTTAGGTAGCTTGTTTTGAACAAAGGTGGTCCCTTTTTCGCCTAACTTGAGCTTCTTCTCATCCAACTCATCAACAACCGGACTTTCAAGGTGGAGCTCCTTGAATTCTTCGTCAAGGTTTTGAGAGGAAGGTGTTTCAACTATGTTGTTGACCAATTTGGATGTCATAACTTCTTGGTCATCTGGAACGATTTGGGTTTGTTTGAAACACGTGCTCATGGAATTGACCGAATAATATTGTGGACAAGAACTAGGGGACGAAACCGATGAAATAGCGTTGACGTTTAGTTTCGGGTTCTTGACCGTGTTGCTAGGGAGTGCTCCCATTTCTCGGTCATTGAGGGCTTTCAACAAGGTGTCAATCTTATCGGTCATCTCGCTTTGTTTTTGTTTGAAATCGGCTTCAAACTTGGCTAAACGAGCTTCTTGAGATGCCATAAATTGAGACATCAATCCTTCAAAGTTATCGGTACTACCATTGCCGGAAGGATTGTTGTTGAAAGTACGGTTCGAGTTGGAACCGCTTGATTGGAAACGATTAGGTGGGTTGGAAGAATTGGTTTGTTGTGAGTTTTGGTTTTGTTTCCACCTAAGGTTCGGGTGATTTTTCCATGAGGGGTTGTATGAATCACCGTAATGGTTTGGCTCGGGTTTGAAAGTGTACCACTTATCTCCCGCTCCGTCGGTACGCGAGGATGCGTAGTCCACAAAAGCTTGTTCGGGGAGTTCCATGCAATCACGAGTGTCGTGGGGACCACTACATAATTCACATGAAGAAGTGATTTTGTTCACTTGGCTTGAAGGTTTAGGAGCCTCGTAGGATTTCATTAGAAACTTGACTTGGTCTTCAAGTTCTATGATCCTACGGTCAGAAGTGCTTGAATTGTTCGAAGGCAAAGATATTGCCTTGACCGTTTTATTCAAATCACGGGGATCACTCCAACTTTCGTTGTCATAAAGAGCAAGATCCTCTAGGAGAGCCCATGATTGTTCCGCACTTAGATCACGTAGCTTGCCACCGGCCGATTGGTCAATGGTTTGCCTCGTGGAGAGATTGATATGGTCATAGAAGATTTGGACTTGGAGCCAAAGTTCTATGCCATGGTGAGGGACTTTTTGGAGTAAGTCCTTGAATCGAGTCCATGCCTCGTAGAGAGTTTCGCCTTGACGTTGTTGGAACATCAAGATATCATTCCTTAGCTTGGTAGTTCTTCCCGGTGGGAAAAACTGAGCAAGGAAACGAGTGGTGAGATCATCCCAAGAGGTGATGGATCCTGCGGGTTGACGTTCTAGCTACTGACTAGCTTGGTCCCGCAGAGAGAATTGGAAGAGACGCAATCGGGTCGTCTCTCGAGTGGCAACATCAAGGTCTATAGAATCAACGATTTTAAGAAAGTCCTTGAGATGTTGATTAGGATCTTCAGAACGAAGTCCATGGAATGCGCATCCGCTTTGCACCAACCGGATGGTGTCGGATCGCAAGGGTGTGATATTGGCTCCTTGAGTGAGCTCAATGGTGTTTCGATAGCCATGGTGGCTAGGACGGGAATACTCTCCTAAAGTACGGGCTCTAGGAGGTGGTGGTGGTTGTTGTGGTGGTGGGTTGTGGGGGTTAAGGATATTACCATCTTCCATGATGTCGGATGGTATGGTTACGAACAAAGACACGAAGAAAATAGATAGACTAAAGAAAACCTAGAAAAATAAAATAAAAAATCTCACTAGAAAGGAATCTAGTGAGTAGACCTAATAGAAATAAAAATTCAACCTAAACAATAACTATTCCCCGGCAGCGGCGCCAAAAACTTGATTGCGTGGTTTTGTAACCTTACAACAGGTTTTACCTCTCGAGGGATCTCAAGAGGCTTACAACCCCACCAGGCAGTGTACCTGACCGATGTAGTATAGTGTAGTGGTAAGTACGGGGGATTGATCGTTCTCCACAGGGAATAGTGTTCGTTAGGTGTGAAAGGCTACTCTAATTAGGTCTAAGGATTGAGGAAGATTCTTTTTTTGTTTTTATAATTTTTATGAAAGCAAGTAAAATCTCGGTTTTGAAGGAGTGGGCGGAATTAGTTGCTAGTCAACTAACCCAAATTACTACAAATGCAAATAAAATAAAATAACAAAAATGAAAAGTGGTGAGAAACTTATGTGTAGAGAAATGTGTTTACTTAGATTTCCTTACTCCCTAACTATCTTTTACCGGTTAATTAGTGTGTATTAGTTGCGTGGATGACGGGTGTATTCCTTAATACCATTCGTGGGGTGGCGTACTTACTTCCCCAAACTCTACAAGCTCCTACTTCACTCCTATGTCGAGCCGGCTAGGAAGCTCCTAACATGGGATCACTAGAATTCGCTTGTGCATTAAATACAACCATAAAAACCTTTAGTACGCGTTTGGTTCATGTTTCTTAAGACGTTCAAGCAAGTTACCGAATAGGAAGTTAGCCAGTTTTCTTAAGCCTAACATAGATAAACAATCATCCGATACAACTAACAACACACTAACAACCAATAATCAATAGCTAGGCTTCATTAGATCTAAGCAAACACAAGATAAAATTAGCCTAACATGTTAAACAAAAGACAAGCATAAGATAGAATCAAACAACACATAGACATATTGAATGATTAATTGATAACTTATCTTTCAATGAAACATGGACGATCTCAAGGCAAAAAGCCCTGAAAAAGTAGCTAAAATCGTCTTAGGGTTTTATCCCAAAATTCCACACACTAAGCTCTCTCTTAATGACAAAAATTAGAAAACTATATATAGACTTTTGCATCTGACGGCGTCACCTTATGCATTGTGACGCCGTCACCTCGCCGCTTTTAGGGTTCCCGGGTGACCATCTTGACGCCGTCCCTCTTTAATTCTCCAAAATCCGTTCTGGCCTATCAAGGCTTGACGCCCTCACCTCTTGAACGTGACGCCGTCCCCTTATGAATTAAGCCGTGACGCCCTTGATTTAGTTAAAGCGTGACGCCGTCAGAATTCACATGCTAACTCACTGGCCCGTCATGAGTAAATTTCACATCCCACTTTTCTTGCCAAGGCATGACGCCGTCAAGAGATGATTCTGACGCCGTCAAAGGTAAATTTCAGCCGATTTTGAGACTTTGTCGTATTCTTCACTTTAATGCTCCAAAAACGTCCAAAATGCCTCCTTTTCCAGATTTCTCCTCAAAAGTACCTAAAATGACAAAAGGAACGATTTAGGGCGATATTTGATCAAATAAATACGATTTCGGGCTTAAATGACCCCTTAAAAGCGGTACACTTTTCGCTTCATCAAATACCCTTACACTTGAGATTTGGTTATCGACTGGAGAGAATAAGAATGAGTCATTTTGACCAACATTTTCTTCAGCTGATACAGACGCAGATGGTGAAACAATTTCATCAATGAGACATTTTGAAGTAGGTACCTGAGACAAGCCATCGGTATCATAAACCGGGCCTGTGTCACTCATGTTCATTTCCTGCATGTTAGTCATCAACATCACGGCTGCGTTTGCTTCTAGATCTTCCATGTCATCATCTGAGTAAGCATTCGCCATGAAGTTCTGCTCCTTCTCTGTAAGAGTGCCTCCAGCTTCATCTTTAAGAGCCAGAAGAAGAGCTTCCTTATGATACGCACTGCCTCTGGTCCTTGGCTTAGAGCATGCATTGGCTAAGTGACCCTTCCCTCCACAGTTGTAGCATTTGACCATGGTGTTTCCAATCCCTGTATTCCCCGTCTCAACAATTTTTGCCCTCCTCTATGTGTTACCAACGTTGTTCCTACTACTACCAACTGTAGTAAACCACTGTCCACCTGAATTTCCCATTGAGCTACCCGAACCATATCTCCCAGAAGCTCTGTTTTGAATTTCAACTCTGCCATCATTAACAACTGCCTGATTACGGGTGTTAGATGAGGAATGAAGTCTGTTGTTAGACTTGTTGGAAAATTTGCTAAAAGCCCTTGCAATCAAAGCAAACCCTTCGTTCAACGAGTTGAACGCATCGTCCTCATCATTGTCGACATTTGAGTAAAGCATGGGACTAGTTGATTATCAGCTTGTTGTAGTGATGCTTCATATGGGACGAGTTGACTTGATGAAGTCTGTGGGGGATAAGCAGAGTAATTTGATGGTTGAACAAAACTCTGTGGTGGTTGTGGAGCAAAACTCGTCCTCATCATTGTCATATGGAACTAGTTGATTATCAGCTTGTTGTAGTGATGCTTCATATGGGACGAGTTGACTTGATGAAGTCTGTGGGGGATAAGCAGAGTAATTTGATGGTTGAACAAAACTCTGTGGTGGTTGTGGAGCAAAGTGAGACTGAGCCATCAAAGCAAGTGAGTTTGGAGTTGATGATGGTGTGTAGCCTCCACGAGCTGCTCTGCCTTTATCAACCTTTGATTGGTGGTATTTCAAATAATCATACAACAACCCATAAGAGGCGTTGTGTAGATTCTTAGCTTGGCTAACAAAAGTTACATACTTCTGCCAATCAGGTCCGAGAAAACTTAGGAACTTGCTGTTCACTGCAATCATGGGTAATTTGATGTTGTGACGGTCCAAGTCATTAATGATGTTAGTAAACCTATGGTAGTAAGACTCTAAAGATTCCCCTGCTTCAATCGTAAACATGGTGTATTCCAGGTAGAGCTTAGATTCCATATCTTCTTGATTTAACTCTATTCCTTCCATGAGAAGATGTACATGCTCCCACATGTCTTTTGCAGTCTTTTGTGCATCGATACTTCGAAAGATAGGATTCGAAATTCCTTGAAGTATGTATGACATTGCTAATTCATTAGCTTCCTGCTGATGTACTTGTTCTGTTGTGAGCTGAGCAACAGGAATAGGAGTTATGGTTGTTGCTCTTGGAGGAATGGCATTGGGATCGCCAGGAACCGTTGTAGTGGGTACTGGATATGGTCCTTCAATAATTACCTTCTTCAAATACTTACCATGGGGTTTCTTGAGTTCGATAAACCTGAGAAAGTGAATTGACCACTGCACGTAATTACCCGGAGTAAGCATTGGTGGTGTATCCAAAGATCCTGCCTCGTGTCTGGATTGTTGACTGCTAATCGCTTCGCACATTTGGTCAAACCAGTGAGGTTGTTTTGGAGGTAGTTGGTAACTCTGCATCGGTTGTTGTTGAAGGAATTGTTGTTGAGGAACAATTTGGTGTTGCTGCATGAGGATGGGTGGTTGCTGATACTGTGGTTGAGGATACTGTTGTTGATACGGTTGTTGCTGTCGATACTATTGTTGTTGATTATGGAAGTAGTTGAAGTTTGGAGGTTGAGACATCGTGTAGTTACCTGTGGATGTTGGATCGTTTAGAATAACGAAGGTTGTTAATGAAGATTAGGTTTGTAAGTAGACAAATTCGAAGAAGGAACCCTTGCTCGGAAATCACCCTTACTCGGAGAAAACCAGAAGAGATCCTTACTCGGAAAAACCTTGCTCAAAAAACACAGTGTAATTCGAAGCTTCCTTGCTCGAAGAATTCTTACTCGAAGGATAAGAATTCACCAAGTATATAACCCCTTAGTAGAAGGATTATAAAAGAAGTTCTGATTTCCTAACTCGGAATTGAAACATGGAACTTAGAGTTAATCTTCTAACTCGAAGATTGTTGCTCGGAAACCTGTTACTCGGAGACTTCAACTTGCTCGGAAAAATACTTTTCTAACTCGGAAAGTACTTGTTCGGAGATTCCGTTTGCTCGAAGTCTTCTAACTCGAAGACACTTGTTCGATGAATTATTGCTCGGAGAATGTCTTCTAACTCGAAGAGTATCTCGAAAAAGATAAATCTTAGTGAAATATTTAAGCTCCTAACTTGGAGAGTTGAAGAACTGTAACGTATTTCTCAGAAAATCACTCCTAACTCGGAGAGTGGACTTCCTAACTCGGAAGCTAACTCAGAGAAATAACCTCCTAACTCGAAGGATTACGAGGAACAGTAACCGAAAACTTAAAAATTTCTTACAAATCGAATCTTGAACAACCCAATGTACCCCTTAGCGATTGATACCACTTGATAGGTCTCAAGTTTATCACACAAGGTTACTTGATTGTAGAGAGAGATTTAGAGAGAGAAAGAGATGGAGGTTAAGTATAAGATTGTTGACATAAATAAATGCCTAAAAACATTATCAATATTTATTCATATCTCTATGTTTTGATGATCACAAAATGTAAACTCATTAAAACATAAACTTATAAATTAAACAAGTACTTAGTTGTAAATATTCACTTCTACAACTAAAATCACTTAAGGTATGAATGAACTAATGCTTAATGCATTATATGATCAAAGGAACATTTTCTTAAAAACTAGATTTTTTATAAAACATCAAAAACATTTTATATATTTTTGAAAAACATTTTTGGCATTAAATAAAAATGTTTAATCTTTTATAAAAATATGAATTCAAATTTTTAACCAAAATCAGTTAAAATGTTCCAGAAAAACCTTCCCCACAAAAGGACAAAATTGGCCAACGTTCAGTAGGGGCGGCCCCCTTAATTTTGCTAGGCGGCCCCCTTAATAATTAAGGGGACCGCCCCCGCTCCAGTAGGCTCCAGCTGTCCAGATTTTTCCCTATAAATACCAGCCTTTCCCTGGATTTTTACTCAACCTTTTGCACTAAAACTTTCTGTTGTAGATCTCATTTCATATCTTAAATAAACCTTTGATCATGTAATCTTAAGCATTGGTTTCCAAGTGATCCAAGCTTCCACCATCCAAGTGAAAAAGAAGAATACTTCTATCAATCAAGATTAGAAGTATTACAACTTAGTATCATTTTGTTACTTAAGTTGTGTGTTTAACAAAGTTTGTAAATCATTCATTCATTTGTATGTAAGGTGTGTGTTGTAGATTAGTGTTGTGTGTAAGTAGTGAAGATGTTGTATAAGTAGTTGTGGTATAGAAGTTGTGAGGTCAAAGTGTAGAAGTCTTGAAGCCGTTGTGTAGAAGTCGTGAAGCCGTTGTGTAGATGTCGTGAATCCGTGGTGTAGAAGTTGTGAAGCCGTAGCTTAGAAGACGTGAAGTCCTTGTGTTGAAGTCGTGAAGCCGTAGCATAGAAGTTGTGTAGCGGTCGTGTTGAAGCCGTGAATTCCTAGTCGTGAAGTCCTAGTGTTGAAGTCGTGAAGCCGTAGCATAGAGGTTGTGTAGCAGTCATGTTGAAGTCGTGAAGTCTTAGTCATGAAGACATAGTGTTGAAGTCGTGAAGCCGCATCATAGAGGTTGTGTAGCGGTCGTGTTGAAGTCGTGAAGAAGTCGTGAAGCAGTCGTGAAGCCGTTGTGAAATAGTCGTGAATAAGTTGTGAAGAAGTTGTGTTGTAAAGTTGTGAGATTGGTTCTAGCTACGATTAGAACTCGACATTTAGCTTTGTGTCGTTAAACCCGTGTAAGCCAAAGTTGTGTACGGTTTTCTCCGCCATAAGGGAGGTTATTGAAGTTGTGAAGAAAACTCTCGAGCAAGGTGTGCTCGGGGAGTGGAGTAGGGCAAGGAAGGTGTCCTTGTAGCCAAACCACTATAAATCTCTCGTGTCTCAGTTAGATCTTTCCATACCTTATTTATTTCTTTACTTGCATCGTCATTACTTTCATACACATAGGCTTACATAATTGCTAGTATTAATTAGAGGTCGACTTCACATAAAGATCAAATTGAAAATCCATTCAAGAAACCAAAACTTTTACAATCAATTTAAAAGAATACATATACAACTAATAATAAGATTTAAGTTTTATTTTTCATAACAAACTAGAATCTAAAGTTTTTTAAAAGTATAAAACAAAGTTTTTATAATAAATTAAAAAGACGTAAAACTATTCAACCTCCCCCCCCCTTCTAGTTTTCCACAATTGGTATCAAGAGCCACGTCAATCAAGATATTTAAAATATACTGTATTTTAAAACTTGAATCGATCTATGGAATTCGAAAAATATCTAGAAGGGGAATCTTTGCTAAAACCACCACTATTTGAAAACTATACTTTTCTTGAATGGAAAAATAAATTTGAAACTTATGTGAAATCAATTGATCTAGATCTTTGGCATGTCATTTCGATTGGTGATTTTGAAAGTCAAACAAAAACATATTTTGAAAGTTAAACAAAAACATATTTTGTAAGTTAAATAAAAACTGATTTTGAAAATCAAACAAAAACGGATTTTGAAAGTCAAATTGATTATTTGAAAACGAAGAATGAAATAAATAATAAAGCTAAAATAATTATTTATAAAACCTTGCCGAAAGTTGAATATGAAAGAATACTCTTCTATAAAACGGCAAATGATATTTAAAAAAAAAATTCTTAAACTTTCATCAAGAAAAATGTCAAGCCAAAGATGAGGATTTTGATCTTGTACATGAATTAGTTATCCTAGAAAATTTAATAGATAAACATGTAGATAAAATAGATACATGTGCTACTAGTTCAAATGTTGTTAATGTAGGTGTTAGCGACGAAGACTACATGAATCAACTCAAAAGTGAACTCAATCCAAGATCATGGAGTGACACAGACGAAGGAGAAGATCATCATCCGACTCACCTATCATTCACACGTCGATCATCATCTGAGACATTACGAAGAAAAGCTAGGACGTGAGGTAAGTTCTCTTTTTAAATTTCATAAGTAATTACTTCATGCATATAATCTTATTAATGCCTTAGGATACGCTTAGTCTGATAGGTTGCCTTGCCTTTACACTTTAGTTATATTCGTTCTGTGGCTTAATGAACTAGAAACTCTTTAGTTAGCCCCCCTAAGTATTAGTAAACCAAGCAATCTTCATATTTGGTACTCTTCGATAGGTAAATTTAGAAACTTAATTTGTTCTAAAAAGAGAATGACTACTGGAGAATCTATTGACTAGAAACTCAATTTGACCTAACGGTTGAATTGCTTCTATGTGAGAAGTTGGGTGTGTGTAACCCGTAAAAACGGTCGTGTTTAGCCTGAATTGAGCACCACTAGTAATAGTCTCATACTCATTCTCCAACTTGAATACATTATTCTTCCTAAATATACCTAACAATAGTTTACTGTTATGAACTTTGCTTTTCACTAAAGCTTTTCATTCCTAGATGTATGTCATCCTGCATATATAAAATTTCTAGATGTTTACTTGCTCCTATGTGATTTGACTGCATGCCTTCGTAATTATTTGTTTAGTTGAATGCATTGTCATTATATTAGCTTTTGTTTTTCTCTAACTACTCTGACATGATGTATTTTTGTATCTAGTCATAATACATGCGTAAATGTCATAGGATATGTAGAAAGGGGTAGCATGTGACAATAGACTTGAGCATAAGATCTTTTATAAACCATTATTTTTTAAACCTATAATTAATGGGACTTATTTTTAAATTTGCAAAAACTTCACATTTTGGAAAAATAATTTTTCAAAAGATTATGACACATTTCTATTTTACATTTTTCACCATCCTACATTTCTTCCAAACTTGTGTCCATAATTACGTGTTTATCAAAACCAAAGATTGGAAAAATATGTTTTCTTTCCTCATAAAAACATTTTGAAATAAAACCAGAACTATTTCATTAAAATATTTTTCACATCCACATAAAAACCCACTTTCAAACATTGTTGAATAATGCCAAAAACATTTCTTTAAATCATGCATGGTGATCTCATATCTGTCATCTATATTTATGTATGTGACATTTATAAGTGAACTAAATTTGAAAATAACCATAATTTATTCACTAAGATCTCATTTGGTACAAGTCTAGAAGTCCATGCTATCACAACTCTACATTCCCATGCACATAGATATTCATTAGGATTATTTAACTAGCTTATTAATCTTCCTAAATATGATTCTATGAATTACTTGGTGCTATGTAGTGTTTTCTTGTCTAACATATATATGTTACATGCTAAATGAGTTGTTTGCATGCTAGATAATAATGTCTAATGAATATGCTTAGCATACATAAGTTATTAAATCCTAAATTGCCTCAAAAGAAGTTGGACTTGCTTGAAACTAAACCCAAAAACACAACCCTTTCAACAATTTTCTGCCAAAAACCCATTTCCAATAACCTGGAAATCAGCAGATGGGCGGCCCCCTTAATTCATTAGGCGGCCCCCTTAATCTTTAAGGGGACCGGCCCCTTAATTAAGGGGACCGGCCATCTGATGGTCGAAGGTGCTGCTCCCTTTTTCTATTTTTAAGCCCATTTTATCCTATACTTCCCAAAATTCACAAACTCATTTTGTCACAAACCACCCTCCAAAATTTACCTTCCACAATCACATCATCACTACACCATAAATACTCTTTTGGAGGAGGAAGCTTGACATTTGCCATAACCCAACAAATGATGTTGTTCAAACTCAACCAACACCTAAACCTCATCCTAATGAACCCTTTCACACACATAACCAATCATCCATATGTCCACCTTCATTCACTCATAATTACCCAAGTTCACAAATGTCTCCACCACCAAAAGTGTCACCACCACTTCCACCAAATAACAACCACTCTCCATCATCATCACCTTCCACTCAACACTTGAAGTTCATTGAAGAACTCAAGGAAGCCCATGAGCTTAATGCTCTCCTTGCTTTGCACCTTGCTCAAAGCAACTTAACCCATCACCATCCATATCACCATCATTACCATCATCACCACATCACTTGAGTCAAATTGAGAAACATGTCAACAATTGTCTTTGTTGCATCTTTCTCCAAAATCAAACCATCATTACCATCATCACCATCCATCTCACCATCATTACCATCATCACCACATCACTTGAGTCAAATTGAGAAACATGTCAACAATAGTCCTTGTTGCATCTTTCTCCAAAATCAAACCATCACCTTAAATGAGCGTCTCACTTGGATTGAGTATCTTCTCACTAGATCTAATCCAACACCACCACTTGAACAACATCAAAACCCTCATTCAACATGGTCAAGTCCAAGCTCTCCACCTCCAATTCCTCTATCAACACTCTCTCCAACATCCATACACCCAAACTTACAACCCCATTAATCCAACATTTTTTACCCCCTCTTTACCATCATCCATCCAAAATAATCCAAATTTTCATGTCTCAAGCAAGTCCAATGGATCTCTTAGGTAATTCAAAAATTTTTACTTATTGCATGCTATAAGCAAAATATGTGTTGTATCAATAATTATGTTTTTAACATAATTATTTTCAACTAGTGAATGCTTTATTTTTTGTCTTTAATATATGATTGTTATGCTTATTGCTTGTATACTTGATATCATGATATATATACATGCTTGATGATTAATAACATGCTTATTCCGTAATATGTTTTAAATGTATGCATGCGTAATTAACATGTTTATGTCACTATTTAATCATTCTTGATGTACATGATTCAAATGGAGCTTGCTGCAAAAACACCCTAAAAATGACCCTTTTCTGGAAATTTTTCAAATTTGGTCGCCTGGGAAAACACCAGATGGGCGGCCCCCTTAATTCCCTAGGCGGTCCCCTTAATTTTAAGGGGGCCGGCCTACAATTAAGGGGACCGGCCATCTGGGCAGTAAAATTTACTGTTTTCTTTTGCATCTTGTGACCCCTTCTATCTAGCCCAAACCTTACCTAAATCAACCATCACCTCCATCAAACACCCATTTTCATTCACCATGCTATCACCAAAATCATCTCTAAGACACCAAAACTCCATCACCACCACCTCAATGTTAATCCCCAAGTGCACCAAATGCACCATCAAAAACAACCTTTCATCCATCAGTAACTACATCAACTCACACCTTTCATCACCACCATCAAGAGCATCAACTCCACCTCCTACTCAAGAACCTCCATTTACCCAACTTGTCATTTCCATATCACCATTAACACTTCTTGATGCTCATTTCTCATCATCACCAATACCACCACACCCACAACCAAACCATCATCTTTGGTCTTAGAGATGAGATACACTACATGTTTTCATCCCTTGAACACATGCTTAACAACCAACCTCCACCACAACCTCCACCATTATCACCCACTACACTACCACCACCTTCATTCTCACCAAATTAAGCATATGCAATGCTTAATCAAAAATAATTTTTCAAACCATTTTGTGTGCAAGCCCCATGGAAGATCATGTACTCCTAGAATGATTATGTAGATTGCATTACTTACTAGCTAATGTAGGATTGAATATAATCTTGGATGGTTGTGTATTTATACACAACATTTTTAATGAATGTCTTTATATGCATGCTTATTTTTGCTATATATATGCTTGTGCTTCTAATATTTTTCTTGCAAGTATTCCATATATCGATTCCTTGGTTCCCTCAAACGAGGGGGAGCACACATCAAGGGGGAGTTCTCGTCCCGACAAATTTTGTCTCAAAAACTTGTCGGCATAACCTTTTTGATTCTACAAAAAGGGGGAGAAGTGAATATAAACTCACTAAATACTTGTCCAAAAATAACTTTTTGGATTTAATGAGTTTAGGTTTTGTAATCATCAAAAAGGGGGAGATTGTTGACATAAATAAATGCCTAAAAACATTATCAATATTTATTCATATCTCTATGTTTTGATGATCACAAAATGTAAACTCATTAAAACATAAACTTATAAATTAAACAAGTACTTAGTTGTAAATATTCACTTCTACAACTAAAATCACTTAAGGTATGAATGAACTAATGCTTAATGCATTATATGATCAAAGGAACATTTTCTTAAAAACTAGATTTTTTATAAAACATCAAAAACATTTTATATATTTTTGAAAAACATTTTTGGCATTAAATAAAAATGTTTAATCTTTTATAAAAATATGAATTCAAATTTTTAACCAAAATCAGTTAAAATGTTCCAGAAAAACCTTCCCCACAAAAGGACAAAATTGGCCAACGTTCAGTAGGGGCGGCCCCCTTAATTTTGCTAGGCGGCCCCCTTAATAATTAAGGGGACCGCCCCCGCTCCAGTAGGCTCCAGCTGTCCAGATTTTTCCCTATAAATACCAGCCTTTCCCTGGATTTTTACTCACCCTTTTGCACTAAAACTTTTTGTTGTAGATCTCATTTCATATCTTAAATAAACCTTTGATCATGTAATCTTAAGCATTGGTTTCCAAGTGATCCAAGCTTCCACCATCCAAGTGAAAAAGAAGAATACTTCTATCAATCAAGATTAGAAGTATTACAACTTAGTATCATTTTGTTACTTAAGTTGTGTGTTTAACAAAGTTTGTAAATCATTCATTCATTTGTATGTAAGGTGTGTGTTGTAGATTAGTGTTGTGTGTAAGTAGTGAAGATGTTGTATAAGTAGTTGTGGTATAGAAGTTGTGAGGTCAAAGTGTAACACCCCAACCCGACAAGGGTAAAGGTGTCACATCACGGTGACAAATCAGAGCATACATAATACACAGCGGAAGCCATAAACCATAATCAATAAGAAAGTCAAGCCAACACGGCTTAAACCAAATTACATGAGTTCAAAAGATAAAGATAAACCAACGAAATAAACAAAAGAAACAGAATCTCGAAACAAAAGTCATAAAATAAGGGTGGTCATCTAAGGTAACAGCTCCAATGAAACTCTAACTCTCAATCCCAAAGCAGAAGTCCCCAGCTCCTAGCTTAGATACCTGCCGCACACGAAAAGAAAAAGACGTGCGGCTGAGCTTAAAAAGCTCAGTGAACAGATACATATAATAAGCAGAAATAAAGAAGAACGAATCATGGCAAGGTTAAATGATAACGAAACAGATACAATATATGGTGCAATGGAAAGTATCATAAGGTACAGTCAATAAAAGGGAACAGAATAATATAGGATAGTAATCCACCACGAGCCCAGAAACATATCAGAACATATCATATACAGTAACCATAGAGGAGCGACCTCTCAGAAATGTGAAGGGCATGTATTGCACACAGTACCAATCACCAGACAAATCATATATCATATCATATACAGTCAAATCCACTAAACAGAACAGATCTAGGATGCATCCATACGCCCCTACCCAAATCACATGCAGACCAAATCAAAGGGACGGTGTAACCAAATCACTAGGGCTACACACTAGTCATGCCAGTGGTGCATCACAGACACGGCCATGTTACCTTCATGGCTAGGGTCACAAATTTTGGCTCGGGTATCAAACTAAGAGTCAGATGTCAAATCAAATCAGAAGGTCATATCCAAAGGTCCAAAATAGATAGTTCATAACAGACAGTTCATATCAGATGTATCAGATGTAATATGCCAAAGGCCAAATCAGAGTCTAACAGATCAAGGTTTGCAAAGCAACGAATCATATCAAGGTTCACAACAATTCAGAAATCAGAAAATCATATCAAGGGATTAAGACGCCCTTACTGAGAAAGGGCAGAGTATCTGTACCTTATTCAAATGCAAGCACAAAGAACAAAAGCAGAAAGTACTGAGATAGATCAGGACCTCTCCCTCTTTACACCTAGAGAAAGTAGAAGACAAATTACTAAGGGGGTTCAAGTTCAGATTATCATTTTTAGTTCATCTTTCCATTTTAAGAATTTTCCAGATTTAGTAACTTTCTATTTTTAGCAGGTTTCCAGAATTAGTAAGTTTCCATTTTAGCAATATTCAAATGATACAAGCCAAGTTAAGTCTTCAATTAGCTTATTATGGAAGGAACGTTCATTTTAACTCATTATACAAATTTAAGATCAAATATGATAATCTTTCATAGTTTAGGGTTATTAATGCAAATTTACCAAAGTCAAAGATCCACATTTGAAATCTTATCATTTTACCTTTCAAACACTTATACTTTCCAGAATTACATGTTTAGCCTTCAAGTTCCATAATTTACAAGTTACACCCCTTTACTTTATTAATTACAAATTAAACCTTACACTTTTAATATTTACAATTTAATCCTCATCTTAGTTACATTACACATCAAGCCCTTTTATTTATTCAATTTACAGAAAATACCCTTCAATACAAATATGTTACAAACAGCCCTCAAGGTTTAGGTAATTTACATATTTAGTCCTTGTACTTATTTAAATACAAATCAAATTATATAATTAGCCATAATTACACATTAGCCCCATAAATACTCCAAATTACACAAAATACTCTTAGCATTATTATTTACACAAAACCACTTCAAGTTTCCAGAAATTACATTTTTAGTCCCTCGTTTTATTTATTTTCCAATTCGAATATACTTAATTAACAAATTACATTTTAATTCCAAAACTTCCATATTTTACAAATAGTACCCTCAAGACATATTTTATTCATATTGTACTTGATTTATAGAGTATTACAAAAATGGTCCATGACTTTTAAAAAAATTACAAAACATACCCTTAACTTTATTTTTTTCAATCGATATGTACAAAATAAAATCAAAATCGAACCCTAACAATTACTAATCATTATGCAATCATTACACTATCATTTAATCATCATTTATTAGCCAAGAACAAACCCTAAATCCCTAACCCTAACTCGATCCATTTTATTTCTTTTTTCTTTCTTGTTTTAATTTAAATCGGTATAACCAATTAATTCCAAAACCACGAATCAAGCAACAACAATTCGAAATATTATTTTTTTGATGTCATATAATGAACATAGAAGCCACGAAAATTATATATAAGGTCCAGAAAATTCGTATGAGTGTTTTAGAGAATTATTGTGTTTTTAGGGTTTCGAATACAATAATTTCCATACGATCAAATTAAGCCATTACAATTCGAACAACCATTTTTATAGACTTGTTTGATGACTAAAGAACTCAGGAAAAATATATTAAGAACCCAGAAAAATCGTTTTATATATTTTACATAATTAACCCATATTTACACATTATAATTCGAATGATGTAAAAATCCATGCATGAATCGAGTTTAACAATTTTTATGAGTTATAACTGATGAAAGGGACATAAGAAAAATACCAAATCGATTAGTGAACGAGTAGGATGGTCACAACGAATTTCACCTAGGCGGATGGGTTTTTCGAATCAATAATGTCTAGCGATCGATCAAGCACCTCCAAGACTCCAAACTTATTTTTCCCCACTCCTTTAGATGATGAGCAACAGTATAAAAATACCCCACGAATTTTTAGATGGCCGGATTTGATGGTACGAATTGTGTGTGATTTTTTTTGTTAGTCGACACTTTTGGTTTTAGGTTAAAAATGGGTTTGTTGCTATTTTAATGAGAAAGTCGGTCAATGGGGGAGGGATATGGGCTGTCAATCACAAATTTTTAGGGATCCAATTCAATCACCATAATTAGCTTCCAATTTTGCAATTTAAATCATTTTAAATCAATTTATAATAATACATATAATTATTTATTTAATTTAGTACTTATACATATTGTGTATTTAATATTTGTTACTTCCCAAAATGTTAATTGTAGCATTAGAAATAATTTTTCTTCGTATCTTACTTATCTCCCGAAATTTGGAATTTATTTGGTACTTTATAGACTCGTTAACCAAAGTTTTAGATCACAAGGGCATTTTGGTCTTTTTACACGTTTTCAGATTTTAGGGTTTTACAACTTCTTCCCCCCTAAAAAAAAATTTCGTCCTCGAAATTTGCGAAGAGCCGGAAACGAAACAGAACAGAAAACAAAACAGAGGCATACCAGATCAGAATACGAAACGTGGATAACTAAAATAGCTCCGATTATGATTTCATAGACGCAGAGATAAGGATACGATTAGCTAATGATGTTGGTTTCAGATTAAGTTTCTTGGCAAACGGATCAGATATGACGAAATGATGCAAAGACAAAACGATCTCAAATGAAAAGAAAGCCGGTAATAGTACCTGATGAGTCCTCCGCATGATCACGAGCATAAACTCGTCCCAAAGTGGGTGCTGGCTTAGCCGGTTCCGTCGGTACAGTATAGTTCTTCCTGGGACAGTCCTTCACTCGATGATGAGTAGAGCCGCATGAGAAACAACCGCCGGTAATCCTAAAGCAAGTACCCGGGTGCGCCTTCCCGCAAGTAGCACACAGAGGTGGAGGTGGTAAGGCCTCAGTAGTCCTCCTCTGCTCGTGACGATCACCATCCCGTCTAGAAACTGACCTCGACTCCCGACCTCGCTGATCACGACCACGGTCCGCCCGATCTCGTTCCTCATAACTCTTATACTCCCGACTCTGGCCCTGACGGCCCTGCTCCCTGGAGTTTACCCGATTACCGTCCCTATCCCGCTTATTAGAATCCCTGTCTGCGTGTAACAACTCGATGTTACGCGCGGCGTCCTGAACTCCAGCCACATCTTCGAACGGAGTGTTAACAATCCGGTCTAACACCCACCCCTTTAAAGCCCATTTGAAATGACGAGCCTGCCGCATAGCATCACCAGTGACTTCTGGTCCAACGAAACTGGCCAGACGCAGAAACCGTTGCATAAACTCTCCTGACGACTCCTGATCACCCTGACGAATCGACCCGTATTCCCTTTCATACCTTAGCTGCTCCGACATAGGAATATACTGTTTATAAAACACCTCGATGAACTCCGCCCACGAACAAGTCTCAGCAAAATCATCCCCTTTCGCCTGAATAAGAGCAGTCCACCAATTTTGAGCATCACCTTCAAATTTGAATGTGGCCAACCGAGTTTTAAACTCATCAGCACATCCCAGAACACGAAACAACTTCTCGATGTGTGTGATCCAGTCCTCCGCTTCATGGGGAGTAGCAGCGGACCTGAAAGAGAGAGGCTTAAGCTTGTTGAACCTCTCGATCCACACATGAATGCCAACAGGAGGAGCAGCGGGAGGAGCAGTGGGTGGAGTAGGGGGTGGAGCATCACCACCACCACCACCACCACCAGAAGAACCTGCACCGTCCCTGATGTTATTGGTGACCTGAGTCACCACTTGCGGAATAGCAGCAGCCACAGCGGCGGCTATCATCTGTTCAAAATTGGGGCCATCCTCCCCATTAGAGTACTGAGTAAAGCGGGTATTCACCATCTGAACGATCACGAAAATGATTAGCAAAACATAGGAAGAATAAGCACGAAAGGAAAGACGAAACCGAAACCTATGTCTACCCAAATCCTCACCAGTCAAGACTCAAATCTTAAGGGTCAAATCCTAAGGTCCACATGATCCACAGGTCATGGCTTATGTACTACAGGTCGCAACCTGTCTCTGATACCATAATTGTAACACCCCAACCCGACAAGGGTAAAGGTGTCACATCACGGTGACAAATCAGAGCATACATAATACACAGCGGAAGCCATAAACCATAATCAATAAGAAAGTCAAGCCAACACGGCTTAAACCAAATTACATGAGTTCAAAAGATAAAGATAAACCAATGAAATAAACAAAAGAAACAGAATCTCGAAACAAAAGTCATAAAATAAGGGTGGTCATCTAAGGTAACAGCTCCAATGAAACTCTAACTCTCAATCCCAAAGCAGAAGTCCCCAGCTCCTAGCTTAGATACCTGCCGCACACGAAAAGAAAAAGACGTGCGGCTGAGCTTAAAAAGCTCAGTGAACAGATACATATAATAAGCAGAAATAAAGAAGAACGAATCATGGCAAGGTTAAATGATAACGAAACAGATACAATATATGGTGCAATGGAAAGTATCATAAGGTACAGTCAATAAAAGGGAACAGAATAATATAGGATAGTAATCCACCACGAGCCCAGAAACATATCAGAACATATCACATACAGTAACCATAGAGGAGCGACCTCTCAGAAATGTGAAGGGCATGTATTGCACACAGTACCAATCACCAAACAAATCATATATCATATCATATACAGTCAAATCCACTAAACAGAACAGATCTAGGATGCATCCATACGCCCCTACCCAAATCACATGCAGACCAAATCAAAGGGATGGTGTAACCAAATCACTAGGGCTACACACTAGTCATGCCAGTGGTGCATCACAGACACGGCCATGTTACCTTCATGGCTAGGGTCACAAATTTTGGCTCGGGTATCAAACTAAGAGTCAGATGTCAAATCAAATCAGAAGGTCATATCCAAAGGTCCAAAATAGATAGTTCATAACAGACAGTTCATATCAGATGTATCAGATGTAATATGCCAAAGGCCAAATCAGAGTCTAACAGATCAAGGTTTGCAAAGCAACGAATCATATCAAGGTTCACAACAATTCAGAAATCAGAAAATCATATCAAGGGATTAAGACGCCCTTACTGAGAAAGGGCAGAGTATCTGTACCTTATTCAAATGCAAGCACAAAGAACAAAAGCAGAAAGTACTGAGATAGATCAGGACCTCTCCCTCTTTACACCTAGAGAAAGTAGAAGACAAATTACTAAGGGGGTTCAAGTTCAGATTATCATTTTTAGTTCATCTTTCCATTTTAAGAATTTTCCAGATTTAGTAACTTTCTATTTTTAGCAGGTTTCCAGAATTAGTAAGTTTCCATTTTAGCAATATTCAAATGATACAAGCCAAGTTAAGTCTTCAATTAGCTTATTATGGAAGGAACGTTCATTTTAACTCATTATACAAATTTAAGATCAAATATGATAATCTTTCATAGTTTAGGGTTATTAATGCAAATTTACCAAAGTCAAAGATCCACATTTGAAATCTTATCATTTTACCTTTCAAACACTTATACTTTCCAGAATTACATGTTTAGCCTTCAAGTTCCATAATTTACAAGTTACACCCCTTTACTTTATTAATTACAAATTAAACCTTACACTTTTAATATTTACAATTTAATCCTCATCTTAGTTACATTACACATCAAGCCCTTTTATTTATTCAATTTACAGAAAATACCCTTCAATACAAATATGTTACAAACAGCCCTCAAGGTTTAGGTAATTTACATATTTAGTCCTTGTACTTATTTAAATACAAATCAAATTATATAATTAGCCATAATTACACATTAGCCCCATAAATACTCCAAATTACACAAAATACTCTTAGCATTATTATTTACACAAAACCACTTCAAGTTTCCAGAAATTACATTTTTAGTCCCTCGTTTTATTTATTTTCCAATTCGAATATACTTAATTAACAAATTACATTTTAATTCCAAAACTTCCATATTTTACAAATAGTACCCTCAAGACATATTTTATTCATATTGTACTTGATTTATAGAGTATTACAAAAATGGTCCATGACTTTTAAAAAAATTACAAAACATACCCTTAACTTTATTTTTTTCAATCGATATGTACAAAATAAAATCAAAATCGAACCCTAACAATTACTAATCATTATGCAATCATTACACTATCATTTAATCATCATTTATTAGCCAAGAACAAACCCTAAATCCCTAACCCTAACTCGATCCATTTTATTTCTTTTTTCTTTCTTGTTTTAATTTAAATCGGTATAACCAATTAATTCCAAAACCACGAATCAAGCAACAACAATTCGAAATATTATTTTTCTGATGTCATATAATGAACATAGAAGCCACGAAAATTATATATAAGGTCCAGAAAATTCGTATGAGTGTTTTAGAGAATTATTGTGTTTTTAGGGTTTCGAATACAATAATTTCCATACGATCAAATTAAGCCATTACAATTCGAACAACCATTTTTATAGACTTGTTTGATGACTAAAGAACTCAGGAAAAATATATTAAGAACCCATAAAAATCGTTTTATATATTTTACATAATTAACCCATATTTACACATTATAATTCGAATGATGTAAAAATCCATGCATGAATCGAGTTTAACAATTTTTATGAGTTATAACTGATGAAAGGGACATAAGAAAAATACCAAATCGATTAGTGAACGAGTAGGATGGTCACAACGAATTTCACCTAGGCGGATGGGTTTTTCGAATCAATAATGTCTAGCGATCGATCAAGCACCTCCAAGACTCCAAACTTATTTTTCCCCACTCCTTTAGATGATGAGCAACAGCAGAAAAATACCCCACGAATTTTTAGATGGCCGGATTTGATGGTACGAATTGTGTGTGATTTTTTTTGTTAGTCGACACTTTTGGTTTTAGGTTAAAAATGGGTTTGTTGCTATTTTAATGAGAAAGCCGGTCAATGGGGGAGGGATATGGGCTGTCAATCACAAATTTTTAGGGATCCAATTCAATCACCATAATTAGCTTCCAATTTTGCAATTTAAATCATTTTAAATCAATTTATAATAATACATATAATTATTTATTTAATTTAGTACTTATACATATTGTGTATTTAATATTTGTTACTTCCCAAAATGTTAATTGTAGCATTAGAAATAATTTTTCTTCGTATCTTACTTATCTCCCGAAATTTGGAATTTATTTGGTACTTTATAGACTCGTTAACCAAAGTTTTAGATCACAAGGGCATTTTGGTCTTTTTACACGTTTTCAGGTTTTAGGGTTTTACAGTATAGAAGTTGTGAGGTTAAAGTGTAGAAGTCTTGAAGCCGTTGTGTAGAAGTCGTGAAGCCGTTGTGTAGATGTCGTGAATCCGTGGTGTAGAAGTTGTGAAGCCGTAGCTTAGAAGACGTGAAGTCATTGTGTTGAAGTCGTGAAGCCGTAGCATAGAAGTTGTGTAGCGGTCGTGTTGAAGCCGTGAAGTCTTAGTCGTGAAGTCCTAGTGTTGAAGTCGTGAAGCCGTAGCATAGAGGTTGTGTAGCGGTCATGTTGAAGTCGTGAAGTCTTAGTCATGAAGACATAGTGTTGAAGTCGTGAAGCCGCATCATAGAGGTTGTGTAGCGGTCGTGTTGAAGTCGTGAAGAAGTCGTGAAGCAGTCGTGAAGCCGTTGTGAAATAGTCGTGAATAAGTTGTGAAGAAGTTGTATTGTGAAGTTGTGAGATTGGTTCTAGCTACGATTAGAACTCGACATTTAGCTTTGTGTCGTTAAACCCGTGTAAGCCAAAGTTGTGTACGGTTTTCTCCGCCATAAGGGAGCTTATTGAAGTTGTGAAGAAAACTCTCGAGCAAGGTGTGCTCGGGGAGTGGAGTAGGGCAAGGAAGGTATCCTTGTAGCCAAACCACTATAAATCTCTCGTGTCTCAGTTAGATCTTTCCATACCTTATTTATTTCTTTACTTGCATCGTCATTACTTTCATACACATAGGCTTACATAATTGCTAGTATTAATTAGAGGTCGACTTCACATAAAGATCAAATTGAAAATCCATTCAAGAAACCAAAACTTTTACAATCAATTTAAAAGAATACATATACAACTAATAATAAGATTTAAGTTTTATTTTTCATAACAAACTAGAATCTAAAGTTTTTTAAAAGTATAAAACAAAGTTTTTATAATAAATTAAAAAGACGTAAAACTATTCAACCCCCCCCCCCCTTCTAGTTTTCCACAATTGGTATCAAGAGCCACGTCAATCAAGATATTTAAAATATACTGTATTTTAAAACTTGAATCGATCTATGGAATTCGAAAAATATCTAGAAGGGGAATCTTTGCTAAAACCACCACTATTTGAAAACTATACTTTTCTTGAATGGAAAAATAAATTTGAAACTTATGTGAAATCAATTGATCTAGATCTTTGGCATGTCATTTCGATTGGTGATTTTGAAAGTCAAACAAAAACATATTTTGAAAGTTAAACAAAAACATATTTTGTAAGTTAAATAAAAACTGATTTTGAAAATCAAACAAAAACGGATTTTGAAAGTCAAATTGATTATTTGAAAACGAAGAATGAAATAAATAATAAAGCTAAAATAATTATTTATAAAACCTTGCCGAAAGTTGAATATGAAAGAATATTCTTCTATAAAACAGCAAATGATATTTAAAAAAAAAAATTCTTAAACTTTCATCAAGAAAAATGTCAAGCCAAAGATGAGGATTTTGATCTTGTAC
This sequence comes from Artemisia tridentata subsp. tridentata, assembly GCA_021014915.2. NCBI lineage: Eukaryota > Viridiplantae > Streptophyta > Magnoliopsida > Asterales > Asteraceae > Artemisia > Artemisia tridentata. Next base: position 240,385,891 of record CP139509.1, on the reverse strand, counting down.
ATGAATTAGTTATCCTAGAAAATTTAATAGATAAACATGTAGATAAAATAGATACATGTGCTACTAGTTCAAATGTTGTTAATGTAGGTGTTAGCGACGAAGACTACATGAATCAACTCAAAAGTGAACTCAATCCAAGATCATGGAGTGACACAGACGAAGGAGAAGATCATCATCCGACTCACCTATCATTCACACGTCGATCATCATCTGAGACATTACGAAGAAAAGCTAGGACGTGAGGTAAGTTCTCTTTTTAAATTTCATAAGTAATTACTTCATGCATATAATCTTATTAATGCCTTAGGATACGCTTAGTCTGATAGGTTGCCTTGCCTTTACACTTTAGTTATATTCGTTCTGTGGCTTAATGAACTAGAAACTCTTTAGTTAGCCCCCCTAAGTATTAGTAAACCAAGCAATCTTCATATTTGGTACTCTTCGATAGGTAAATTTAGAAACTTAATTTGTTCTAAAAAGAGAATGACTACTGGAGAATCTATTGACTAGAAACTCAATTTGACCTAACGGTTGAATTGCTTCTATGTGAGAAGTTGGGTGTGTGTAACCCGTAAAAACGGTCGTGTTTAGCCTGAATTGAGCACCACTAGTAATAGTCTCATACTCATTCTCCAACTTGAATACATTATTCTTCCTAAATATACCTAACAATAGTTTACTGTTATGAACTTTGCTTTTCACTAAAGCTTTTCATTCCTAGATGTATGTCATCCTGCATATATAAAATTTCTAGATGTTTACTTGCTCCTATGTGATTTGACTGCATGCCTTCGTAATTATTTGTTTAGTTGAATGCATTGTCATTATAATAGCTTTTGTTTTTCTCTAACTACTCTGACATGATGTATTTTTGTATCTAGTCATAATACATGCGTAAATGTCATAGGATATGTAGAAAGGGGCAGCATGTGACAATAGACTTGAGCATAAGATCTTTTATAAACCATTATTTTTTAAACCTATAATTAATGGGACTTATTTTTAAATTTGCAAAAACTTCACATTTTGGAAAAATAATTTTTCAAAAGATTATGACACATTTCTATTTTACATTTTTCACCATCCTACATTTCTTCCAAACTTGTGTCCATAATTACGTGTTTATCAAAACCAAAGATTGGAAAAATATGTTTTCTTTCCTCATAAAAACATTTTGAAATAAAACCAGAACTATTTCATTAAAATATTTTTCACATCCACATAAAAACCCACATTCAAACATTGTTGAATAATGCCAAAAATATTTCTTTAAATCATGCATGGTGATCTCATATCTGTCATCTATATTTATGTATGTGACATTTATAAGTGAACTAAATTTGAAAATAACCATAATTTATTCACTAAGACCTCACTTGGTACAAGTCTAGAAGTCCATGCTATCACAACTCTACATTCCCATGCACATAGATATTCATTAGGATTATTTAACTAGCTTATTAATCTTCCTAAATATGATTCTATGAATTACTTGGTGCTATGTAGTGTTTTCTTGTCTAACATATATATGTTACATGCTAAATGAGTTGTTTGCATGCTAGATAATAATGTCTAATGAATATGCTTAGCATACATAAGTTATTAAATCCTAAATTGCCTCAAAAGAAGTTGGACTTGCTTGAAACTAAACCCAAAAACACAACCCTTTCAACAATTTTCTGCCAAAAACCCATTTCCAGTAACCTGGAAATCAGCAGATGGGCGGCCCCCTTAATTCATTAGGCGGCCCCCTTAATCTTTAAGGGGACCGGCCATCTGATGGTCGAAGGTGCTGCTCCCTTTTTCTATTTTTAAGCCCATTTTATTCTATACTTCCCAAAATTCACAAACACATTTTGTCACAAACCACCCTCCAAAATTTACCTTCCACAATCACATCATCACTACACCATAAATACTCTTTTGGAGGAGGAAGCTTGACATTTGCCATAACCCAACAAATGATGTTGTTCAAACTCAACCAACACCTAAACCTCATCCTAATGAACCCTTTCACACACATAACCAATCATCCATATGTCCACCTTCATTCACTCATAATTACCCAAGTTCACAAATGTCTCCACCACCAAAAGTGTCACCACCACTTCCACCAAATAACAACCACTCTCCATCATCATCACCTTCCACTCAACACTTGAAGTTCATTGAAGAACTCAAGGAAGCCCATGAGCTTAATGCTCTCCTTGCTTTGCACCTTGCTCAAAGCAACTTAACCCATCACCATCCATATCACCATCATTACCATCATCACCACATCACTTGAGTCAAATTGAGAAACATGTCAACAATTTTCCTTGTTGCATCTTTCTCCAAAATCAAACCATCATTACCATCATCACCATCCATCTCACCATCATTACCATCATCACCACATCACTTGAGTCAAATTGAGAAACATGTCAACAATAGTCCTTGTTGCATCTTTCTCCAAAATCAAACCATCACCTTAAATGAGCGTCTCACTTGGATTGAGTATCTTCTCACTAGATCTAATCCAACACCACCACTTGAACAACATCAAAACCCTCATTCAACATGGTCAAGTCCAAGCTCTCCACCTCCAATTCCTCTATCAACACTCTCTCCAACATCCATACACCCAAACTTACAACCCCATTAATCCAACATTTTTTACCCCCTCTTTACCATCATCCATCCAAAATAATCCAAATTTTCATGTCTCAAGCAAGTCCAATGGATCTCTTAGGTAATTCAAAATTTTTTACTTATTGCATGCTATAAGCAAAATATGTGTTGTATCAATAATTATGTTTTTAACATAATTATTTTCAACTAGTGAATGCTTTATTTTTTGTCTTTAATATATGATTGTTATGCTTATTGCTTGTATACTTGATATCATGATATATATACATGCTTGATGATTAATAACATGCTTATTCCGTAATATGTTTTAAATGTATGCATGCGTAATTAACATGTTTATGTCACTATTTAATCATTCTTGATGTACATGATTCAAATGGAGCTTGCTGCAAAAACACCCTAAAAATGACCCTTTTCTGGAAATTTTTCAAATTTGGTCGCCTGGGAAAACACCAGATGGGCGGCCCCCTTAATTCCTTAGGCGGTCCCCTTAATTTTAAGGGGGCCGGCCTACAATTAAGGGACCGGCCATCTGGGCAGTAAAATTTACTGTTTTCTTTTGCATCTTGCGACCCCTTCTATCTAGCCCAAACCTTACCTAAATCAACCATCACCTCCATCAAACACCCATTTTCATTCACCATGCTATCACCAAAATCATCTTTAAGACACCAAAACTCCATCACCACCACCTCAATGTTAATCCCCAAGTGCACCAAATGCACCATCAAAAACACCCTTTCATCCATCAATAACTACATCAACTCACACCTTTCATCACCACCATCAAGAGCATCAACTCCACCTCCTACTCAAGAACCTCCATTTACCCAACTTGTCATTTCCATATCACCATTAACACTTCTTGATGCTCATTTCTCATCATCACCAATACCACCACACCCACAACCAAACCATCATCTTTGGTCTTAGAGATGAGATACACTATATGTTTTCATCCCTTGGACACATGCTTAATAACCAACCTCCACCACAACCTCCACCATTTTCACCACTACACTACCACCACCTTCATTCTCACCAAATTAAGCATATGCAATGCTTAATCAAAAATAATTTTTCAAACCATTTTGTGTGCAAGCCCCATGGAAGATCATGTACTCCTAGAATGATTATGTAGATTGCATTACTTACTAGCTAATGTAGGATTGAATATAATCTTGGATGGTTGTGTATTTATACACAACATTTTTAATGAATGTCTTTATATGCATGCTTATTTTTGCTATATATATACTTGTGCTTCTAATATTTTTCTTGCAAGTATTCCATATATCGATTCCTTGGTGCCCTCAAACGAGGGGGAGCACACATCAAGGGGGAGTTCTCGTCCCGACAAATTTTATCTCAAAAACTTGTCGGCATAACCTTTTTGATTCTACAAAAAGGGGGAGAAGTGAATATAAACTCACTAAATACTTGTCCAAAAATAACTTTTTGGATTTAATGAGTTTAGGTTTTGTAATTATCAAAAAGGGGGAGATTGTTGACATAAATAAATGCCTAAAAACATAATCAATATTTATTCATATCTCTATGTTTTGATGATCACAAAATGTAAACTCATTAAAACATAAACTTATAAATTAAACAAGTACTTAGTTGTAAATATTCACTTCTACAACTAAAATCACTTAAGGTATGAATGAACTAATGCTTAATGCATTATATGATCAAAGGAACATTTTCTTAAAAACTAGATTTTTTATAAAACATCAAAAACATTTTATATATTTTTGAAAAACATTTTTGGCATTAAATAAAAATGTTTAATCTTTTATAAAAATATGAATTCAAATTTTTAACCAAAATTAGTTAAAATGTTCCAGAAAAACCTTCCCCACAAAAGGACAAAATTGGCCAACGTTCAGTAGGGGCGGCCCCCTTAATTTTGCTAGGCGGCCCCCTTAATAATTAAGGGGACCGCCCCCGCTCCAGTAGGCTCCAGCTGTCCAGATTTTTCCCTATAAATACCAGCCTTTCCCTGGATTTTTACTCACCCTTTTGCACTAAAACTTTCTGTTGTAGATCTCATTTCATATCTTAAATAAACCTTTGATCATGTAATCTTAAGCATTGGTTTCCAAGTGATCCAAGCTTCCACCATCCAAGTGAAAAAGAAGAATACTTCTATCAATCAAGATTAGAAGTATTACAACTTAGTATCATTTTGTTACTTAAGTTGTGTGTTTAACAAAGTTTGTAAATCATTCATTCATTTGTATGTAAGGTGTGTGTTGTAGATTAGTGTTGTGTGTAAGTAGTGAAGATGTTGTATAAGTAGTGGTGGTATAGAAGTTGTGAGGTCAAAGTGTAGAAGTCTTGAAGCCGTTGTGTAGAAGTCGTGAAGCCGTTGTGTAGATGTCGTGAATCCGTGGTGTAGAAGTTGTGAAGCCGTAGCTTAGAAGACGTGAAGTCATTGTGTTGAAGTCGTGAAGCCGTAGCATAGAAGTTGTGTAGCGGTCGTGTTGAAGCCGTGAAGTCTTAGTCATGAAGTCCTAGTGTTGAAGTCGTGAAGCCGTAGCATAGAGGTTGTGTAGCGGTCATGTTGAAGTCGTGAAGTCTTAGTCATGAAGACATAGTGTTGAAGTCGTGAAGCCGCATCATAGAGGTTGTGTAGCGGTCGTGTTGAAGTCGTGAAGAAGTCGTGAAGAAGTCGTGAAGCAGTCGTGAAGCCGTTGTGAAATAGTCATGAATAAGTTGTGAAGAAGTTGTGTTGTGAAGTTGTGAGATTGGTTCTAGCTACAATTAGAACTCGACATTTAGCTTTGTGTCGTTAAACCCGTGTAAGCCAAAGTTGTGTACGGTTTTCTCCGCCATAAGGGAGCTTATTGAAGTTGTGAAGAAAACTCTCGAGCAAGGTGTGCTCGGGGAGTGGAGTAGGGCAAGGAAGGTGTCCTTGTAGCCAAACCACTATAAATCTCTCGTGTCTCGGTTAGATCTTTCCATACCTTATTTATTTCTTTACTTGCATCGTCATTACTTTCATACACATAGGCTTACATAATTGCTAGTATTAATTAGAGGTCGACTTCACATAAAGATCAAATTGAAAATCCATTCAAGAAACCAAAACTTTTACAATCAATTTAAAAGAATACATATACAACTAATAATAAGATTTAAGTTTTATTTTTCATAACAAACTAGAATCTAAAGTTTTTTAAAAGTATAAAACAAAGTTTTTATAATAAATTAAAAAGACGTAAAACTATTCAACCCCCCCTTCTAGTTTTCCACATAAGATAAATGAGAAAATGAATAACATTGACCAACAACCCCTTCCCTTCAATAGGAGGGGTATTTATAGTGTTTCACATAGAGTTTGGGCGTTGCCCTAAATAGAGATAAAGTAACAGGCCACGGCCCATGGGCCTTCTACACAGGCCGAAGCATAATAACTAACCTAAAGGCCTAAGCAACCTATTACATAATATGATTAATACTTTAATAATCTAAGACGAGTTCCCAACAAAAACCCAATCTATTCATATATTTTTCATCATGTAATATATAACCCCAAATAAATATATATATAAGGTCAAACTTGAAAACTAAATACTTAAAAAGTTAATAGAGGACAATAATTATGGGACGGAGGGAGTATAACGCTTGCAAAATAAATGTCTACAGGTTCCTGGAAAATTAAAAATTTTCAAAATTTTCAAAAATTAAGTTCCAGCAGAAAAACAAAATCCTGGAAAACTGTACTGCTACAGTGCCTGACGCCATCGGGTGGTAAACCCTGACGCTGTCAGGTAAGACCTGACAGTATTTTTGCTTTTTGTTTCTGGAAAATTTCTGTAAAAATCTGAGTATTAAAAACCTGGAAAACTGCAGAACATTCATTGTGACCCAATACAAGCATTTGACTCTAACAAACACACCAATATATATGCTAATCATTAATTGTTATCTTTCATGTTCGAATTCGTTCTAACAAACAAATACGATCTTCCCTACATTTATCTTTTTGTAAAATACTTTTATATGTGATTAAGACAAGGTTAAAAACAAAATAAAGCATTTTCACAAAATTATTTAAAACATGAATGATAAACAATTATGATGGAGCATATACACGAAATCAAACAAAATAAAAATGAATAAGCAAACAATAAAACATGGGTTGCCTCCCAAGAAGCGTTTTTCTTTATTAACGAGTATTGTAGGTAGACTCAAAGTCATGGCCTACGTCTTTCTTCCCCTCAATCTATAGGCCATTTCGAACATCTTAATCATATTTTCGTGCCGCTTATATTCTGGGCCTAAAGTCAAACATCCTGAATAATGAATTTTATTTTTCTTGTTGTCATCTAAATCCTCAATTTCATCATTTTTAACCTCATAGGCCCGAAGTACATCAACTTCTAAATCCTCAATGTCTTTCAACTCTTCCCTCTTATGGGGCATTATAAAAGCGATCTTTTCTACTCCATTAGTAAACTGAACTATTCCTTTATCACGATCACAAAGCATCATGGACACTTCTACAAATGGTTTCCCTAGCACAATCTCACCTAAGTATTGGTCTATGATACCTCTAACATCTTCTAGGATTATGAAATCATATCGATAAGTGAAATTTCCCACAAAGATATGTAACCCTTCAACTCTCCCAACAAAATTGCACAATCGATTAGGGTTATAAGGATCTTTTCTAGGGTTCAACTTTTCATTCATGATCCAATTGTAATACAGCCTAGACATAGTATTCATAGGTGTTTTTAAGTCAATGTATGTGTGCTCTCTAAACATATAACCAACCATGCAAGGGATTTTGATATTCATATAATTGCGCTTCCTAATCCATGGTTTCTTCCTATATTTCAAGGGATAAGGGTACTTTAAAAGAAAATTATGGTATGCCAATTCCTCATATGTTGGAAAGAAATTTCTAAAAACCCTATAGTCGTCATCTAGTTCTTCTTCCGAGTCATTAATAGGGGTGGTTTTATCCGTACAAGGATTGGTTCTAAACTCAATTTCTCTCTTAATTAACTCATTAAGCTCCCTAAGTTCATTGATTTCCTTCTCAATTCGGTCACGTAACAAAGTAATTGCCATGGGTATAAAGAATTAAGCGAGGAAACGAGATTTAAGATCATCCCAAGATGTGATGGATCCCGCGGGTAAATACTCAAGCCATTGACTAGCTTGGTCACGTAGAGACAATTGAAAGAGACGCAAACGCGTTGTCTCTTGAGTGGCAACATCAAGGTCTACGATTTTAAGGAAATCCTTGAGATGTTGGTTTGGATATTCGGAATGAAGTCCATGGAATGCACATCCGCTTTGCACCAACCGGATGGTTTCGGATCGCAAGGGAGACACATGGCTCTTTGGGGGAGCTCAATGGTGTTTCAATAGCCTTGGTGGCTAGGTTGGGAGTATTCACCAAGAGTACGGGCTCGAGATGGGTCTTGGTTAATTGGTGGGTCTTGGTGGGTTTGTTCTTGGTGGTTTGTTGGGGCTTGGTGTTGTATTGGTGGTGCTTGGTGTGCTTGGTGTAGGTCAAAGATGCCTTCATTCACCATGGTGGCAAATGAAGAGATTTACAAAACAAATGGCACGAAGAAAAGATAGACTACAAGAAAGCTACTAAAAAAATAAAAATATCACTTGATAGGAATCTAGTGAGTAGACCTAAACGAGATAGAAATTAAACCTAAACAATAACTATTCCCCGGCAACGGCACCAAAAACTTGATGCGAGATTTGTAAGACCTCGAAAGAAGTTTTACAATCCTCCAGGCAGTGTACCTGATTGCTGTAGTGTAGTATAGGTAGGTCCAGGGGATTGATCGTTCTCTAGGGGAATAGTATCGTTAGGTCAAGATGTATGACGAGATAGGTCTAGAGGTGAGGGATGATTCTTTTTATCTTTTTATTATTTTTAGGAAAGCAGGTAAAAATCTCGGTTTTGAAGGAATGGGCAGAATTAGTTACTAGTCAACTAACCCAAAAACTAATAATTATAAAATTAACTAAAACTAATTAAACAGAAAAGTAAAAGTGGTGACTACTTATGAGAGGAAAGCGTGTTTACTTAGACTTAATTACTCCCTAGTTATCTCCTACTGATTTGTTGAATTGTCACGTCCTTATTTTAGTTGAAGCGTTGTATTCCTTAATATTGATCGTGGGGAGGTGCCGAAGTCCCCAACTCTATGAGTTTTAGTCTCCCCTAAATCCCTTAAAGTCTATTAAGTTATCTAAGATCTACAAGCCGCATCTCATGCAATAAATACAACGAGAAAAACCAATAGTGTACTCTACGGTTGCGTTTCTAAGACGTTCAAGCAAGTTACATATAAGAGGTTAGCCAGTTTTTTTAGCCTAATGCGAGGCAATCAACTCAACAAGAGACAACAAATGAATATTCAATAACTAGGTTTCACTAGATCTAAGCAAACACAAATAAACTTAAGCTACCATGTTAATGCAAAGACAAGATAAACAATTAATCAAACGATACATAGACATACCGAATGATTAAAGGGAATACTTAACTTTATTGAAACATGAAGTTAAAAGGTTGTCAAAGCCTTAAAATGGCTGCAAAGTTCGTCTAGGGTTTCCCTCTCCAAAATGTTACACCAACTAATGAAAAAAATGCGAAAGTATATATAAGTTTACAAGGCTGATGACATCAGGTTATGAATCATGACACCGTCAGATTGTCGTATCTAGGGTTTTGTCTTGTGTAAGTCGCCGTTGTGACGGCGTCAGGAATGGCTTGAGGCCGACACCTTTTAAATTCTCTGAGGCGTCACTTGATAATCTTGAACCAAGAATTCAAGCTTCATAACAAAGGACGGCGTCACGTTGTGGTGTGTGACGCCGTCTGACTCCCTTTTCTGACGGGTTTTCGCGACTTCGTCGTTTTCTTCACTTTTTTCACCCAAATACGTCAAAAAGTGCCGATTTTCAGATTTCTCGTCCCAAGTACCTAAAATACAAAAAGAAACGATTTAAGGCAATATTTGATCATATTTATTCGATTTCGGGATTAAATGACCCCTTAAAAAGGTACAAAATAAATCCTTATCAAGGTCCACACATCAGACGGTTGGACAAGATTATATTTACAATATATACGATGAGAGAGTTTGGGGGAAGAAGAGAATCGTAACACAAGTTATGTGTGTGTGATGACTAATCTATAACACTTCGTTACTCGAGAGCATATCACGGAGGTGTTGAGGCGAGAGGAGCAGTAGAAAGAATTGCTGAGGAAGCAAGCTCAGGAGGCGCAACAACGGGCTCTCGTGGCTGAGCAAGAGGCTAAATTGGCTAAGGAACAGTCTAATGCGGCTAATTCTAGAGTTGGTACGATTGAATCATACCTTGAGCAGTTTTTTACCCATTATAACCAACAAGGTAATCCATTTCCCGTTTCCTTTCCCCGTGCTCCCTTTCCTGGCCCTTTTCCCTTTTCCTGCCCTGCTCCTTTCCAAGCTCCTTTTCCCGGCCCTATTTCTCCCTGTCCCGACCCTAATAATACCTTTAACAATTGTTATCGTCCTTCCTTTCCCAACTCTACTACGTGCCCGGGTTCTAGTTCTAATTATGCAATGCCGCCACCCGACCTTAACTAATACATCTTACAAAATAATCCTCATATGAGCCGCATTCCGGATAATTATGATAATAATGATGATAGTGATGCGGAGGAGGGGGAGGAGGAGGAGGTGGAGGATTCGGACGAGGAGTAGGCGTTGGGATGTAATATCTTATTATTTGTGTTAACTTTATGACTTGTTAGTAACTTTGAGACATGTTAATTAGTTTCTGACTTGTTAGTTTAATTTGTATCGCATTTGTCGAATGATATCGTGGATTTGTGGAATGGTATTGTATCGTTTAGTAATTTGGTATTGTATCATATTGTCGAATTGGTATTATGGATTGTGGTAATTTACAGGTTATATTTGTTTTGGTAGATTTTTTCCCCAAAAAATAAGGAAAAACTGCAGATTTGCTGCATTTTTTTTTTGCTCCCAGGAAACATTAGGGATGACATTGTTGTCCCTAAAGTAAAAAACAAATGTCGTCCCATTTTGTTTTGACTGCCACCGTGTAAATTCTTTTGACATTAAATCATTGAAATATAAAATGTCGTCCATAATATTTTTTTTGTCATCCCTTTTTTATTTTTAAAAACATTTTCTTATTTACTTAAAAATATTAAAAAAAAAAAAAAAAAAAAAAAAAAACTTGGGACGATAATCTCGTCCCTATTTGCAAAAGTGATGTCGTCCCTTTTCTTATTTTGCTGCGTTGAATTGTTGGTGGGCCCATCATATTGTCGTCCCAAAGTTTTTTGTGACAACAATATTGAGACTACCAGTTTGGGACGAGATGTCGTACCGTTTTGGCTTTGGGACGATGCCTTTCACAAATTTTGGACGAGATTATCGTCCCTAATTGCACATTTTTTTGTAGTGAATGTTCTTTGTTAGAATTTCAAGTTAAGTATTGACTGTGTTTGACCTTCAGTTCAACGCTACATGTGAAATCAAGTTACCTCTGTAAAAATAACCCTAAATGGGATGTGTTGTAAAGATACCCGGCCCACAAAAAGTACAAATATTTTGTACTTTGTACCCTTTTTGACCAACTGTTTAAAGTACAACACAGTTTTTTATCAGTTTTTGTTTTGTATTTTTTTTTAGTTTAATACTTTTTACTTATTAAACTTTATAATTTTTTTTCCGCACTTTCCGTTTCACAGTTTTATAATATAAACAAAATAATAAAAATAAAAATAACATTAAAAAAAAAGGGTAAAACAAGGGGGGTATAACTTGTAAAAAAAAAGGGGGGGGTGTCTTTATAACGTATCGTATTTGTTGAAATATGAGATGGACATTTATTTTGAAACAACTCAAAATACAAATGTTAAACACTTATTATATGATGGGTGTTGTAGACCATTATATGTCTCCTAATAATAAGTGGTATAGAAGGAGCTTATATATTTTTCAAAGAGATGGAAGACAACAGGAGCTTCAGAGACAACGAGGAAAATAGAGATGGAGGCTGGACAAAAGTTCAAAGAAGACGCAATCCAAGGAACACTGAGAAATCGGGCTCAGTTTGGAGCAGACTTGGTAGTTTCAAATTCGATAGATCTATGGGAAACAAGGCTACTTCTTTCTTCTTCACTAGGTTCCCAGACTCTTGGGACGCTAAAGCTCTTTGGGAGATTTTTAAAGATTTTGGGAAGATTGTGGATCTTTATGTAGCCAATAAGCGGACCAAAGTGGAAACGAGATTTGGATTTACTCATTTCGTAAACATCTCAGATGTAATTACGTTTAAGAAAAAGCTAGGAGAAATACGTATTGGGGAGTCGAGGATCTTAATCGACATTGCAAAATACAACAAGAAAGATACCACACACTTGCATGTATCTGAGAAGCACAAAGTTGTTAACAAAAGAAATACGCAGTTTGGTGAGTATAGATCAGGTTATAATGAAAGGTCACATATGGAGGTGGCAGCAGGTATTCAACCGCACAATGAATCACACAAACAGACGGGCGGGACAAGCTTTCTTACTTTGCAGGTTTCACAAGAACAAATAGCAATGATGAAAAGGTGTTAGAAAGATCGCAGTATTGACATTCTCCGTAATGTCTGATCTCTTTTTCGTGAAGATGAGCTTGGTGATTGTGTAATTCGTTATATCGGCGGCCTATCAATCATTTGTGAATGGAAGTCACAGGAGATCGCAAGTGAGTGTTTAAATAAAAACTACAATACCCTACAGAAATAGATGGATGAAATAAATATGTGGAATAAGGATGTTCCTCCCCAGGGTGTCTTACATGGCTGGAGATAGAAGGTATTCCTGTTGTTGCTTGGAATATGGATTCCATTCGTGCAATAGCTGCCTCTTTTGGCACAGTTTTAGAAAAAGATGAAGTGGAGTTTGACACTCCATCACTAAACGCGATAGGTGCCTTGATTCATACAGATGAGATGGTTGAAATCTTTTTGGGTAAAAGGTATTTTTCACCCTAGTAAAATATATTACTCCAAAAAACCGTTTAAAGTACAATGGAATGTGGCTGAAATATCACATTAACCTCAAGCAACCGCTTGAACAACCACTAAATCATTTATGACATGCCATAAATGAACAATTAGCTACCAATAACTAGAACAACAAAAAACCAACATAAAAAGACATACCAAACTAATAAACTAACAAAATAAAAGATTACTTCCTCGCACGGCCTTGGAGCTTGATATCAAATTGATCGCAAAACTCATCAAATTGCCCTGGAAAGTCATAAACCAGAGCCGCATAATCATCAGAAAGATAGTCTTCATGGTCGTTACCTCCACCTGCTGATGAAAAGTAACTCTCCATAGGATCATTTGGCTCAAACACCTCATCATCATCACTATCATAATCAACCACTTCACCTACCTTAGAAAATGGGTTACCCTTCCTTTTACCATCAACCACCGGATTATGAGTGCTCTTCTTAGTCGATGGAGAAGGAGCTGTGGAAGAACTAGGAATATCTTCAGGCTTACATGTAGTGCCAATCACAGGTTCCAAAACCGAATCTTGCTCTGTAAGCACATCAAAAGTGTTCTTTAAATCAACAAGGTTGATATCATCCACCCAATTATTATTCTTACCTTGAACATCCTGAGTCGGAGCCATACTACTAGTAAGACCAGTAGTAGGATTGGAACAAGGAAAACCAACATTAACTCTTGGTGAACCTGCATTAGGATCAACATTCGGTTTTGAAGTCGAGGCCCCACCATTATTTGGTTTAGAAATCGCTCTATAGTAATATTGAACCTTTGGTTTTTGCAAACGCAATCCCTCAACTTGTCGGTTAGCATGTTGCTTTCCCTTACCTTTCTTCCTACTAGCTTCAATAAACCCATCCTCATTGACCACCGGTTTCATAACCGGTTCCACTCTTTTAGGACATCCATCATCATTGTGATCAAATACTTTACAAGTCTCACATCTTGGCGGCTTCCACTCATATTCAATATCAATGTTTTCCAATGAATGACCGGACCCATTCAGGTAGGGGATAGCAACCACAAGAGAGTCAAGCAAAGCTTCCTTTGACGATACTTCCACAAGGGCCCTAGCATAGGAATTACGACCCCACGACTTAAGACACATCGTACTCGTGTATGAATCAAGCATGATAGGACGACCAATTTGTGTTGTAATCAAACTAAGACCAACCTCGGAATACGCAACAACCGAAATATTATGGAGTTTAACCCAAACGGGAGCTAACGTTATATCATCTTTTGTAAGTTTAGTTTTCCGAGTCCAAATATTCAAAAAGATACGCACCAATCGTATCAACCATGGACCTTCTTCCAACACCCTTTCCATACCCTCTTTGGTTTCAAATTGGAACAGAAAAAAACCATTATTAAGCATAACCCTTTGTAAACCAAACTTCGCCCATGTATTTCTAACATAATTGTCAACTATCGGGAGCTTAACCCTTTCCATACCCTCATCGACAGCTTCCAAAGGAATGATGACATTAGCACCAGCCACACAATTTTTGTTTCTCATCTCCGAAATCTTAACGGTCTTCTTGGGAGTTTTATCCTTAAACATATCAGCAAAAGATAAGGGAGTAGAACCTGATTGAGTCTCCGTTTTTTGCACATTCGCATCACTAGCAGCCTTATCTTGAGTTGTATAATCTGCTTCAAAAGTAACCTTTTTCCCAGCCTTAAGATTCCTTCCATCTGATCCTTCCATATTCTTAATAGTTTCATTAAACGAACTCAATAAAGAGTTTATGTCTACCTCTCCCGTAGTCTAATCATCTTTCCTAGCCAACACTGATGATCTAGCACCTTTATCACTCGAAACCCTCTTGTCTCCAGCATCAGAACCTGTCTCCATGATGATAAGAAAAAAGAAAAAAAAAAAAGTAGAAAAACCCTAAATCACATGACTAATAAAAGAACACAGCAGGAGCAGCCACCGATTACGGAAAAACAAAATAACTAAACCCTAAAAGGGTTAGTCAATCGCCATAATCACCTAATCCCTCACATTATTAAACAATGATTGATCATTAAATGCGAATAAAGGAGATAACCAAACAGATAAAGGCGAAACCCTAACAAAATAAAATCAAAGCCCTAATTAATCTAAACTTGAGTATCAACCTAATAATAAATCGACTAAGGGGAATTAATACGAAGATTAATCCACGATAGTAGAAGTGTTATAAGTTATTTGGATCAAGCAAGAAGAGGAATATCGATTGGAACAGGTGAGGAGAAGGGAATCGCCATTATTGCCAAAGGAATTATGGTTTTTTACATTTTATTGACATATCATGAGATGGTTGAAATCAATTTGGTGTTACACGTAAAAGTAAACGACAAGGTGTGTAGTATAAAGATCAAAGAGGATCATAATCGTTTTCTTTTAGTTAATTCACAAAGTCCACCAGAAAATGATTCTAGACATGTTGGGCAAGACAATAACTCTTCAGATGGCATGTCAGATGCGAATTATCGTGGAGGTCCCAACCAAGACCCGTCGGAGGAAGACATCTCCGATGATGACTCGTTTGACGATGATTTCCCATTCTCGGTGGTACAAGAAACGGTCTTGGGCTCTGAAAACCCCAACGGCTTACTTTCCTCGGGAACAATTTGATAGAGACGTTAGCTGAAGGTGATAAAAAAGATTGAAGAAGTCAAAAGGTAAGAAATTGGTTATTGGTAAGGCTACATGTTCATCTTATAATATTGAATCAAATGAATCTCTTAGAGATACGTCGAAAGATTTAAAATGTAGAAGATTAACAGAACTGTCAGGGATGGTTTACGATTCTGTTCCGGACGTTAACTACTAGGGGATGGGCGGCGTGCCCCAGTCCTTTTCGGTGAAATTTCTTGGGGGTTTACTAACCTCAAATGAATATTGTTACTCTCAATTGTTGTGGTATTAATTCGGAGGACATGGCTCTAGGAAATAAAAAGCGAGCGTATTGATGCCTCGTTGGTTAACTCAATTTGGGGGTCCAACTCCTATGAGTTTGTTTATGGAGCCTCAACTGGAGCTTCAGGAGGAACTCTTTTAATATGGGATCCGGTTTTTTTTCAAAAGGAGTTAGTTCTCTTGGGTTCAAATAACTCGAGGGTTATTGGTAGATGGTATGATATTAATGAAAATGTTGCTCTCGTAAATATTTATGGACCGTAAAAGAGTAGCCAGAAAAAGATTTATGGATTGAACTTCACTCTTTAATTAGTTCAAGAAATGCAATATGGATTCTATTTGGTGACTTTAATGCAGTGAGATTTCGTGAGGAGAAGGTTGGGTGATTCTTTCTCTATGAGTGAGGCAACAGCCTTTAACAATTTTTTTGCCAAGTCAGGGCTTCTTGATTTCAGATGGCTAATCGTCTATTTACGCACTTTAATAGAGAAGATACTAAAATGAGTATGCTTGATCGTTTCCTTGTTTCGCAAAATTTCTTTAATTTTTGGAATGATGCCAATGTCTCGGCTCCACCCACAAACTCTCTCTGACCACTGCCCAGTCATGTTAAGTGTGGGTACAAAACACAGTGGACCCAAACCTTTCAAGATTTTTGATCATTGGTTTACGATACTTGGTTTTGATAGTTTAATAAACAAATCTTGGTCGGAAGGGTATTATAATGGGACGCCTGATATCATATTGAAGAATAAGTTGAAGAAGTTGAAAGCAGACATTAAAGATTGGAGTTACTTGAAACATGTAGAGAGTACCAGGTTGAAAGAAGAATTGAAGAAACGTATTTTTGAGTGGGATCAAAAAGCTGAGCTTGGTACTCTTTCGCCTAATGAAGTTGATGCAAGGGATGGGCTTCTTATGGAGTTTATGCACTTGGAGCAAAATGATAGAAACTCGCTCAAACAAAAGAGTAGGGTTAAATGGGCCATCAAGGGGATGAAAACACCAAGTTTTTTCATACTTTGGAGAATAAAAAAGCCAGGAAGCAAGCTATTAATGGCTTGATATGGAATGGTTCTTGGACTGAGGAAATAGACACAATTAAAAATGTTGCTTTTTCTTACTATGAGGATAGATTTAAAGAAACAACCCATCACAGACCTAAATTTCGTAGCGACTTGTTCCGTAAATTAGAAGTTGTAGACGCTACATTTTTGGAAGCCTCTATCTCCATGGATGAATTGAAAGAAGCCGTATGGAGTTGCTCAGGTTCCAAAGCACCAGGACCTGATGGAATAAACTTTAATCTGTTGAAGAGGTATTGGGAATTATTGAAGCATGACTTCTTCAGTGCCATCAAACATTTTGAAACTTCAGGAAACTTAGCAAGGGGTTGTAATCCTTCTTTCATCATGCTAGTTCCAAAGATTAAAGATTTGCTTGAGATGAGTGATTACCGCCCAATCAGTCTAATTGGTTGTTTATACAAAATTATCTCGAAAATATTGTCAACTCGGTTAGCTAAAGTCATCCATAAGCCGATTGGTGCTAATCAAACAGCTTTTCTTGCTGGGCGACAAATTTTAAACGGTTGTCTTATTGCTAATGAAATCGTCTATTGTGCTAAAAGTGAGGATTCTAGGCTGCTGCTTTTTAAAGTGGATTTCGAGAAGGCATTTGAATTGGTCATTTCTTCATGACATAATGCAACAAATGGGATTTTTTGTTAAGTGGCGTAAATGGATTAACATGTGTATGAACTCGGCTTCTATTTCGGTCCTTGTGAATGGCCCCCCATCGAGAGAATTTAAGATGAAACGTGGTCTCAGGCAAGGTGATCCCCTATCACCTTTCCTTTTCTTAGTTGCAGCAGAAGCCCTTCAAGTCTTAACACTTGAGGCATGTAACAAAGGTGTTTACAAAGGTGTTTCATTAGCCGAGGATGGAGAAAATGTATCTCTTCTTCAATATGCAGATGATGCCTTGTTCTTTGGCGAATGGTCTTATTCAAATGCTACTACCTTAGTGAGAATTCTTAAATGCTTTCAAGATGTCTCAGGTCTGAAGGTCAATCTTTCAAAAAGTCGTTTGTACGGAGTAGGTGTTCCCCTTAATGAAGTTGCTATTGTGGTGGAGGCAATCAATTGCGCCCATGATAAGTTGCCATTTATATATTTAGGCCTCCCGGTTGGAAGAAACATGAGAATTGGTGAAAGCTGGAACATGGTAGTTGACAGGTTTCTTAACAGACTCTCTTTGTGGAAATCAAAATTGATGTCGATTGGAGGTCGTTTGACTTTGGTAAAAGCAGTTTTGGGCAGTATGTCAATGTATCATCTTTCTCTCTTCGGGGCGCCAATTAAAATTATTTAGCGACTTGAAGCTATTCGATGGTTTTAATGATGTGAATAGAAAGATGGTTTGGATTAGCTGGTGTAAAATTATTATATGGAGAAAGGCATGGGAGGATTGGGTGTTGGAAGTATTAGAGCCCAAAATTTGAGTCTTTTAGGAAAATGGATGTGGATTTCATACCGAAGACAAGGCTTTATGGCGCAAGGTTATAAAAGAGATATATGGGCTAGACGGTAACTTCGGTTATATGGCTCATCGAGGCTCTCGTAGTGGGCTATGGAATGAGATTATTAAGCGCAGTGAGTACATTAAGAGGCTAGAAATTCCAATGAACAACCTAATTGTGAGGAAAATCGAAGTGGTGAGCAAACTCTTTTTTGGAAAGACAAATAGTGTGTGACAACCGGTAATTTTTGGGAGCATTTTTAATATCACATTACGTATAAAAACAAATATTTAATATTTGAGTACCGTTTTGGAATGTTTTGGGAAATTGTTTTGGAATATTGGAAATGTTATTTCAGTTATTGCTATGTGATACGTGAAGTTTCCCCGTAGACCTTGAGTTGAGCACAACGCGGGTCGGCACAAATAGTAACCTAATAATACGTTAATTAGTTGAATTATGAAGTTTTGAACAAGTATAGGCATATGAATAGTCATTTTTATTGGAAAAACAATTTTAGAAATATTGGCACAAGTTTAAAAGTCTCGAGAAGATTTTACGACGCTTAGATGAGCCTCGGAAGTCGTTTATATAAAAGATAGGAAACTTGGCACTTATAGCCCCTCGCTGCAAGTTACAATCCGCCTCCTCTTGTTTAAAAAATGACAAAAACGGATTAGTAGTACTATATATCATCTCAAATGAAACTTAGGGTTTCATTTGTTACCTTGTGCTAACCTTGCCGCCTCCCTCTTTCTCTACCGCCGCCAAGACCCACGCCACCACCACCATCATCATACGCCACCATCACCACCATAAAACACCACCATACACACCTTGCTCATACAATTTTTGTGTTGTTTGGAAGTCCACACGATTGATAACTCCGTACCATGCGCCACCACCGCCGTGTTCTACTGATTGTCTCGAGTTGGTAAGTGTGGGAAACGAAAAGGAGAACCCAAGGGTTCGTTCAAAATAACGACCCACGTTTTTAGCGTGAATCGTGTGGGTGAAAACGGGTTTTGAAGTGGATTTTATATAAAAACGAGTTTAAATAATTTGGTGTCATCATATTTGTGTTACGTTTGTGTTTGGAGTTGCGTACTGAGAATCATACGCTCGGGTACGAGCTTATGTCGTGGCTTTTAGGGAAGCTTATTTGGTTATTGTTTCATGGGTTTGCGTTGTAGCCGAGAGCCACTAGGGGAAACGAATTTGGTTTTGTTGAATGTTAGTTTTGATTTGATTTGTGTGGTTGGTTGTTCCGTATAACGACTTGGGTCGAAGCCGTTTGGCTTGCGACTTCATTTTCAGTCCGTGAGGTTGGTTCGACATCATGGGTTCGAGCCGAGACCAAAAGGTCTCGACGTGGTAAGTGGTTTGATTTTCTTTGGTAGTCCGATTCATGAATATGGTGTGGTTTGGATTGTGATAATGCTCGAGCCGTAGGTTTAGTTTTGGCCGAGTAATGATTAAAATGGTAATGATGTTGTTGACTCGTTTGAGCTTAGACTTGATGTTGTGATGTTTTGGCTACGTCGAGTATTAGCCGAGACCTTGTGGTGTCGGTGTGGCCTTGATTTGCCTAAAGAGGACTTGCTATTGTTTTTTTGGACTATTGAGTGGTAATGTTGACTATTTGACCCGGCTTATGTGACCGAGGGTTCATTGGGATTTAATTGGGTTCGGGTCATAAGTTTTGACACGAGGGTATTGAAATTGGATTGTGACTCGAAACGATTAATAACTCACGACTTGATTTATATTTTGACTCGACGTGAACTAAAAGAAAAGAAATAATAAAAACATTAAATAGAAATATTAATTAGCAAAGTAATTTGTTATTTAATATGAAATGAAAAAAGTGGAAATTTAAAGTGTAATTATAAAACTTTGGATAAAAACGAAAAAACGTGCGAGTTATTAGACGTTTCGAGGCACGTATATCGTGGGGTACCGTATTTGAAATTATTGGAATAACTATTGGATTATTGTTTGAGTTACGGATTGGTTTAGCGTTAATAGACCTGGCCGACATGGTTAACGGACTTATTGGGTTGACGAGCCCAATAAGGGCCCGGTAAGTGTGTTGGAGGAATTTATTAGCGTGCGACCAATCCTTATGACTTACTAATTATTATGATGTGTAGGTTTGACTTTGGATTAATAAGCGAGACAAAGGAATTGTTGGACTTATCGAGTTGACGAATTCGATAAGGATCCAATAATTTGTCCGGATACCTTATTAAGCTTTTAAGTTTAATCACTTGACTTTGACTATTTGACTTGATGATTGGATTGGTAGTCGGATTATTTGGGATTTGCAACACCGAACTTGAAATATATGTTGGATTTGGAATATTATCGGACTTTGGACATATTAGACTATTGGAACACGAAACAATTACAGTACATTAGACTCGTAATGAATTTAATGTATTTGAGCCGTAACGGGCGAACAATATGAAAATCATGTCTAACGAACAATAATATTTAAAATCTCTAGTTAACTAAATGTATTTGGAAACTAATAAAGTCACTCGACTTGGAACGTTCAACGAACGAATGAGTCATGGCGAATTTTTATATAAAGCATGTATGTTTTATGAAACTTAATAGGTTTATAACCGACGACTACCAACCTTTTCAGCTACTTGGTGTGTTTGCTATATGTGATTTCTTTGGGTTATCCCCGTCACCTCTTCTTGACTTATTGTCTCAACCTTCGCGGCGATTCTGTTGTTTATTTTTCTTTTGGCGTGTGTACTCTTTAGTCGGTGTCTTCTTACCGTTAAGCAAACGACGATACCAAACTCTAATATACGGATATAACGAGAATATTTTGGAAATGGAATTGGAATAATATTTGAGGAATGGGAATAGTTAACTTTTGGAAACTTTTACGCTTTTAGTTACCTTGTGGGATGTATGTTAAGACAAGTCTTTATATTATTAGGTTGTGCCGAGTCCGTTGTGCCGTGACGCTCTAGTTGCTGTTGTGCTATACTATTCTTGACTTGTTGTGTTGTGCATTGCTTGACTGAGGTGAGTTTCATAGCCTCACTTTTACTTTTATTAAAACTTGGGGTGAGAAAACATGCAAAACCGTTTTGAATGGACCAACTGTTATGTTAGGATTTTGCTATGTTTGCTATGTTAGCTGGCTAAGGTTATTTGTTATATGAGTTGCATCTGTGCGGGATTATTAGTATATGTGCTGCATCTGTGCGGGATTATTATTATGTGCTGCATATGTGCGGGTTATTACTATATGGTGCACCTATAGGAAATTATTGTTGTGGTTTGACACACTCTTGTATGAGGATGATATATAGGTTATGTGACTTAGTCCAGTATAACAAACTTATATGTGATTTAGTCCACTGTTATACGCAAGGTTTTCAAGATCGGGATCCTACATAGGATCGTTTTCATCTTTGCAAGATCGTGATCTTAAGATCGGATTGGGATCCTAAGAACCTACTATAATGCTATTTTTTAATGATCTTTGTAATATTATTCAAATCTACAAATTATTATATATTATAAACATGAAATTATAAGAATATTTTATGAAAATGTTGTTCTAAATTATGAATATGGAATGTTTAAGAAGAACCACATGTTTTTTAAATTATATAAAAACATAAACCATAAATTTGTAGTTTTTTAGTTTGTGGTTCGAGAAAAGTAAGATCGGATCGGAGTAGATCTTAAGATCCTATGGTCAAGATCGTGATCATATAAGATCTTAAGCTTGTTAAGATCCTACGTAGGATCCGGATCGTTTTTGCTTCGTAGAATCGTAAAATCGTAAGATCCTAAGATCAGGATCGGGATCTTAACAACTATGTGATTTAGTCCACTGTTATACGATGTATCTAAACGTATGAACTCGCCAGCGTTAGCTGACCTTTTAGCATGTTTTCTCAGGTAATTAGAGATGATTATATTGGATGACTATTGTTTGGAGGCTTGGCAAGCGGCATGGTTGAAGGATCAATTAAGACTCTGATAATTTATTTGGGGACCTACCTTTTTGTTATATTTTTGGCTTATTACGTACTTTTGAATAAATGTAGACATGAAATATTTGGTTTGAAATGTTTTATTTAACGGATGATGTTATTCCGTTTTCTTATGCTTGTGTTGTGCACCAATCCCCCGTAGCACCCTGAAGCTTTGATAAGACTTCTGTTGTACCAAAATTTGGGGGTGTTACATGGTGTAGCTCAGGCCGCCAATTAATGGACCTTTATCCAAGATTTTTTGCGCTAGAAAATAATAAGAGTCGGGTTTGTGACCGATGGTGTTTAAATAATGGAGTTTGGAACGGTAATTGGGATTGGAGGATTCCTCCTCATGGTCGTGCAGAGTCTGATCTTGCATCATTGACAAGTCATATTGGTAACTTGATTTTATATCCAGATCGCCATGACTCATGGCATTGGGTATCTAACGCGTCAAGTATTTTTTTGGTCAATCCTTGTCCAATTTAATTCAACGTAAGTTGCTTGGAGGATCAATCGACGATTATTGTTTCGTTTGGAACTCATAGGTGCCTAGAAATGTTAACGTTTGCCTATGGCGAGCCTCTCTTGATCGTCTCCCTACTCGGGTGAACCTCATTAATAAAGGCATAACCGTTAGCTCAACCCATTGCTTATTTTGTGACGATGAGGATAAAGACCTAGAGCATTGTCTTATCCTTTGTCCCCTAATTAGAACTCTATGGCTTAAATTCTGGAATTGGTGGAAATGTGGTTCTCCGGGTTCCCTCTCTTTGGCTGACATTACGCTAAATCGGATTGCTTTACCGGGTCGAAGTCAAGGGTTTGTTAGAGCTCTCTATAGGGCTTGTTATGTGCTTCTTTGGTCGATTTGGAAGTGGCGTAACAAACTCCCTCATGCGAGCTCGGAAGAAGTGCATGGCATAAAGCATGAAGATATATTTCCCTCATTCAAAGGTTGTCTCTGTTATGGTTGGCAAATAGGAGTTGTCGGTATAATATGAGTTGGAGAGATTGGATATTAAATCTATATGAGATTGTAGATAGCTAGTCTTTGTTATTCTTTATAAGTTGATCATGTCTTTTGGCAGTTGTGGTCCTCTATTTTGGAGCCCGTTTGGCAGTTGTGGCTTTTAGTGTTTTTAAATTAAATTCTTTGCTTTTCAAAGAAATAAATAAATAAATAAGTAAGTGATGTATTACCCATTATACGTGACAGTAAATATACATTTACTTTAAAGCCTAACTACAAAATTCACTATATCAATACAAATAGAGGGGCTTTTACTTTATTGTTTGTAGCTCAAAATTTGAGTAAAACGAGGAAAAAACGATCCCGCCGCGTTGCGGCGGGGTATTTTCCTTTTTTTTTTATCATCAACATTTGTACTATTGGTAGCATTGCTAATAGTCTTTTAGACCCGTGGGATGCACAGAAATTGGATCTAATTATCTCTTGTGTAATGTTCGGCAGTAATTTTTGTAATCTTTCAATCTACATGAAAATGATGCTAGCTAATATAATACTAAAGGTTTTCAAGCACAACTGAGAAAC
Source organism: Artemisia tridentata subsp. tridentata (assembly GCA_021014915.2). Classification (NCBI taxonomy): domain Eukaryota; kingdom Viridiplantae; phylum Streptophyta; class Magnoliopsida; order Asterales; family Asteraceae; genus Artemisia; species Artemisia tridentata. Next base: position 240,362,177 of record CP139509.1, on the reverse strand, counting down.
AAATTAGCATACACCTGCAAATCACATTAACCTTTTACATGGCAAAAGCCCATAAACCTATTATACAAATCACAATATACATTAACACCAGCATAAAAGTACTTTATAAACGCATCATCAAAATTGAAACAGTTATTGAAATCCAAGATAACTAAAAACTACAAATACAAAGAACCATTAACATTTTACTTTCAAAAATCTTGTTATATCAATGGGTTGAGAAGTCCAAACAAAATGAAAGTAGTCTGATATGCATTCAAGTGCATTAAAACTTCTAGGTTTGTGAAGATACAAAACCCATTGATTGTTAATGAAGGTGTACATGCACATCGGATAAAAGCAATACACAATTTTCCATATGCAATAGCATTCAATCCCATATTCCACTATCTCTCTTAATTTTTAGTAAACTCACTCCCAATACGGCACAACCGTGGCTGTGCGACGTCGTATGAACAGTGAAGCGCCTGTTTATTGTCCTTCAGCAGCCAACTCTGTCTTCAACACTCCTTTCTGTTCACCTAAATTTACATAGAAATTTGACTCATTAAGTCTTCGTTCTACGTGAAACGCTACAATGGAGGTATATGCAATTTCTTGTTAATAAAATCTATGTTACATAACTCATTCTCAAATGATAAAAAAACCATTAAGTAAGAAACTAAAAGACAGCAAGACGCTGCAGATTATTTTTCTAGCAACTGTGTTACTCATGAGATTGTTGTATAGTTTCAGGAACTTACTTCTTCAGCGGCCCATAACGTGTTGTGCTCCATTATCCGTTGTAATAGTAGATATGACGACCACGTTTCAGGTCCCAAAGTGACCTATGTTAACCCCCATTTGAACCACCAAAGACAACCAATTCAGCCTTACTTAACATTTTTTCTTGCATACACCATTACAAAGAATCGGCATACTGTATAAAGAAAATAAATGAACTAATTATAATATAAAAAACAATCTGAAAATAAATGAATTAATTATAATGTAACCGTCTTTGTAGCCATCGTCATCCTCTTCTTCATCTTCCAAATCAACATCAGCCTGAAGGTCTTCAAGTCCACGTGTTATTGATGTAAGGTGTAATCACTCGTAAACCTACACTAACAATAAGAAACTAATCTGAAAACCCGAAGAAAATATAAAATCTGTTAGTTTTTGCTCATAATAAGCTGCGAACCTCAGTTATAATAAGAGTTGAAATTACCTGTTGAAAGGGCACATCTCCCGGTCATAACTGCGAAGGTCGCTTATAATAAGAGTCGAAATTACCTGTTCAAAGGGCACATCTCCCGGTCATCACCAAGCTAATTAGAATCGGCTAAAAACTAAAAACGTCAATATAATTTTCACTCACACATTTCATCAACCATTTGGTGTATAACAGATTTATTTTACATCAACCTATAAACTTTTGAATAGCCATTAAAATCTACAAAGAAACATAGAACCATTAAAATTTAACTTAAAATTTAACCATTTGGCAAAAAAAACGTTATTGGAGGCTAGGGATTAAATCTACAAAGAAACATAGAACCATTAAAATTTAACTTGTACGACTGAATATACACACATACAATTGTTAAGACAATATGGAATATTTTTAAACTTACGATCCTCCTTCAATTGTTAAGATACCGAGCTGTTGATTTGGTTACTGTGGTTTTTGATAACAATGAAAAAGAGAGAGGCGGAGCTGTGGTTGTTGATAAGAATGAGAAAACCAGGGGCGGTGGAAACGTTCCTAACCTTATCTACAAATTGAAGGTGGGAATGGGCCACTGATGGACTGATAACATCGCGTATCTAAGCCCAGTTAAACAGGCCAAAAATAAAACAGTATAATAATGCAGATATTGTTATTTAATTGGCGCCGACATTAAGAAATAACTTATATAGTAAAATGTTGTTATGATATTTTGATATCAAGTGCGATACTTTATACATGAGTATATTTGGTGATTTTTTAATAAATTAGTTAAAAAGTTTATTAGAGATTTAAAAGTAATTTTTGAAAACCTCGAATAATAACGCCTAGGCACGGCCAAAAATACTACAGTATATTATAAGCAAAGGTCTTCTAATTACTGTGGAGCCTCAAGAAAAGGCCACGTGAATAGTTCGACACTATTATCAAAGCTAGCAGAGCAAACAATTTACATACAACCATTTTCTTTCTACATATCTACACGCACAAGAACATGTTGAGCTGCTCCCTTCACCTGTCTTGTTTACATGTAGTGGTATGCTTCTTAGCATGAATCTTTTGTTAGTTTTTTAGGGTTTTTTTATTTGGATGATCTTATCATCTATGAGATTTACCAACAGTGGCGGAACCAGGAATTTGAAACTAGAGGGTCGTAGTGTAAATGTTTTTGACGAGTTTGTTCCTTCTCAAAATACTTATATAATAAGACACTTATGAATAATAAAAGAAAGATCAGAATAATAGTAAAAACATGATATCTAGTACTGAAACAACGTAGATCACTTTAAAAGTTACAAAACATAATAATAAGTTGTAGAATTCCTTACATTCATAATTCACTAGTGTGCATCATTTCTTTTTTTTACTAGCAATCGGTAATTGTGATCTTCGAGGTCCCATGTCTTGAAATCTTTGTAAAATTGCTTCATTTTCAACACGTGCAAAAACATCTTTCTCGACATAACACACCAATGAATCTGTGAGAAAATCGTCACCCATCCTGTTGCGTAAATCAGTCTTGATAAACTTCATCGATGAAAAAGATCGTTCAACAGTTTCCGTTGCAACAGGTAAGACTAAAGCCAACTCAAGTAGTCGATAGACGAGTTCATATGTGATGTGATATTTCATGTGGACCATTTTCTTTGCAAGTTCTCCGATATCATGAAGACCATAAAAAACTTCATTGCTTTTCACATTTAAAATGATTCTGTCGAGTTGAATCCTTAATTGACATAAATCAAAGCTACTAAAATCTTCTGAATATAACTCGGCAAGTCGTAATAGCTTCTCACGATCAAAACTTTGAAATGAATCTCTAGGATCAAGACACATTATACATGTGAGCAACTCTGAGCAACTCGTGAGAAAATATAGTTTAAATTGTGCCTCTGATCTTTAAGCGACTCGTATTGCATTCTAGCATTATTATGTCTACTATTTGGATTTCCTTCGTGATCACAAAAATTTTCAAATGCCTTTTTCCAATTTCTAAAACCTTTGCTTATAAAAACATCATCACCATGTTTACTACAAGTAGGGAACAAATAACACCACAAACAAAAGGCTGCATCTTTCGATGCGCTATATTCTAACCAACAAAAGTGACCAAACCATTTTTCTTTAAACTCTCTTGTATGCCCAGAAAATTCTGTTTTGGAGAAATTTTCATCTTTAGGTTGACAAGGCCCGTTTGTTATGTACCTTCTCCTTACTTCCTCCCGAATATTAACCGAATATTCATTAATTGGTTTACGCAAAGCCGGGTCACCAACAATTTCAATTTCAGATAATTCAACTTCTTCTCGACTTCTTTTATTACTAACTTCATTGGGATTTAACGCGCTTGATGAACTCTCAACGCTTGGCTTAGGTTTTTTATTATAGTAGTTCTCTAATGAAGCGTTCCTACAAAGAAAATAAAACTAACTAATCATACAATTCAACCCAAGAAAATAAAACTAACAAATATGAAATATGTACTGTCAAAAAACACAATCGCCGTTCAATTGGTTCAAATGAAAAACAGTAAACAAAATCATGTAATGCTATTGACTTATTGTTCATAGAAATAAAGAATAAAGTGTTAATAATCTATTAAAAAAAGAAAGTAGGAGACAAGGAGGCGTGTACCTCATGATGAGTTTCCCCTTTTAAAAAATAAATTGACATGATCTATCTATCCAGTGTAGTGTACATAGGTAAAGCTTTTTCATTCTAGGGTACAGTGTACATAGGTTTATTAAAAAAATGGGAAAACTAAACTTAATGTGTTTTAAAATAATAAAAAGCCCAAAGGCCAACCCACTCTCATTAAAACCCTCTTTCTTTACTTCACTTATTCTTTCTTTATTTCTAAACTTCGCCGGCTTCTTGTTGACTTCGCCGGATACCTGCAATTCTGCAAACTCATCATCACTGATGTCTCTCAGCTATCTATCTCTATCATATTTTCTAACTTTAAGTACTCCACTGGGTATAATCGAGAGGGTCCAACTCAAAAAAATAATTCCGTCGAGTATACCGTCTTCTAGAAATTTAGCCGGCCGGAGGGTCATCGGACCCTCCGGACCCCCCCTGGTTCCGCCGATGTTTACCAACTTCATGTATTAGGCTTTGAGGAATGTTTGAATGAAGATACATATAGTGCCCCTCACAGGAAAATGTGACTTATTTAATTATTGAGTAAATTACAAAGATGGTCCATGTAGTTTGCGTTAACTCACACTCTTGGCCCTTTGACTTTTTTTTTGCACACACAGTCACTAACTCTGAAACCCTTAACACCCACGATCCCTTGACCAAACGACGTTAGGTTTGACTGTTAAATACCCCTCATGTGACTTGCACATGAGGGCAAAATAGTCTTTTAATGTCTAACCACAGGGACCATATGTGTAAACCACAGGGACCATCTTTGTAATTTACTCTTTTCTAAAATACAAAAACACATACAAGATCCAACCACCACCATCTCCGGTCACACCACCTCCGGTCCACACGTAGGCACCTCCGGCCACACAAGTAGGCAAAAAAAAAGTGCATACCAGTTATGGCCACAAGTTGGTGTAAGTTTCCATACTTGACCCACCATACCTGGACAGCAGATCATTGGACCCGAGACTACTCTGGCCTGGACATGACGGCCTATGTTGAGCTAGGCCCCGGTTGAGTAAAAGAAGTTTTACCATTTAGATATCTATGTTTTCTACTGTCCTTGTTCAGTCAGGAATTTTCTCACCAGTGGCAAAGATGTTCCAAACAAGGGTGCCGATGATGTACAAGACAACAGCCACTTTGAACACGTCATCCCAAGAGCCTGCAACATATACTCGGTTAAGTCTTGAGTAACTAATAAAGTAACTTAACAATATTATATCTCTCATGAATCAAGTATAAGGCTTCCTCCTTCCATGAACATTGCAACTTACAGCAACCACCTATTTGCTAGTAATCATCCTTATAGATAACTGATTACGTTGATTTTGGTAAGGGCATATTAAACATTTACAAATATAGTGACATTTTCTTGAAACACTGCAAGTTTCAATTGGTTTTCCATATTGAGGTTTCATTTAAACTAAAAGTTTGTGAGAACTAAAGTCCTAGGTTTATAAGTTTATAACGAACTTTTTGAGTTAAAAATAGGTAATCTGAAATTTGAAGTGCTTTACAGTAAATTAAACCAGTCACTTTTGATTTGGGTTGGCGGAATATGGGTGAAGTTTAATGTCTAACAAGTTATGATCTTACCATTTTGAAGTATATAACCAGTTGCAGCTGTACCAAAGTCTCAAACAAGAACTCCTGCTGTGTTCGATAGCCCCAATAACACTCCCTGAAAGTCAAAATTGGTTCCATTTAGCTCTACACGTGAAATATATACGAAATAAAACCTAAAAGTAGCACAAACCGGAATCTCTAGATTGTCATTATAACTTACATTATATGATATATGTTGAAGTAAAACTTGGTAGATGGGTCCTACTTCCTTGCAAAGTCCTTCGAATCGGTTCCTTATCACTTTTGGGGTCCTGCGTACAAGAAACGCAAGAGTTAGGCTCGCCCTGGGGTTTATCCCAAGACCAACCTCCGGCGTGAGAGTAAGTATCTAGTAATGAGGTTGAATAATTATGTGTGTGTAAGCATATATGTCAGTTTATATTACGAATGAGGTGTGGGTATTTATACTACCCACACCTACTGTACCTATTTACCTTGGGAATACGCGAGTTGACCTACTTCTGACATAGCAGGTAGGTGTCAGGCCACGTGGGGAACACAATCCCGCAAAATCTGGGGTGGCAGTGGTTGACATGACTATTCACTGATAGTGGCGGCGGTCCTGTCGGAAGGTTTGTCCGGAGGTTCGAGGATGATCCGGACAATACATGATGTTCGGATAAGTGTGCATGGTCCGGATGAGGTGGTTCGTTCGGACACATACGCCAACATGTCCCCCCTAGTATTGGAGTATCAGCTTTTAAGTCGATAGTTCAATACTTTTTAGATGCTTGGGTCTTTCGGCATTCTGTGTCCAGCGCCTATTCAGGTAATGTGAGTGTCGGTTCGGGTAAACAAAGTGGGTCCTCTTAAAACCTACTTGGGCTGGCCTGGCCCCAGGCCAATGGGCCGAATATAATAATATTTTACCCATATGGTGGACAGCTGTGTGCCACGCGTAGGTTTTTTACCGTTTGATCTGACGCTCTAGAGTTTGCCACGTCATCCGGTGGCAGACTGATTTGACGTTTCCTCTTCTCCCTAGGCTCCCCTATATATATCACTTTACCTTCATTCATTTTTTTACTTTTTACCGTGTGTCTTCTCTCTTTATCATCGGAGTTTAGTGGTTTCCGCTACCCGAAGGCATTGTTAAAAATCTTATTGGGTTTTCAAAAGGTGCGTTCCATTCTTTTCTTATAATTAGCTTCTTTCTATGTATCCCGGCATCCTTCTAGTAATGGCCGCTCAGATAAATGATCCGGAAAATCCATCAGTAGCTGGTAGGCCTGGACCTTCGTCCAGTAGGGTAGTACCTAAGTTTGACATGCATATACATACCTCCAAGATGACGTAGGGAGATCTAGATAGGGTGGTTAGAGAATTTGGTATCCCTGCGGACTTGCGTCCCACACTTCCTCCGGATGGTATGACCCTGGACAAATTACCGGAGTATAAGATAGGTATTTATGTTCATAAGTTGAGGACGGGGGGTGTTAGGGTTCCTTTTTCGAAGTTTTTGTTGGCCGTGATAAAGTACTTTCGGGTACACATCTCTCAGCTCGTTCCGATTGGTCTGAATAGGGTAACGATGTTTGAGATTCGTTGTTATAGTCTGGAGGTACGGCCGACCGTCCCGTTGTTTAGGGTCTTTTACCGATTGTGTAAACAAGGCCATTGGTTTTCGTTTGAGAACCGAACAGGAAGGAGGGCGAGGAAATGCTTTGAGGAGGTGTTGACGGGGTTAAAGCACTGGAAGGAGTATTTCTTTTTAATAGACCGGAGGGCTATTCCGGATGCCATGCCGTGGAGGCATAATGATTCGAAGGTGACCGATGACTTTCCGGAGACGCATTCTGACAGGGATGTTGAGATAATTGCGAGGAAGGTGATTCCGCTACGGAAGCCCTCTGCAGCCCTGTTATGGATGACTTTTCTTTGCAAGGTTTTTGAACATCCCGGACATGAGGCCATTCTAAAGGATGCCAAGGGGCGTGGTAATACAAGATTTTCCTGACTTATATATTGTGTCATGTTTGTTTGCTTCTTGTTTTGATCTTACCTTCCTTTTGTTCGCAGTGTTAACCATGTCAGAGTATTTGGAGCTGCCGGTGGAGGTTGGGGTCGAGGTAAGCAAGGGAGGTCCCTTACCGGAGGAAAGTCAAAGGCCTGTACGAACAGTGGAACCATTGGTCCCAGGGAGTGTGATCCCTAAAAAAACTCCACTTCAAAAGGCCGTTGAGAGACCGGATGTCAATGTGGTTGCTGCAAACAAGGAAAGAAAGAGGAAGTTGTTGGAGCAGGTGGGAGCGAGGAAAAATGCCAAGGGGTCTGGCATTGTTCGGGAGAGGAGGAAAAGGCCAAAGAAAGATTCTGAGGGAAATGCCGAGGGGAATGCATCCTCCGAGCACATTACCGAGGTGACTCCTTCCCAACAATTCTTGGTGCAAGGGGTAATTCACGACGAGGAGGGGCCGGGTGGCGGAGATGGAAGGGATGTGAACCTGGAGTAGACTGCTGAGACTGGTCGTATAAATGAAACAAACTTGGAAGATCAACCGGTCCAGGAGACTCAGCAACAGAACCAGCAGCCGCACACCGATGGTTAGAATTGTTCATTATATTGTCCTCTCTTTTTTTTTTCTTTTTTTTTTCCCGTGTCTTACCCCTCCATCTTCTTCTTGTTAGAGCCTTCAGTCCATTCCACACCTCTGCATCCTTTACCTGGATTCGAGGGGCATAACTCAGATGCCCAAGGTATACAAATCTCTCTGTGGCTCTTGTGCTAGCTCTTTGTCTTATGTTAACTTGGGGTTAATTATGTTTCAGATGAGAACACATCCGGGAGGCAGGTTTATGTCCCGGACTGGTCTTTGACTGATGATGTTAGGCTGAGTTCCTATAGGGCGTGCCGTGAGATGTTGACGCACGTTGCTACTCCTGCCGAGCGAGATGCCTTGGAAGAGTTGACGACCATGCGGCTAATTCGTTCGTCCTATGTGCAGTCTGCCAATGAGATTGCAACACAGGCTGAAGTGTTACGTCGTTTTACCCAACTAATCACAGAATACCGGGAGTTGGAGCATTCCCATCAAGCTACTGAGCAGGGTCGTGCCTCTATGATCGGGAAGTATGATCGGTTGATGGGGGAATTCAAGAATCTGGAGAAGCAACTGGCGGATGAGCGTAGTGCTGTTGTGGTCCGAGAACAGGGTTTGGCTGATCAGCTGGAGGATATGCGGAAAGACAGGGATGACTGAAGGGTGACTACTGGTAACCAAGCCAAGAGAATTAGGCAGTTGGAGCGGGAGCTGGGGGAAAAAGACCAGGCTGTTGAGATGCTGGAAAGTGAGAAAAGGGAGTTGATGGAAGAAGTCAGTCAGTCAGAGATCATCCGGCATAACACTGTGAAGGAGCTGATTCCAGCTACCTGTCGGAGATTGTTCAGCAGCCATGAGTATAAAAAGAGTATGGGTAAGGTCTATACTTTGTCATACTCCACTGGGTTTATAGATGGTCTTAAGTACGAGCGGAAGGGAGAAGACATTGACAGATTTCTGGGCCAATTTGAGAAACTCAACCTGGATGCTTCGAAGATTTGGAAAGCGGAGTATGCAAAGCTGTTTGAGGCCCAATACCCGTATATTCGGAAACTTGCGGACTCGTGTCGCTTTCCGTTAGGCGATCTTATGAATCTCTTTCCGGACCTGCCTCCTCCTGGACCGAAAACTCTTGGAGCTCCCCCATCTCAGGAAACCGGAGCTTCTGGTGTAAATGAGATTGCTGATTAGGATCCTTAGTTTCATTTTAACTCTTTGTTGGATGAATGTAATAGAACAGATGTTGAAACTTGTATGTATGTCTTGACTTGTGATCGATGGTATCACTTTTTGCACCATCGGATGGCTCGATGGAATGATAACTTGTTTATGTTTCTCTGAACGTTTAATTTCTGTGCAATTCTCTGAATGCTTAATTTTTGCGCAATTTTCTGAATGCTTAATTTTTGTGCAATTTTTGTTTCTATAATCCGTTCATCGGACTGAGTGTGACAAAATTATCTCGGACGGAGCGTTTTCCATGATCCGCTCGTAAGAGAGGGAGTGTTTACCACGATCCGTTTGATTATATACGGAGTGTTTTCCACGATCCACTCGTAAGAGAGGGAGTGTTTACCACGATCCGTTTGATTATATACGGAGTGCTTTCCACGATCCGCTCGTAAGAGGGGGAGTGTTTACCACGATCCGTTTGGTCATATACGGAGTGTTTTCCACGATCCATTTCATTATATACGGAGTGTTTTCCACGATCCGCTCGTAAGAGAGGGAGTGTTTACCACGATCCGTTTGGTTATATACGGAGTGTTTTCCACGATCCGATCGTAAGAGAGGGAGTGTTTACCACGATCCGTTTGATTATATACGGAATGTTTTCCACGATCCGCTCGTAAGAGAGGGAGTGTTTACCACGATCCGTTTGATTATATACGGAGTGTTTTCCACGATCCGATCGTAAGAGAGGGAGTGTTTACCACGATCCGTTTGATTATATGCGGAGTGTTTTCCGCAATCCGCTCGTAAGAGAGGGAGTGTTTACCACGATCCGTTGTTATTGCAAAACAATCACAGGACATAACATAGTTTATCTGAAAAATGTTCCCCTTGTATTGGGGAACTATATATTGCCATTAATGATAATGAGGTGTGGCCTACCATTTTTACAAGAAACAATTCCGCAGATTCATTGCGTTCCAAGTCCTCGAAACTTCTCGATCGTTCATTGTATGAAGTTTATATGAGCCACTACCGTAGGCCTCGACCACCCGATATGGACCCTCCCAGTTGGGCCCTAATTTGCCTTGGTTCTCTACCCTGCTGGCTTCATTTCTTCGGTATACGAAGTCTCTCACTTTAAATGCCAGCGGACGCACCCTTTGATTGTAGTACTGCTCAATTTTAGTTTTGTACTTGGCTTCTCGGATGGCCGCCATCTCCCGTCTTTCCTGTAACAAATCGAGGTTTAAACGTTGTTGTTCCTCGTTGTCCTCCGGATTATAAAGCATGGTGCGGTGTGTAGGCATCCCAATTTCGGCCGGGATAACAGCTTCACTGCCGTACGTCAGACTAAAAGGGGTTTCCCCATTGCTTGTTTTCAGTAAGGTCCGGAACGCCCATAAGACGTTTGGTAACTCATCCACCCATCCGGCTCGTTCTCTCCCCAGCCGGGTTTTAATACCATGCATTAGATTCTTGTTGGCTCTTTCCACTAGGCCGTTGGCCTGTGCATGTGCTACCGCTGTATTTATCTGTTTGATCTTTAATTTTTCGCACCAACTTTTGAATGGGTCGTTGACGAAATTTGTCCCATTTTCCGTGACTATTATGCCTGGAAGCCCGAACCTGCAGACTATATTCTCCCATACGAACTTTTTTACGTCCTTTCCAGTGGTTTTGGCGAGGGGTTTAGCTTTTATCCATTTCGTGAAGTAGTCAATGGCCACAATAACGAACTTCACCTTCCCCGGAGCTTCTGGTAATGGTCCTAGCACATCCATACCCCATTGGTAAAAGGGCCATGGTGCCATGATGGACGTCATGATGGTTTTTGGTAACTTCGTCACCGGCGCATGGATTTGACAGGAGTCACATTTATCTATCTCTTCCCTGGCGTCCCTGTGCATGGTCGGCCAGTAATAACCCTGCCTCATTAGCTTGGCCATTACCGACCTTGGCCCGGGGTGCATGCCGCACGCACCCTCATGGACTTCTCGTATGATGTAGTTTACCTGTAGCGGACCAACGTATCTTAACATCAGACTTAAGTAAGACTTTTTGAACAACACATCTCCTTTCATCACATACTGAGGGATTTTCATTTGTAATGCCCTTGCTTCATTAGGATCTTCCGGCCAGATACCTTCTTTCAGACACCGGATGATTGGTGTCATCCAGTTATCTCCCTCTTCCTCTACAATTGCTCCGACCTGTTTCTCTTCGGTCGAAGGCTTCTCCAGTACTTCAACCAGAATCTCTTTGGTCAGATGGTTGAAGGCTACAGAGGCTAACTTGCTTAGCACATCGGCCTTTTGATTTTGTGCCCTTGGTATGTTGTGAATTTTGAATTTCTTGAAACTGCTGATATACTCCTTTGCCTTTGCCAAGTAATGTATCATGCTTTCTTTGGTTTCTGTGAAGTCCCCGTTAATCTGGCTTGCTACCAATTTGGAGTCTACTTTGACCTCCAGGGCTTCTACATTCATTTTCTTTGCGAGCCGTAAGCCGGCGAGAAGCGCCTCGTACTCTGCTTCGTTGTTGGTACTTTTGAAGTTTAAGCGAAGGGCGTACGTATGTTCGGTTTGGCAGGGTCCGATCAACACAAGACCTGCCCCGGAACCTTTGCTGTTAGACGCCCCATCGGTATATAGTATCCAATTCTCCGGATCAGAGATGTCGTGGATTTCTTTCCCTGGTTTCACCGAACATGATACTTTCGCGCCCACGGAAATCTCCGAGATGAAGTCTGCGAGAACCTGCCCTTTAACGGTGTTTCTCGGTACGTACGTGATGTTGTAGGCTCCCAACTCTACGGCAAATTTGGCCAGTCTTCCGGATGCCTCCGGTTTGTTTAAAATTTGTTTTACCGGTTGATCCGTTATAACTTGGATAGGGTGAGCTTCAAAATACCTCCTTAATCTCCTTGACATGTGTAGCAACGACAACGCTAATTTTTCCACCGGCGTATAATTTCTTTCGGCCTCTTGCAGTGTTCGGCTCACGTAATGGATGGGCAATTGCTTTCCGTTCCTCTCAGTTAGTAAGACCGCACTGATCGCGTCTCTTGCCGCCGCTAGATAGACGTACAAAACCTCTTTGGTCTTGGGTGTTGACAGGGATGAGAGATCCAATATCAACTTCTTAAGTGACTGGAACGCTTCCTCCGCTTCTCTGGTCCACTTGTATTCGTCCTTATTTTCTTTAGTAATATTTTTCAAGGTTTCAAAGAACGGAAGGGATCTCTCGGCCGACCTTGCTAAAAATCTATTGAGAGCCGCCAGTTTGCTGCTTAGGCTCTGCATTTCCTTCAGAGTTGCCGGGGATTTCATTTGTGCGATGACCTTTGTTTTGCTTGGATTCGCTCGAATGCCTTCGGAGGTCACCAGGTAGCCTAAAAATTTACCTTCCTCAACACCGAAGGAGCATTTTTTAGGGTTTAACTTCATGTTAATCTTTCGTAGGTTGTAGAAGGTTTCGGCAATATCCGCCAACATTTCTTTCTCTCCTTTACTTTTGATTACCATGTCATCCACATACGCTTCCAAATTTCTCCCAATTTGAATCTGGAAAGCGGAATCAACGAGCCGCTGATAAGTGGCTCCTACGTTCTTTAGGCCGAATGGCATTTTGATGTAGCAGTAAGTTCCTTGTTCCGTGTAGAATGCTGTCTTTTCTTTATCCTCCTCGGCCATCTGGACCTGGTGGTAACCTTTGTATGCATCTAAAAAGCATTTATACCGGAAGCCCACCACTAACTCGATTTTCCAATCAATTTCCGGAAGTGGGTAGTAATCCTTCGGACATGAGGAGTTCAGGTTTTTGAAGTCAATGCACATTTGCCAGCTTCCGTCCCTCTTCTTTACCAGCACTGGGTTGGAGATCCAGGTGGGGTAACGAACTGGCCTGACGATTTCGGCTTTCAGCCATTCGTCAACCTCCTTCAGTACCACCTGATTCTTTTCCGCGGACAGGTTACGTTTCTTCTGGGCTATTGATTGGTGTGTCAGCGACATTGACATTCAGATGATGCTTGATCAGACGGCGTGGGACTCCCGTCATGTCTGAGGGTTGCTACGCGAACACGTCCTTATTATTCTTTAACAGTTCGACCAGGTGCCTTCTGCATTCCTTCGAGAACCCCGTTCCTATCGTGACCAGTTGTTCGGGGTAAGCTGGGTTTACTAGAATTTCCTCTGTTTGATTCATATCCGGGTCAACAATTTCTGCTTCCTGTGGTATTTCGATCATTTGTTTCTCCTCTAACCTCCGGCATTCCAAAACCATGGCCGATCGTACGACCAGAGTTGCCACTCCCTTTGGTGTGGGAAATTTGACCATAGAGTGGATTGTCGAAGGGATGGCTCTTAGTTCTTTTAATCCGGTTCGACCCAATATCACGTTATAGGGTGATGGGGATTGTACTACACAAAATTTCATGATGGTGGTTCGGAACATACCGTGGTCGCCGAAGCATACGTCCAACTCTATTTTTCCCAACGGTCTGCTTGTTTCTCCTGAAAAGCCGACAAGAGACGTGCTCGTCTCTTTGAGTCTTGCCTTTATGTCTGAACTGAGGTTATTGAAACAGTGTTCGTACATCACGTTTACAGAGGATCCTTCGTCAATATATATTCTTCGGACCAGATACCCTTCTATATTCCCCTCGACAATGAGCGGCTCCTCCGATAGGTCTCCCGTCGTAATAGGGGGAAAGACTATTGGAACATTCATCCATTCATCATCATGTCCTCCGTACCTCCTCTTTCGGCTGTAGCTATTGTTGTTAGCTCCGTCCTCCCCGTCTTCGAGACGTGGAGAACGAAAGGAAGAACCAACCATTTCAATGCTTTGGTAGATTGAATAGCGGGTCCCACGGATGACGCCAATTTGTTGAAGTAAAACTTGGTAGATGGGTCCTACTTCCTTGCAAAGTCCTTCGGATCGGTTCCTTCTGACTTTTGGGGTCCTGCGTACAAGAAACGCACGCGTTAGGCTCGCCCATTTTGATCTTACCATTTTGAAGTATATAACCAGTTGCAGCTGTACCAAAGACTCAAACAAGAACTCCTGCTGTGTTCGATAGCCCCAATAACACTCCTGAAAGTCAAAATTGGTTCCATTTAGCTCTACACGTGAAATATATACGAAATAAAACCTAAAAGTAGCACAAACCGGAATCTCTAGATTGTCATTATAACTTACATTATATGATATATGTTGAAGTAAAACTTGGTAGATGGGTCCTACTTCCTTGCAAAGTCCTTCGAATCGGTTCCTTATCACTTTTGGGGTCCTGCGTACAAGAAACGCAAGCGTTAGGCTCGCCCTGGGGTTTATCCCAAGACCAACCTCCGGCGTGAGAGTAAGTATCTAGTAATGAGGTTGAATAATTATGTGTGTGTAAGCATATATGTCAGTTTATATTACGAATGAGGTGTGGGTATTTATACTACCCACACCTACTGTACCTGTTTACCTTAGGAATACGCGAATTGACCTACTTCTTACATAGCAGGTAGGTGTCAGGCCACGTGGGGAACACAATCCCGCAAAATCTGGGGTGGCAGTGGTTGACATGACTATTCACTGATAGTGGCGGCGGTCCTGTCGGAAGGTTTGTCCGGAGGTTCGAGGATGATCCGGACAGTACATGATGTTCGGATAAGTGCGCATGGTCCGGACGAGGTGATTCGTTCGGACACATACGCCAACAATATACATATTGGATGAAGAGAGTAAGTACTAACCGCATAACGAGGTCCAATGTCTTGGTGGTTGGAGTACAGGCCAGATTGTGAGAATGCATCAGATCCCTGTCAAAAATCACGGCTATGATTGTATCAGAGTAATGCTTGACTTTTGAAAGCTATAATTGTTGACTTATGTGAAAGAATACATATATTAGATTCCAAAAATATAGACTTTTATGAATTAACAGTCTGCAGGTTGAGTGGTTGACTACAAAGAGTTTAATTTTAGTCTGAAGATGGGAATTTTCCTACTTGTGGATCGGAGGTGGTGTGGCCGGAGGTGGTGTGACCGGAGATGGTGGTGGTTGGATCTTGTATGTGTTTTTGTATTTTAGAAAAGAGTAAATTACAAAGATAGTCCTTGTGGTTTACACATATGGTCCCTGTGGTTAGACATTAAAAGACTATTTTGCCCTCATATGCAAGTCACATGAGGGGTATTTAATAGTCAAACCTAACGTCGTTTGGTCAAGGAATCGTGGGTGTTAAGGGTTTCAGAGTTAGTAACTGTGTGTGCAAAAAAAAATTTAAATGACCAAAAGTGTGAGTCAACGCAAATCACATAGACCATCTTTGTAATTTACTCTTAATTATTTGTTTCTTTGCTTTTAACATGCAGGTTGAAATTCCTTCTTTCTCCAACTTTCTTCTCTCTAAATAACTAAGTGTTACTATGTTAGAGGCGAATCATATATAAATGCACTATAATATTGTCTTTATAGCTTTTGAGAGTAACTGACATTTTCCATGTTTCTTGGATTGTTATTAACAAGGTGGAATTGCCCGCCGCGTTGCGGCGGGACTTTTTGCCACTTATTTTGATTTAGCTTGTTTGTTTGTTTTCTTTAATCGTTTGGTATTAAACCTTACAGCTTACATGATTGCCATGTATAACGCATGTCTATAAGCATGCTTGGCGATTCAGTAGTGCCCTATACTATAAAGGATGTTACGCTAGTTTCTACAGTCATTTTACATATCAGAGGAAAGCGGAGTATGCAAAGCTGTTTGAGGCCCAATACCCGTATATTCGGAAACTTGCGGACTCGTGTCGCCTTCCGTTAGGCGATCTTATGAATCTCTTTCCGGACCTGCCTCCTCCTGGACCGAAAACTCTTGGAGCTCCCCCATCTCAGGAAACCGAAGCTTCTGGTGTAAATGAGATTGCTGATCAGGATCCTTAGTTTCATTTTAACTCTTTGTTGGATGAATGTAATAGAACAGATGTTGAAACTTGTATGTATGTCTTGACTTGTGATCGATGGTATCACTTTTTGCACCATCGGATGGCTCGATGGAATGATAACTTGTTTATGTTTCTCTGAACGTTTAATTTCTGTGCAATTCTCTGAATGCTTAATTTTTGCGCAATTTTCTGAATGCTTAATTTTTGTGCAATTTTTGTTTCTATAATCCGTTCATCGGACTGAGTGTGACAAAATTATCTCGGACGGAGCGTTTTCCATGATCCGCTCGTAAGAGAGGGAGTGTTTACCACGATCCGTTTGATTATATACGGAGTGTTTTCCACGATCCACTCGTAAGAGAGGGAGTGTTTACCACGATCCGTTTGATTATATACGGAGTGCTTTCCACGATCCGCTCGTAAGAGGGGGAGTGTTTACCACGATCCGTTTGGTCATATACGGAGTGTTTTCCACGATCCATTTCATTATATACGGAGTGTTTTCCACGATCCGCTCGTAAGAGAGGGAGTGTTTACCACGATCCGTTTGGTTATATACGGAGTGTTTTCCACGATCCGATCGTAAGAGAGGGAGTGTTTACCACGATCCGTTTGATTATATACGGAATGTTTTCCACGATCCGCTCGTAAGAGAGGGAGTGTTTACCACGATCCGTTTGATTATATACGGAGTGTTTTCCACGATCCGATCGTAAGAGAGGGAGTGTTTACCACGATCCGTTTGATTATATGCGGAGTGTTTTCCGCAATCCGCTCGTAAGAGAGGGAGTGTTTACCACGATCCGTTGTTATTGCAAAACAATCACAGGACATAACATAGTTTATCTGAAAAATGTTCCCCTTGTATTGGGGAACTATATATTGCCATTAATGATAATGAGGTGTGGCCTACCATTTTTACAAGAAACAATTCCGCAGATTCATTGCGTTCCAAGTCCTCGAAACTTCTCGATCGTTCATTGTATGAAGTTTATATGAGCCACTACCGTAGGCCTCGACCACCCGATATGGACCCTCCCAGTTGGGCCCTAATTTGCCTTGGTTCTCTACCCTGCTGGCTTCATTTCTTCGGTATACGAAGTCTCTCACTTTAAATGCCAGCGGACGCACCCTTTGATTGTAGTACTGCTCAATTTTAGTTTTGTACTTGGCTTCTCGGATGGCCGCCATCTCCCGTCTTTCCTGTAACAAATCGAGGTTTAAACGTTGTTGTTCCTCGTTGTCCTCCGGATTATAAAGCATGGTGCGGTGTGTAGGCATCCCAATTTCGGCCGGGATAACAGCTTCACTGCCGTACATCAGACTAAAAGGGGTTTCCCCATTGCTTGTTTTCAGTAAGGTCCGGAACGCCCATAAGACGTTTGGTAACTCATCCACCCATCCGGCTCGTTCTCTCCCCAGCCGGGTTTTAATACCATGCATTAGATTCTTGTTGGCTCTTTCCACTAGGCCGTTGGCCTGTGCATGTGCTACCGCTGTATTTATCTGTTTGATCTTTAATTTTTCGCACCAACTTTTGAATGGGTCGTTGACGAAATTTGTCCCATTTTCCGTGACTATTATGCCCGGAAGCCCGAACCTGCAGACTATATTCTCCCATACGAACTTTTTTACGTCCTTTCCAGTGGTTTTGGCGAGGGGTTTAGCTTTTATCCATTTCGTGAAGTAGTCAATGGCCACAATAACGAACTTCACCTTCCCCGGAGCTTCTGGTAATGGTCCTAGCACATCCATACCCCATTGGTAAAAGGGCCATGGTGCCATGATGGACGTCATGATGGTTTTTGGTAACTTCGGCACCGGCGCATGGATTTGACAGGAGTCACATTTATCTATCTCTTCCCTGGCGTCCCTGTGCATAGTCGGCCAGTAATAACCCTGCCTCATTAGCTTGGCCATTACCGACCTTGGCCCGGGGTGCATGCCGCACGCACCCTCATGGACTTCTCGTATGATGTAGTTTACCTGTAGCGGACCAACGTATCTTAACATCAGACTTAAGTAAGACTTTTTGAACAACACATCTCCTTTCATCACATACTGAGGGATTTTCATTTGTAATGCCCTTGCTTCATTAGGATCTTCCGGCCAGATACCTTCTTTCAGACACCGGATGATTGGTGTCATCCAGTTATCTCCCTCTTCCTCTACAATTGCTCCGACCTGTTTCTCTTCGGTCGAAGGCTTCTCCAGTACTTCAACCAGAATCTCTTTGGTCAGATGGTTGAAGGCTACAGAGGCTAACTTGCTTAGCACATCGGCCTTTTGATTTTGTGCCCTTGGTATGTTGTGAATTTTGAATTTCTTGAAACTGCTGATATACTCCTTTGCCTTTGCCAAGTAATGTATCATGCTTTCTTTGGTTTCTGTGAAGTCCCCGTTAATCTGGCTTGCTACCAATTTGGAGTCTACTTTGACCTCCAGGGCTTCTACATTCATTTTCTTTGCGAGCCGTAAGCCGGCGAGAAGCGCCTCGTACTCTGCTTCGTTGTTGGTACTTTTGAAGTTTAAGCGAAGGGCGTACGTATGTTCGGTTTGGCAGGGTCCGATCAACACAAGACCTGCCCCGGAACCTTTGCTGTTAGACGCCCCATCGGTATATAGTATCCAATTCTCCGGATCAGAGATGTCGTGGATTTCTTTCCCTGGTTTCACCGAACATGATACTTTCGCGCCCACGGAAATCTCCGAGATGAAGTCTGCGAGAACCTGCCCTTTAACGGCGTTTCTCGGTACGTACGTGATGTTGTAGGCTCCCAACTCTACGGCAAATTTGGCCAGTCTTCCGGATGCCTCCGGTTTGTTTAAAATTTGTTTTACCGGTTGATCCGTTATAACTTGGATAGGGTGAGCTTCAAAATACCTCCTTAATCTCCTTGACATGTGTAGCAACGACAACGCTAATTTTTCCACCGGCGTATAATTTCTTTCGGCCTCTTGCAGTGTTCGGCTCACGTAATGGATGGGCAATTGCTTTCCGTTCCTCTCAGTTAGTAAGACCGCACTGATCGCGTCTCTTGCCGCCGCTAGATAGACGTACAAAACCTCTTTGGTCTTGGGTGTTGACAGGGATGAGAGATCCAATATCAACTTCTTAAGTGACTGGAACGCTTCCTCCGCTTCTCTGGTCCACTTGTATTCGTCCTTATTTTCTTTAGTAATATTTTTCAAGGTTTTAAAGAACGGAAGGGATCTCTCGGCCGACCTTGCTAAAAATCTATTGAGAGCCGCCAGTTTGCTGCTTAGGCTCTGCATTTCCTTCAGAGTTGCCGGGGATTTCATTTGTGCGATGACCTTTGTTTTGCTTGGATTCGCTCGAATGCCTTCGGAGGTCACCAGGTAGCCTAAAAATTTACCTTCCTCAACACCGAAGGAGCATTTTTTAGGGTTTAACTTCATGTTAATCTTTCGTAGGTTGTAGAAGGTTTCGGCAATATCCGCCAACATTTCTTTCTCTCCTTTACTTTTGATTACCATGTCATCCACATACGCTTCCAAATTTCTCCCAATTTGAATCTGGAAAGCGGAATCAACGAGCCGCTGATAAGTGGCTCCGACGTTCTTTAGGCCGAATGGCATTTTGATGTAGCAGTAAGTTCCTTGTTCCGTGTAGAATGCTGTCTTTTCTTTATCCTCCTCGGCCATCTGGACCTGGTGGTAACCTTTGTATGCATCTAAAAAGCATTTATACCGGAAGCCCACCACTGACTCGATTTTCCAATCAATTTCCGGAAGTGGGTAGTAATCCTTCGGACATGAGGAGTTCAGGTTTTTGAAGTCAATGCACATCTGCCAGCTTCCGTCCCCCTTCTTTACCAGCACTGGGTTGGAGATCCAGGTGGGGTAACGAACTGGCCTGACGATTTCGGCTTTCAGCCATTCGTCAACCTCCTTCAGTACCACCTGATTCTTTTCCGCGGACAGGTTACGTTTCTTCTGGGCTATTGGTGTGTCAGCGACATTGACATTCAGATGATGCTTGATCAGACGGCGTGGGACTCCCGTCATGTCTGAGGGTTGCTACGCGAACACGTCCTTATTATTCTTTAACAGTTCGACCAGGTGCCTTCTGCATTCCTTCGAGAACCCCGTTCCTATCGTGACCAGTTGTTCGGGGTAAGCTGGGTTTACTAGAATTTCCTCTGTTTGATTCATATCCGGGTCAACAATTTCTGCTTCCTGTGGTATTTCGATCATTTGTTTCTCCTCTAACCTCCGGCATTCCAAAACCATGGCCGATCGTACGACCAGAGTTGCCACTCCCTTTGGTGTGGGAAATTTGACCATAGAGTGGATTGTCGAAGGGATGGCTCTTAGTTCTTTTAATCCGGTTCGACCCAATATCACGTTATAGGGTGATGGGGATTGTACTACACAAAATTTCATGATGGTGGTTCGGAACATACCGTGGTCGCCGAAGCATACGTCCAACTCTATTTTTCCCAACGGTCTGCTTGTTTCTCCTGAAAAGCCGACAAGAGACGTGCTCGTCTCTTTGAGTCTTGCCTTTATGTCTGAACTGAGGTTATTGAAACAGTGTTCGTACATCACGTTTACAGAGGATCCTTCGTCAATATATATTCTTCGGACCAGATACCCTTCTATATTCCCCTCGACAATGAGCGGCTCCTCCGATAGGTCTCCCGTCGTAATAGGGGGAAAGACTATTGGAACATTCATCCATTCATCATCATGTCCTCCGTACCTCCTCTTTCGGCTGTAGCTATTGTTGTTAGCTCCGTCCTCCCCGTCTTCGAGACGTGGAGAACGAAAGGAAGAACCAACCATTTCAATGCTTTGGTAGATTGAATAGCGGGTCCCACGGATGACGCCAATTTGTTGAAGTAAAACTTGGTAGATGGGTCCTACTTCCTTGCAAAGTCCTTCGGATCGGTTCCTTCTGACTTTTGGGGTCCTGCGTACAAGAAACGCACGCGTTAGGCTCGCCCATTTTGATCTTACCATTTTGAAGTATATAACCAGTTGCAGCTGTACCAAAGACTCAAACAAGAACTCCTGCTGTGTTCGATAGCCCCAATAACACTCCTGAAAGTCAAAATTGGTTCCATTTAGCTCTACACGTGAAATATATACGAAATAAAACCTAAAAGTAGCACAAACCGGAATCTCTAGATTGTCATTATAACTTACATTATATGATATATGTTGAAGTAAAACTTGGTAGATGGGTCCTACTTCCTTGCAAAGTCCTTCGAATCGGTTCCTTATCACTTTTGGGGTCCTGCGTACAAGAAACGCAAGCGTTAGGCTCGCCCTGGGGTTTATCCCAAGACCAACCTCCGGCGTGAGAGTAAGTATCTAGTAATGAGGTTGAATAATTATGTGTGTGTAAGCATATATGTCAGTTTATATTACGAATGAGGTGTGGGTATTTATACTACCCACACCTACTGTACCTGTTTACCTTAGGAATACGCGAATTGACCTACTTCTTACATAGCAGGTAGGTGTCAGGCCACGTGGGGAACACAATCCCGCAAAATCTGGGGTGGCAGTGGTTGACATGACTATTCACTGATAGTGGCGGCGGTCCTGTCGGAAGGTTTGTCCGGAGGTTCGAGGATGATCCGGACAGTACATGATGTTCGGATAAGTGCGCATGGTCCGGACGAGGTGATTCGTTCGGACACATACGCCAACAATATACATATTGGATGAAGAGAGTAAGTACTAACCGCATAACGAGGTCCAATGTCTTGGTGGTTGGAGTACAGGCCAGATTGTGAGAATGCATCAGATCCCTGTCAAAAATCACGGCTATGATTGTATCAGAGTAATGCTTGACTTTTGAAAGCTATAATTGTTGACTTCTGTGAAAGAATACATATATTAGATTCCAAAAATATAGACTTTTATGAATTAACAGTCTGCAGGTTGAGTGGTTGACTACAAAGAGTTTAATTTTAGTCTGAAGATGGGAATTTTCCTACTTGTGGATCGGAGGTGGTGTGGCCGGAGGTGGTGTGACCGGAGATGGTGGTGGTTGGATCTTGTATGTGTTTTTGTATTTTAGAAAAGAGTAAATTACAAAGATAGTCCTTGTGGTTTACACATATGGTCCCTGTGGTTAGACATTAAAAGACTATTTTGCCCTCATATGCAAGTCACATGAGGGGTATTTAATAGTCAAACCTAACGTCGTTTGGTCAAGGAATCGTGGGTGTTAAGGGTTTCAGAGTTAGTAACTGTGTGTGCAAAAAAAAATTTAAATGACCAAAAGTGTGAGTCAACGCAAATCACATAGACCATCTTTGTAATTTACTCTTAATTATTTGTTTCTTTGCTTTTAACATGCAGGTTGAAATTCCTTCTTTCTCCAACTTTCTTCTCTCTAAATAACTAAGTGTTACTATGTTAGAGGCGAATCATATATAAATGCACTATAATATTGTCTTTATAGCTTTTGAGAGTAACTGACATTTTCCATGTTTCTTGGATTGTTATTAACAAGGTGGAATTGCCCGCTGCATTTGCCACTTATTTTGATTTAGCTTGTTTGTTTGTTTTCTTTAATCGTTTGGTATTAAACCTTACAGCTTACATGATTGCCATGTATAACGCATGTCTATAAGCATGCTTGGCGATTCAGTAGTGCCCTATACTATACAGGATGTTACGCTAGTTTCTACAGTCATTTTACATATCAGAGGACAGCAGTTTTATATGCGTGGCTTACATGGAGTAGTCATCCATGATTTCCAAAACCTGTACAGGTATTTCTGCAGTGCTAGTTGCGTTTCTGTTTTGTGAGTTTCGGGCCACTTTCTTCTTCGTCTTTAGCTGCAAATAGTTCTTTCCGTGTTGCTTCAGAAACTGCTTCAGTCGGACAAACCCATAGTTCTTTCCAGGTTGCTTCAGAAACTTGTAAAGGTATTTCGATGGAGGCCTCTCGATCCCTGAAAGGGTATATATGTAAGACCTATATTAGTGCTCAATGAATACCATATTATATCACTGTTCCTGATCATAGAATGATCGTGTCGTTGCGGCGGGACTTTTCGGTGCTTATTTTGATTTAGTTCAATTATTTGTTTTTAGTATCCATTATATCAAAACTGAAACGTAATATAATGATGTTTAAAAAAAATTGATAAAGCAAAATCAGTAGGGTAACTCAAATCATAAGAGGCAGTGCTATTTATTTAGCAATGATAAATAGACGTCAGTTACATGACTTTGACTTCCAACAATGCTTTAGTTGCTGAGTCACTAATGTTTTAAATCCGGCATGTATTGCTTAATAAAGATCTAAATTTTCTCCTCCTCAGGCCCAAAACATATCTATTCAGTCCCGTTTTTTCATCCTAATCCGACTATTTCAAAAACAATAGAGGACGCTAAATGTACTAATTCTTTCATCACATAATCAAATAAGCATTAATTAAATAACATCAAATGCGCCATAAATATGTATACTGTTTTTTGAAGGTATGCCACTGTATTAAGCATTAACGAAAGGGGGCTACCTCACTGTAAATGGTATACGGCAACAGTAACTGCAAAAGGGGGCATAGGACATCTGATGGATCACTCAGCCTCAGTTCCTTCTTGCAAGTGAAATCCAACACTGGAGCTGCAAATTCCGTTGCTTTTACTGCTGTAAATGGTATACGGCTGTTCCTTATTTCTTTAGCATCTCCAACATTCTACCTTGACATTATGAAGAATACAACATCATCAGATTTTAGAGGTTAAAATACATGGAGGTTTGTAATATTTGAAAAGGTTAAGTGCTTCTGCTTTTGACCCAAAGGTTCAACCTAATGTTGACGATAGATTTATAGATAGAAAATGAAGTAACTACTTACAATTTCAAGAACATTTGAAATGCACACCTTTGCTCGAGAGTCTAAGTACAGTATGGTATAATGATGTATAAGGATATATAGTAATAGTCTCTTTGAGAAAACAATTAGCCTCAGATCTGCAGATAGGGAACGGTCCACAGAAAAAATTGAAGTTCATCGTGGCTGCAAAACAGACCCGGTTGCCTAGCTTCCATTCATACTATGCTGTCCGGTGTTTGCCCCGCCAGTACCTTCAGATTTTCAACGACCCATTTCATTTCCCCACCAATTACAACACTCATCATAGCCCATTATCTTGAGTAGCGCACCCTGTCATCTTTCTTCCTTGATAACCAACAGTAGGCCACATCCCTGCCACATCAGATACTCCACGTTCGAACCTGTTATAACACAATTTTAAGATTTAGTCACACTATCGAGTTCGTTATTTATTACCGAGTTCAATATTATTATTATGTGCAGTTATATGGTTCCTCTGATTTATGCATTACGTTGCAATACCAATATAACTTCTTTGTATTTCCATTTTTTAGCAAGATATTGTTGAAATCTATACATGATATTTTTATGTGTGCGTGTAAAAGATAATAGTTTCGGTAAATGTTACCTCAAAGAGAATTCTCAATAGGCAAAACTCTCGTGGTTGCAATCCATTTTGGAACCTCCTGTAATCCAGTTTTAAACGGTGGCTGATACGCGCCCTGCATATCCTACTCGGTTACCTGAATAAATACAAACTCATAAACGGCAACAATCTTTCTAAACTTTTCTTTAAATAAAAGAACAGCAAGATATACGCACGTGTGACTGCAATAAGTATAATTAGAAAATTTCATTATGAAAAAGACCGTACCATTGTCGCATCTGTAACTCTTCCTTTACTGGTGGCTTCATGAGTATTCGAGAGGTTCCTTCCGTAGTCAACGAAAGACCTGTACAAAGGTACCAAAAGTAGTAAAGACGTAATGTTGCGAAACTGCTTATGACACTCAGCTTATTTTACCCCAAAACAACAGACAAACAAAAGCAATTTGGATAATCTAAACACCTAAAGTGCATATCTACTTAACTCCAGTTACAAATTAAGCAGTCAAGCATTCAAAACATTAAACTAATCACATCTTACACCAACCCATATCACATATCCAACCAAAACTCATTAAAAAAATTAATTAATTATTTTTACCTCGTGTGTCCGTGACTGGTTGTCTTGTTCCTCGTGTGTCCGCGACTGTCCACTTGCGATAGATCCTTACACGTATGGCTTTACCAATATCTGATGGCTTCATATCCGCTACTCCAACATTTTCCAGCTGTGTCATCGGTCTCTTTCCAAGCAACTTTGCTATAGCAGTTCCAGCAGCAGTTTCCGACATTTTACTACAGAATAAGAAACATGAAATCTCAGGTAATGCACAGAATCAGGTAAATTGAATAACTTCAGTTACAAAGCAGTGATACTGATAACATACTCGATACTTAAATACCAACTGTCCAGATACATAGGAACTCGTAAAATCCATATATATAATTTTGCTAAAGAAAGTAATAATTTTTGTATACCTGAAGAACCAACAACTCGGTCCACAACTATAGTTTACCCTGAAAAAAACCAAAAAAACAAAATCAAATAAACTATAAATACATAAGAAAAAAGAAAAACAAAAAAAATAGGTCCTTGTTCATTATCAGCTGGTTATTGATCAAAGTTCCATTCAAATATAATAAAAATCTGAAATCAATTCCATATGATTAAACCCCAAAAATATGATAACGCTAAAAAATAGAATTAGGCTTCATCAACTTACTAAATTGATTACAATCCATGAAAGATAAAAGTAGTTCCATACCGATCAACTTTCAAATAATCTATCTTTTCTTGTTTTGTTACTCCCTCATCTTCATCATCACCAGCCGGACTATTGTTCTAAATCGACACAAGATGAAACTTCATCATCACCAAAGGATGAAAGAGGATCAGTATATTATAAAAAGATAAGAGGCAAAATAAAGATATAAAAAGAGGAAAGCAAAGGCTGTTAACACCTAGTAAATGAATCGAGCAACAGAAGTGTGTTGCAGTGACCGGAAATTAGAACCGAGTAAATAAGCGGTGCATTTGATCCTATCTATTACCTTGATCCTATCTATTACAAAAAAAAAAACTAAAAAAATTCCGAGAAGGGCTAGAATATTTGGGCCAGGCTCAATAAAAAATGTGGGCGAATATTTTATTCAAGAACGGATTTTTCCAATATTTTATGCAACTTTGGAACCCGTTAATATACGAACATTAGCGGTGGATCCAGTTGGTGGCATGCATTCGGGCTAAATATGTGGGCTTACTACAGCCCAGTTTTCGGGCCAAATTTTAATATTATTTAATGTTTTTTTGGGAAGCCCGTCGGCCAGAATTGTATTACAGAGAGAATAGTCGATTTTCAATGAGTTTTTTTTGAAGTTGTGGGTTCCACATACCATCAAAATAGGATTTACACAACTTTTTTTTTTTTTTTTTTTTTTTTTTTTTTTCTTAATTTGTTTTAATCGTTTTTTATTTTGTTTTTATTATAAAACTATAAAATAACAAAAACAGAATAAATAAGTTAAAAATATTAAAATACAAAAAATACGGTGAAGTAGACTTACAATTTTGTTTGTGCAGCTAGCTACACCGTTTGTACTTTGTAGTTCTATAACACTAATTAGTTTTGGTAATCTAACTGTTTATCAAAGTTTACCCGGTTTTTGTAACTAGGAGCACTAAACAATGAATATGTTCATTTAGCCTATCACATAACCGTAAACTATAAGGATAAGATTAGTTGTTACATACTAGATTATGTATATATCTTTGAGTGAAAAATAAGGTTTTCCTTATGATATTTGTTGTATAACACTGACTTGCATATTTTGGGTTGTTTATCAACAATCTTTAGACATCAAACTTTTTTGCTTGTGGGCTGTGCTTAGCATAGCCATAAGCTTTCCTAGTATTCATATACTCAAAAAATAAAATAAAACAAAGAAAATGCCTTGGTCAACAAGATATAAAATAAACTAATATAACAAGTTTCATTGAACAAAAATAGACTTTAGCTTTCTAAAGTAAAAGCAACATCAAGAATTATCAAAGTTCATATCAATCTTTGACGTTTAAGATCAGAGTACACTTTTTTATTGTAAATGTTACCCTCTTGGTCTAGAATGGCAGCGGTCCGCCGCGTTGCGGGCGGGCCTATTTTTCGGCCGAGGCCATTTTGCATAAAAATAAAGCTGAATATCTAGGCTGTGTATAGTCACGGAATCACAAAGCAAATGGCAAGCATACATTTATATATAATAATAACATTTGTGAAGGGATGTACATGAGTTTGTGTTTACCGGATTGTATATTGTCACACTTTTTAGCCGTAATTTCAGGACCAAAACCCCCTCGTTGCAGCCCCCATTTCAGCAGGTAGCCACCCCATTTAAGCAACTAAACCGTCTCATTTCAGGTCCCATTTCAGCAACGAAACCCACTGGCTGCAGCCCTCATTGCAGCTACCAAACATACACATTTCGCTGAGTGCCACTGTCTATCTTTAGTGTAAAAGATGAAACAGATAAACCTGCTTTACCTATGGAGCATTGTGTTTTATGAAGCTTTGGCGAAAGGGTTAATGTCTCTTATGTACCTGATAGAATCACAATGTTATTTATATTAAAGCCTATAGCGGCAAAGTTGTATTTGGCTGAAAGGAAACAGAACAAAGATAGAACATCAAATAGTTCGTTACAGCCTTTTAACTGAAAGCGAATATCACAAAATGTTGTCAACTTACAGGACTGAGAATATGAGAACTACTTTTCTTGAATTAAAAGACGTAGCACGCTTATATTTCCTTGATCGTGGGGCTTCAAGAATTTTGTCACCTGCCACTTTATCTGTCAATAATGATAAGAGCACTTCGTCAATCAAATGTTATGTTGTGAGGCTAAGCATAAACTTCATAGCAAATTTCCTGTGGTCAATATTGCAATTGCAACAAATAAAAAAATAGTCAACAATTTTTTTATCCCAAACACCGCCTAGTTACCGGACCATTGTTTCAGATTTGTTATAGTGAAGTGAAGGACAGGCAGTATGGCAATTTTTTTTAAAAAGGTTACCTGGAGAAGAGAATGTCTGAGTAACAAACTCATGAACATATTCCTCAAAATCATGCACATGCATTTGATTGAGCATAGGAGTCAATATCCTCAACAGAACAAACCATCCCAGATTGAAAGTCAAGAACAACCGGTTTTCGAAACGGCGTCGCTGTAGCTTAAAAAACATTGAAAAATGTCACAGTTATATTTGTTCAAAATAAGTGTCAAACAGAAAATCATAACAATAAGATACCTGTATCAGCAAGGCCCTGTAAAACGGATTCAGAAACGTCATCTTCTTCTCCATCCTGAAACCCATCAGTTGATTTAACCTTTACTGAAAATCCATCCAGTTTCTGATACTTGTGAGCAAGGTTTTCTTGAATCGAAACGACTTGGGCAGTGTACGGAGATATATACACCTATGCCAAGCTTCTTCTTTGAGTCATGCCAACAAATACTAAAAAAGGGGCATTATTCGCCGCTGTTAAGGGCTGAAAATTTATTTTACGACTCAGTTAACGGTTATTTTTCTCGGCTGTGCCAGCGTTGAATAGGTAAACCGTAACATACACTGTCGTTAAAGTGAATTGTTTAACATTTTTTTGCTAACTGTGGCAGTAACACTATATTTTAGAAAAAAAAAAAAAAAGGTTCTTTTCTCTAAGTTTTAAATAAGCTACATCACATGAGGTAAGCAACTGAATGCAACAAAGCGTACCGGATTGGCAAAGCTAGCAGTTGGAAAGATGATCTACCGCCTCGCCGTAGGTCCGAATGCTAGCCGCACAGTTTCATTGAAACCACAAATCATCTTTTTTCCGTCTGTGATAGCCGTGATCCGATGTTAATCTCGGGTGAACGTGTCTATTCAAAAAAGTTTGAGAAACAATCAATGATGCATGTGCGACGACCATGAAAAATTAGTAGTAGGTACGGTTGGCCTCTGTATATCCATCGGCAATATTCAGTGCAACAGTTGACACCCGAGTTGTGTACCAAATATGCCAAAACATTGTTCAACATATTAAACCTGTTACACGTGGAAGACAAAGGACGAATAAATAAATAAACATTATGTGCTTGGATTCACAGCGAACGTCTGGCAGTTTTTGACATTTGATTCACCCGATAAAAAATACGGTTTCATACGCTACGTACCTGCAATATACGTTTCATCTGCTGCCGTTCATATTCATACCTGTAACAATGAACCGCTGCAACAATGAACCAAACAACGGACATCCTAATTCCCAGATGGCATACCTCGTTTAGGCTCAGATATGTACATATATAAGTAACATCAGATGCACGTCGTGGGTGCGACCCGGATTTTGATCACCACGCCAACAAACATGCATCAACGAAGTGTAAATGTACAAACTTATCATCATTGCCAGGAAAGAAAACACTGTTAAGTCGTCAAACTGAGAAGCAATAGGCAAAAAAATGAGAAGTGTAAATGTACAAACTGGGAAGAAGATGATATAATGAGAACACGTACCGTCAAACTGAGAAGCAATAGGCAAAAAAATGGGGTAATTCACAATGTCAGGTTACAACAGTCAGGCTTTTGCAGTAAGTCTGCAGTTTATACTTTGTTACTTGAAATTATACTTTATTAAGGAACTGAAACCAAAGTCCTCGTCACATGTATAAGCCTCAAGGCTCAGGGCTACAAATTAAGAGCAAGGTACAAAAATGGCAAAAGTTCACCGGCGCTGCAAAACATAGGGACTTAGTTAGTCACAACTTATACTGTGCCATTTAGTGATTGGCCTGGCACTCCCTTCAGATTTTCAATGACCATAAAAAAACAAAGAAAACTCATATCTGAAATACCTATATGCTGGTCGATAGACCCCTGAAAGAAGATATCGTAATTCAGAAAGAATGAAGCTCAGAGCTGGAAACGGGGAGCGGGCCACAGAAACACATGAAATCGACCATGGCTGCAAATCAGAACTGGTTGCTTAGTTGCCGCGTATACTATGCCCTCCAGTGATTGCCCTGCCAGTCGTTTCAGATTTTCAATGACCCACTTCAGTTTCCGCAAAACATAGCAATCATCATAGGCCATTCTGTCTGTCAATTATCTTTCAGCCAATAAAAATGGCAAGAAACCTACAACACATGTTTCATTTCGTAAGGAACACGGATATCCGGATTACAACAATTACAAAAAAATCTAGCAACCAAGTTATTTAGTTATTACTTCCCAAACATAAGGCATCCCACCAATTATAATTCTTTTTATACCAAAAAAAATTCTATTACAAATCGTTTGCTTACCTTAGCAAAAACGTCATAAAGTTCTAATAAATCCATGTTGGGGTAAACAGGTGTATCTATGACGTTTTTGTCAGTGTTACTGCCCAGCCAAGATATGGTTGTTGGCGAGGCACGCATGGTAAAAAAAATCTATATTAATCAGCCACAAATTCAGCGTCACCAATATCTACAACGAACAAATAACCAACCACAACCAATAACGAAAACCCAATTCGAACACTTCTTATCCATGATCATATAAAGAAATCTATGATCTAAAGCAAGATGCCCACACACGAACTTAGATGAAAATGCAAGTTCAAATATACAAAATATTAGCAACATCAGTTTGTACTTGGCAGCTTGCATCACATGGGTTTTTCTAGAATTGTATTATTATGAATATTTCATGTTCAAACATTATTTTCTAGAATTATATCATTAAAACGAATATTTCATCGAAAAGACATTATAACACGGCACATGATAAATGCAAACAACACAAACCTATCATAAAGTGCAGTGACATAGTATGTAACAGTACCTTGAACCTCATATACTCGCATGTGATCGACCTTCCTTTTCCCCTTCCCGGTAACAGACACGTCTAACAAAGGGTTCTTGATGCTTTTCATTGAAACCTATAATAAATAAGGCACAAAAAGTGAGCTCATAAAACATAATCACAAAACCAAATAAGCTATAAGCCGAAACAAACACCCCCTAATTCAAGAAACAATCTTTATAAAACAAAAACACAGATTTATGATTTCGTGTTCGCGTACTTCTGATCTCGGTCAGGCTCAGTTATGTGCACAGCTTATACCAAAAAATGACAGAAACAATGAATTTAAAAGTTAGAAACCATAAAACCGATACAATAGATCATTAGGCTCAGACTTGTGAATGGAAAATGGTCAAAAAGATCAGAACTCTGCTGTGGCTGCAAAGACGGTTGCATAATAGCAAGTATGCTATCACGCCTTCCGGTCATTGCCGTGCCAAGTTACGGTTCAGACGTCGAATGACCAATATCATTTGACTTGGATTGATTAGTAATCGAAAAAAAGTGAATACATCCACGCTGGCTGCAAACGTAATACTTTGCCCTGCCAAGACATGGAGATTCAAGGCTTTAATCGAACCCACAAATTCATCATTGCCTATTATAACCAACAAAGGTCGGGCAAACTAAAAAGGCGACAACAGAACATGAAGCATGTTGGCTGCAACCACAAAATCCATGTGGCTATCCCGCCAAAATAGGATAACTGAAAAAAGTATCATAAACCAAAACTGGTAATCGTGAAACAACACCAGCCTCCCGCCATGGCTGCAGCAACAGACTCAAAACAGGGGACGTCTGCCATGGCTGCTAACATAGCATGTTGCGTTGGCAAGATATAGCTGGTATCAAGTTTTGGTGAACCCATCAACAGACCAAAATACAACTTGAATATAACTGCAACACCAAATTAAAAATATCAAGTTTCAATTATTTGGATTTAACTTTAAATTATTCAAAACCAATTAATTCTACCATATTAACAATCCCAAAAAACGCAAATCAACTATCTCAATAAACATATCTTAAAACTTTGAAATGAATAAAAAAAACAAATAAATAAATAAATAAATAAATAAAAGGAGAAGAGTTGAAACCTGCAAATGGAGATGATATGGCCCAAACTCGCAGACATGAACCCAAAAAAAATTAGGGTTTTCAACCAATCATTTAATTAACAACAATTCTTACCACCGGAATCATGAGCCAGCAGCCAATCGGCCAATAAACCTTGTATAAATCAAAAGCCCCAAAGTTGCACACATCAAAGTTGCACACATCGGTCCATCAAGAAGATAAGGTTAAGATCAAGAAGTTTCAGGAATATCTATAACAATGAAAATGGATCGGAGAAGAAAAAGTAGGCCAGAAAATCAGGGCAAAGTTAGCCCAAAGAAAAAGGCGGGAAAAGCCCGACGCAAAACGGCGTCGTCGTCACCGGTTTTAATATATACTTATAATGTTACCCTCTTGGTCTTCAAACTCTTCTTCGAGCTCTGGCCGCCACCTTTTCACCCCTTGCTTCTCTTTAATATTCTCCCACAACCGTTGTGCCTCCTCGATTGACGTGATTTCACTGAAGTTGTTGTTATTTGGAATACCAAGTCGGCGCATACCGTGCTGATGTTGGAACTCCTTGAAATGACGCTCATAAGCTCGTCTTCCTCGGTAACTATTGTCTCCACATATTTCGCACTTGAACACCTTGTCGAGGCCATGCAGCTTAGAAAGCCAATATGGTATAGGTTTTCCATCCCAACCCATCGGTAGATTCAAAGGATTATATTTACTTAGACTCTCGTCATCGCTCTCAACTTCAACTACATCCTCATCATCCTCCCTTTCAACCACCGTTTCCTCGTATGTTAGTCCTTGTTTCTTTCCAACATTCTCTTTTGTTCGCATTATTGTTTCAGACAATATTTCGCATAGCTTCATAATCTTGGCCTCCACGAGAGCAGTCTCTTCTGAATCACCCTCTTTCACAAAATGCTTTTTATCTAGCTTTTCGAGAGGCGTGTGCTTTGTGAGAAAAAGCCTTGTGGCACGCTGTTGAACAGTACCGCCTGTCTTTAAACCAAGTACACCCAATGCCTCCTTTAGCTTCTCACGACCAAGTTCAACTAGCTCACCAACACTAGTATAGCAGTCCATATCGATCAATGCATTATGCTGACAAAACCGCCCGGCCTCGACTTTTCCCTTTGCCCATTGCTCGTTAAACTCTAGTGCCACCTTTAAGAACAGTCTTTCAACATCTTGCAAGGGGTGTGCGCGTTCAATGAAAGACACTAAATACACCAGTAGGCTGCTCAAATACTCCTTGTACCGCCTGGTCAATTTTATCTTAAGTGGGATGTGTTGTAGTAATGGAAACTCTTCAAGGAACGAGGCATAATCAATTTGCTTACCAAGCTTACTATTAATGTACTCATTGTGCAATGCATGCATATCTAGATACCTACCATTGGCTTCCTCTCCACTAAACTGAACCTCAGCTAGTTGTTCCTCTTTGAGTAAGTGCTCGTATTCATCATGGGTTCCATTGTCGATCACTCGTGTTGATGGAAAACGCCTATGATACTCCAAAATCTTTTTAAACCGGTCATGAAAAGTTTGTCCATCACTAAGGGATGCGATCTCGTCCTTCCTTGCATTGTCTTTATCTTCATATATATCAACAAGTTTATGGGTAGCGTATATGATTTGGTCGATCATGTAACGTACATGATGCATCTGCGAGAGTCGTTGTTTCTTGGTGAAAGTCGGTTGTTCATTCTTCAAAACCTTCACGATGAGTCTTTCGAGCTGCTCAGTATCCTCGTGAGTGGCTCGAGTTACCTCTAACAATGTCGATGATGACATCTTATTCGAGATTGATTCTTGTAGTACCTCAATTTAAGTTTCTTGAGATTGATCGTGCTTGCAAATCTTTTTTGTGGTTAAGTTTTGGGTAATATGGAAGTTTATATAACGACAATATATCTACCGACTAATTAATAAGGAAACTTTTCCACCGCCTACCTAATACTAATTATTTTCTTTCCACGACTCAAATTTATATATGGCATGCAACTTTCTCAACAAGTCTCCTAGGCCGGCCAGCTTATTTAAATTTCTAATGGACTTTTCAAACGTATTTTATATAAGATATTTTACAATAGTTATCATAATGGTATATGTTTAAAACATGTTTGAACTAATGTTATCATATCACAACAGCAAGCGCCACACTGCCAATTAGCATCTTGCCCGTATCCAGTAAAACAATTTATTAAAACATATAAAAAAATAACCACTTACTATACCATCTACAACTCATAGTTTATTGACCCGTGAATTTACGGGGTTAAATGGAAAACCGTGAAATGAATAGAAAATTTATTATCAAAAGTAATATGTTTATATAAGCGATTGATTGTTGAGAATATGTGAATAAATAATATGTTAGATCGGATTTTTTAAACAACAATAGTAGTATATACTTGATAGATGCATGAAACATAAAATAATCATGCTACATAAGCATAAAATTTTCATGCTATATACTTAATAGATGACGGTATCGGCCTCTTCATATTAGAACTTAATTTTTTTTTGGTGCAAAATAATCTTCATGAGTGTTGTATATGTAATGTGTTAATTAGTGATGTGCATTTACCATTTAGCGTTACCCAAATGGAATCATCCATGGAAAATGATTGAAGTAAGTTGCACTTCTGATCAGTAGAATAGAGTTGGTCTGCAAGTTGTGTAATGGGTCAAAAGGCTAAATTGGCCAGAACAGTCTGATAGAGCTGGCCTGCAATCACTTTCCTTAACCAATTGATAATCTAACATACACATTTTTATAAGATCCTAGTAAGTCATTGTTTATATGCACGTGTTATGTTTGATAAAATATAGCATAGCATTATATATGATCCCAGAAATAATCTAAAATACACATTTTCAATTCATATAGCTGACAATTAGTGGTGTCCATATGAATCTAACAGTATAAACAAATTCTTAGCATCACCAAGCATCGGAAAATTCCTTTAAAAAATAAACACTCATGAGCTAGTAATTCATGACATGGTACCCACATTGTGATTGGTTGTTACACATGAACATTTACATTTTATTTTATGATACTAACTAGTCATCGAAGCCCGATGGCGGGCCTTGTGAGTTTTCAAGGAATAAATTAAGTAACGGTTAATGAATTATGAACATAGTAAAATATTTATAGAGAGAATAAAGAATAAAAATAAATGAATGGTGATCCGATGGGAGGAAATAAAACTTAATAAATTATCCGCAATTACAAAGTCTATGTTTTTAGTTGAAATAAATAAGTTAACGGAAAATAAGATATAAACTACCAATTTTTATATTGAATGCATTAACAATGAAAATAAATGAGCGTTAACATTTATAGAACAATTAAAATATACAAAGTTCTTTGTAACAACATAGTATATGATTTAAACTCAAATACGAAATAAAGCTTCTTTATACACAACGTTTATTGTTGATTTTGCGTAACTACCATCCTTATCATAGCAAAGAATTTTCAATCCCTTTCTGCTCTTCCCTTTAGAGACAGCCACATAAAGTTAGCCATTGGTGAAAACTGGCATCTGGAGAAACAACCCAACTTGTGACAATGTTTGGCCTTGACTTTTATTAATAGTCATTGTAAAACACACCGCAACAGGGAATTGCCTACTGTTAAGTTTAAACGACATCTTAGCATCAAAAGGGCTATGGATCATACGGGGTATTGCGCAAATAGTACCAACACTACCATCGGATATTATCTTAGCTTCAATTATATTTAGCCCCATCCTTAGTACTTGAAGCCTAGTTTCGTTGCATAATCCAGCCATTTGGTCAATGTTTCTCATGCACATAACAGGAGTACTATTTTCAATTTTAAACTATGCTGAGGAAGGCCGCCAATTCGAATGCTATTAAGGAAGTCGGTCGTGTAAAGTGACTCATTAAAATTGGTGTCCACATCAGCAACACCAACTGTGATAGAACTATCGTATGTCTTTTCGTCTCCTGGGATAAACTTTAGCATTTGATCATTTATCATATCAACCAGCTCGTGAGTCGGTGCAAGAATGACCTTTTCTTGGAAAAAATGAGGATTATAAAGGTTTTGGATCAATAGAGGGTACGTTTCTTCCATAATCGAATCAATGTGAACATCTGAATCAGGAATCAAAATATCATCCGGAAAATCCACAGTGGCTTCTCCATCGTTTTTACCACCAATGGGCGGGGGATTCTTATGAATATCGTTGAAAAGATTAATTTAATGAAAATAAGTTATAAACATACCAAATTAATTATTGAATGCATTAAGAACGAAAAGAAATAAACATTTATCGAATATGAGAGGAAAAAAAGTTACAAAGTGGTACGCAAGAACAAAGTATACAACCAAATAAACTCAAATGCGAAATAAAGCTTATTTGGATACAACGTTTGTTATTGATTTGCATAATTATCATCATTATCACAACAAAGAATCTTCATCTGCTCTTCACTCTTGAGACAGCCACACATAGTTATCCATGTGAGAAAACTGTCCTATGTAGAAACAACCAAAACCTTCGACAAAGTTTCGCCTTAACTTTTATTAATTGTCATGGCAACACAGACCGAAACAGGCACTACACCAAAATAAAGGTTGTGGGACAAGCCAAAAATTTGGATCGACATTCTCGTCCCAAATTTTGGCCATGGCCCACACTTTTTTCAACAAAAAATGGCAGTCAAACACTTTTTCCACATTCTCAATATGGGACGACAATGTCGTCCCAAATCTTTATATATTTGTTTTTCGACATTTCAATGGTTTCTAAATGAAATTTCCCAAAAAAAAAAAAAAAAAACCATCCCGCCATTATATTTAATCTCGCCAAACAAAATGGGACGACAATGTCGTCCCATTCTGCGAGTATTTGTTTTTTTTATTTAAAAACTTTTTAAATCAATTTTTATTTTTAAATCAATATAAAAACTTTTTTAAAAACAAAATGGGACGACAATGTCGTCCCATTTTTACTAAATATTTAAAATGGCATTTTAAATCCAATAATCTATTTAAAAATACTTGTATATAAATTAATTTTAGAAAATTATTTGCTTTAAAATTATATGTTAGTGTAAAAATTAATTTTAAAAATTACATAAATTAAAAAATTTACAAAATCAATACTTTACTATTTATCAAAAATATTTTTGTTGTTAAAAATATTAATTATAATGGGGTTTTGTGGAATCAGATAAACCACAGGGTTCAGATTGGAGTAAAAAATTTGAAGAAAAAACTGAATCGCAAGGTGCTTAGGGTAAATCAATACTTTTAGAACATAAGATCAAGACTTTTGTGTAAAAAAATAAATTTAAGCTCAATGAGCGCACATAACCTACCGACCATAAACAAATAAGCTCTCCTTTCAAACAGCATGCATAGAATGAATCTTGTAGACCTTTTAAATACCTTTTACTTCCAATAACACCTATTTCAATAACAAGAAAAAGGTCGTTCGCTCTTGTGTCGTAAAATAAAAGCAGAGGGTTTTGATGTGCACTTGGAGCAAACATTGTTCGTTGTTTGGATAATCTTAAAACGCTGTGTGGGTGTGTTTAAGAAACTAGCAGCCAAGGAGTATAAAATAGGCCTGACCGCTAGAATATTGGTAAATGGTAGTGAATAGGTTTAATAAAATATATGAAGAAGGGTGGTTGGGGGACCAAATGATGGTCCTAGACCAAGAGGACCTTTTACTGCAACGAGCCAAAGGCTCGATATCTTCACAGCGGATGAGCAAGAGATTATTAACGAAATTAATCCCATCATTCAGTTTATTCCATTGTTGAATTCCATTTCTTGTTAATGTTAAAGTTATGAAACACGAATACTAACTATGTATGGGCATAAACTATTTTGTGAATGCACAATGATGGCGATCCTTTGTCCGCCGATGATCAAACTTATATTCTTGATAACGTCTTCAATCACCATCCATATAAAGTTCAGAAAACAAAGTTCCAAGAAAGTCATTGCTTTTTTGTTGTATCAACCGATGGCCGTGAAGAAGACTTCTCGCACATTAAATGTGTTGAGAATTATGTAAAGGTGGTGATCTCGACTATTATGAACTAGAGGATAATTACATGGAAGCGGGATCTCCTGAGCTTGAATCCGGTTCTAAACCTGTATTTGAAGACGGTTTAGATCTGAATATTGGTGAAATGGATGAGCAAGAGATTATTAACGAAATTAATCCCATCATTCAGTCTATCCGCAGGATTATGCATCAAACTTCCTACCAAACACTTCTCGCCAAAACACTTCCCACCAAATTTTCCCACCAAAACTTCCCACCAAAATATTGGCGCCAAAATTTCCCTCCAAAACGTTTGTATAAAATATCTGCTCTATCCTCACAAACACATTATATACACTCTTATCCTCAAAACCACTCAACCTCACAACCTCTTATCTTCACACTAATTTCAAAACCTGAGATGCAGCGATATAATCCTTTTATATGTTCTTATGGAACAAGAAATATAAAACTAAGAAAATCACATAAAAAAGATACATTTGGATGGGAATATTATGCATGTCCTCTTTCGAAGGTGAACAATCATACATTTCTTATTTATGTAAATATACAAACAATCATAACATTTCCTTATTTATGTAACAGCCAAGAGAAAATGATCATGGATGTGGATATTTTATGTGGAAGAGTGAATTTGATGACCGGTTACGAGTAATCTCTTCTGCTTCAACATCTCAAGGTTCTGGATCTGCACCAACAGAGTGCTCAAACTCTAATGCCAAAGATCTTAGGATAAACATGCTGGAATCACAAAAACAGGTGCTAGAGACAAGAGTAAGGATGCTGGAAGCAAGACTTGAAATGGCAAGGAATCCCGACGAACACGACCACGCATGTCAGTCGGATGCAATACTCCGTGAGCTGTTAGGTGACATGGAAAATCTTCGTATGTAGTAGTGTTGTTGTTGTTTTTGTTGTTTGTTGTGTTATTGTTGTTTTTGTTATTTGTTGTGTTATTGTTGATGATGTTGTTGTTTGTTGTGTTATTGTTGTTGTTGTTGTTGTTTGTTGTGTTATTGTTGATGTTTAATAAAATGTTGTAGTTGTTGTTTGTTGTGTTATCATCTCGACTCATTCGTTTGTTTAACATCTCATGTATAACAGTATCATATCGACTCATTCGTTTAACATCTCATGTATAACGGTATCATATCGACTCATTCGTGAAGAAGACTTCTCGTACATTAAATGTGTTGAAAATTATGTAAAGGTGGTGATCTCGACTATTATGAATTAGATGATTTGAAGACGGTTTAGATCTGAATATTGATGAAATGGATGTTGATCGGACTGAAGAGTCAAATGAACAGACTACTGATAAAGGGAGTAATTGGGGATGGAACAGGAAGGAGGAACAAATGATGGTCCTAGACCAGGAGGACCTGCAACGAGACAAAGGCTCGATATCTTCACAGCGAATGAGCAAGAGATGATTAAGGAAATTAATCCCATCATTAAGTCTATTCCATTGTTGGATTCCATTTCTTGTTAATGTTAAAGTTATGAAACACGAATACTAACTATGTATGGCCACAAACTATTTTGTGAAGGTACAGTGATGGCGATCCTTTGTCCACCGATGATCAAACTTATATTCTTGATAACGTTTTCAATCACCATCTATATAAAGTTCAGAAAACTAGGGGTGAGCATGGGGCGGGGTGGGGCGGTTTTATGGTAAAACCAAAAAC
Source organism: Artemisia tridentata subsp. tridentata (assembly GCA_021014915.2). Classification (NCBI taxonomy): domain Eukaryota; kingdom Viridiplantae; phylum Streptophyta; class Magnoliopsida; order Asterales; family Asteraceae; genus Artemisia; species Artemisia tridentata. The sequence continues at coordinate 240,322,384 of CP139509.1, read as the reverse complement.
CGAACTGTATATTTCGGTTTTTGAAAACTACAAACCGTTTGGTGTCCGTTTTTTTTGTTTTGGTTTTTCGATTTTTGACATTGAATCGGTTCGGTTTCGGTTTTTATTCGGTTTTTTCTTACCTGAAAACAAGCAAGTTTTGATCTTATATAAAGTTTACGATTCCTAGTTTTCAAACAAAAATATTTAAACAAATATCAATAATAGCATAATATCCAGCAATCCAAAGCTTCGAAAAAACATATGAAACAACCAAACATGAATCTAAAATAAAAAATGCATTTCTTTGCGGCTTTGCATTTTTCGCTCGCAAAAACATTCAAAGAAAACTATTGCTCGAAAATAAAGATATAATATATATCACTAAATTATATATAACAGGAGGCGTTACACGTAGATAATGCCACATAAGTCCATGTCATTGCCATGTAATTGTCATTAAAATTCATGTCATCACATTTAGTCCACCTAAGCAAGGATTAAAGCAAATAAAATTCGGATTAATTAGTTTAAAAATGAGGATGATGAGGTTCGAACCTGTGCCTTTTAAATGGTATGCAAACGTCTCAACCAATGGAGCCACTCCATAAGTTGTGATCAAAATCCCAAAACAAAATTTATATTGATCTACAACAAAGTAAAATAAAGTCAGTCTATTCATTATCTATTCATTATACGGAGTATATTTTTCCAAAACCCTAATATCGCTCATTCATCTCTCAAACACACAATATTTTTTCTCTGATTTGATGTGCAGGTTGCCTTTGCCTTGCCTTCGTTTGTCAAGAGGGAAGTGAAATTTATTTGAAGATTATTAATTATTATGCATGAGCACCAATTATTACGTTATGGTGTAGTTATGTTAGATTTTAAAATCTGTTATTGGGTAAAACTAGCAGGCGAAAGTTATCAACAATGCTAAGTTCTGTGCTTCTTTGTTACATTATATCAAAAGCTTCTCATTGTGGTTCTTTGTTAATTATGCTTCTCATTGTTGTATACAATTGACAAAACAGGCTCAAGTTGTTAATGAGGTTTTCAAGCTGCACAATCTTCCCGAATTTTACAAGGTTAGTCGTCATTAAGACATGGTTCATGGCGTGCTAATGCTTTTTAAGCTTCTAATTTATGTGGACTGTTGTAATTGTGGCAATTACAGCTATTGATGTGGTACATGAACAAGCTACTAAACTGAAAATGGAGATCACTTGCTGATTCGTATCAAGTTAAAAAGGACTACTTTTATTACTACTATGGTATGGTTTTAACGTAGGTATATGATGAATATGTTGCTAATTGCGCAATTCGATAGTGAATTGAAGGATGTCGGGGATCTTTGAATTAACTTATATTTGCGGCTTATGAGCTTATGGGTTAGAATTAGTACTTAAGAAAGGTGATAAACTCATAAGCCAGCAAAATAAGTTAATCCAAACACCCCATAATAATAGAATTATCTTTTCATAATATGAATAATTTGTTTTAGATGGACACATTTTGTTCAAAGTGAGTTGTTTGCTTGGAGTAAGGGAGTTATTTGATGGTTTCGAGATGTTTCACTAGCACATAACTATTCTGATTAAAAGTTATGTAGCTTTTATACTTGATTGCTTATTATCTTGAAATGTTTGTGTTCACAAATAGGTTTTGATCTCTCTTGGAAGTGGACCATGGGACCAGTTATTAGGCTAGGGCAACTCTCCAGCTTTTACTATAACTGCAGTTGCAGCCATTGCTATTCCACGGTCCATGTAAGGTAGTAACATCTGAATCTCCATCTTTATTTACGTGTACTAGGAAATATGCGTCAAAGGCATTTTAGGAGACTGTTTGGATTTATGTTTTAAAACTGGTCATATGATATCAAATAATTAGAAACAGTTACTTGAAATCATCATCATATTCTCAAGACCTTAATATTAGGTAATCAAATTAATCACGCTTTAAATATATCAATTCATTACAATTCACAACAATGTTATTGTTTTTATGTTTGTTTTCAGCTTTATTTCTATAAAATCCTACATGGGTCTCATCTATGTTGTTGGTCTTTTATGCATCTCATTATTACAGTACACTTCGAAAGACTTGCAAGTTTTAACATTAATGACCTATTTCTTTTTTAGTTAACTTTATTTGTTGGCCCATTTGACCTGATCGGCTCTAATAATGTAAACTATATGTCACTTGCGCAACTGTCAGAAGGAAAAACTGGAGAAGATGCTATCTTCTATCATAAGATGTTCGTGTCATAGATTTTAAGACATTTTGAATACCATAACATCTGTACTAACACCCTTTTGGTACAAATGTTAAACAGGAAAGGGTGATTACTATAGCTACTTGGCTGAATTCACATCAGATGCAGAAAGGCAAGAGGCTACATCTCAGTCACTAAAAGCTTATGAAATTATTTTAGTTTTAGAATTTTAAAGATATTTTGTGATTTTTAATCATTTTAATTAGTTGGCTTATTTATAACATTTCAGGCTGCAGCTGCTATTTGTAAATCAGATCTTCCGCCTACTAATCCAATCATACATGGCTTGGCTTTGAATTTCTCGGACTTTCACTATGAGATAATGGCCAATACTGAAAGGTATGTCAATGTGTCATTCCTACTGTTAATATTTATGTTTTGATGTAAATTATAGACAGATCCATATCGAATTTAACAATCAAGTGTAGTTTATTTAACCACACAAGCCAAAGTCAATGGAGGATATAGTTTCTTCTTGGTACTGGTTATGCTAACCTGATCACAACCAAAGTTTCATTTAAATTTACAAATTATTTGGAAATTGTGTAGGGCTTGCAACATGGCTAAACATGCATTTGAAGACGCTGCTGCTGAACTTGATAGCCTAGATCAAAAGTCTTACCAGGACAGTTCTCTGATAATGCGGCAAATTCTCTTTCTGGCACGCGATCACGCGAACACACACATAATCATGCTTATAAGTTATTACAAATTAGTTTTTTTGGCAGCTATGGAACAGTAATGGGCGGACTATTATCTGAGAAGTTCTTAGATACTTCACATGCGTGTGATAGTTCAGATGATACTGGCGAGTTTGGAGATATGGCTGATAACGAGTCTACAGATGATGACATTAATTGTGGCCTTTTCCATTCCAGCCACACACTTTAGGCTCTGTGCCAATCAGCATCAAAATCGTCAATATTTATCACTTAATGACTCTGTTCCATCTTCGCTCTTGATTCTTTCGAGGTAACTGGTTATTGACTATACTTTTAAATAAAAAAATTTAGCATAGCAATTAGGTTCTGGATGAACTCTCAAACACTAAACGACATCTCTGTATATCTATTTATAGCAGAGCTATTTGCAGGAGCTCTATAGTCTGTGCATGCAGCCGTACATTTTCCAAAACCTAATATTTCAAAACCTAGAACAAGTTTGTCGAAGATGTTAACTAATTAAATATATATATATATACTTTCTGATTAATACCAACATGAATACCATAGATGTCGGTTTTGTGTTTTTTCAGCCTCATATGTTATCATTGTAAGTGAGATAACAAAATTACATAGTTTGAAAGCAAAGAAAGCCAACTAAAAATTTCTATATTACTTGAAATAGTAGAATAAAAAAAGGTATGACCTTTATGAATAAAGGTTGAGTTCCCGCAAATTTGTTGTCCTAGCGGCTTAGATCCATTCTCTATGGCTTATTGCACACTTTATGTATTGCCTCTCTCCACTCGCTATAATCACCTGTTCAATAGCTTAACAAACAACAAATGTTGTTGTAGAAGTTTAAGACTGACTGGAAGTTTTCTACTCCATTATATATCAAATCATCACTTCATAAACAACTCAAATTCCACAAAAACAATAGCAGTGTGAAAATACATTATGCATACAAAACTAACCTAAAACTGGTGTTGTTTCCGATCCACTGCAACCTTGATATTGCTGACACGATTACAGCCTTGCTGCTGCTAACCCCATTGCAGTCTAAGTTAGCCACCACAAATTAGCACATAATAGTTAAAAAAGAAACTATAACTACAGATAATTTGATGAAAAAGACTCATTATTTTTTTATAATTTGGTGAACATAACTATTTATATCAATCATTTTATAGATGTGGAGAAATTTAAGCAACAAAAACTCATTTTGTTTTCTGGTTGGAAAGTCCTTAGATTTGAATAAACTAAGACTTAAAGCTGTATAAGATGCATTAGGACGAGTTATGGTTGTGTCCCAATATTTTGCACTCCATCTTTCTATAAATTATTCAAGAAAAGAATATAAAGGATTATTGGCTGCTTTCAAATTAAGTACCATGTTCTTGTGAAATCTTTCGAGCATACTTGCATCTATTGAGGATTATTTATTATAACCACTTATGGTTAAACATTTTTATTTTATTTTAATTTGGTGTTTATTGTATATAAGATTTCAAAGGGTGAACGAAATTTCAACAGATTTGGAGGGTGGGTAGGTAACTACAGGCTCCTCCAAGATGCACATGTTCATCTACTCTCATAATTATAACTCTGAGATCTAGAGCTTTCTATAGTTGCAAATTTTGAGTCGTTACAAAGTATGTAACCAAATATTTATTAACATGATATGGTGCTTTCAATGGACATCGGTAATGTAGTAGAAACCACTATAAAACTAGGCCACAAAGGTAACTAATTAGCTTGGCTATTATTTGAATTAAGCTTCATTGGAGATCAGTCTCAATAATTGCGCCATGGTAGGTGTAAAAAAACACATGGAAAAGTCTTTGATGTTTTACTCTCGCTGTAACATTTTACTTCTACGATCTTTGATCAAGAAAAAACCCACTTTTTGTAATCTTATTATTGCTACTGTTTTGCAGGTTTCCAGCTTTGGGTGATTTTCTGGTCTAGCTTTGTAGCTGTTCGTTGTTGACAGAGTCATTACATTGCAAAAATATTTGATTTTATTTACTACTTTGTAACTTTTGCAGGAAGAATCTGATGCTGGATTTAATCTGCTGACACTCTTTTAACCTATGACCCCAAGAAAGTATTATTTTGTAATTGGACAATTTTTTCATTTTTTATTTTTTATTAATTTTTTTATTTTTTGCTTTTTTTTAAGGCAATAATTGGACAATTGTATGTGGCTATAAAGTCTCATTCCTGTATATCAACGTGACATTTTTTAAAAGCATATCCGGAATATGTGCAGCGGATAACAGCTGATGCAGCTCTTAACCATGAGTGGTTTCATGAAGTTCATCTTCCAAAGTCTAAAGATTTCATGCCAACTTTTTCTGCTCAGCATGCTCAGGACAGGTATCTCAACTATACACGTCATAATATTGATAAATTAATGAACTTTATGTCTTAGAATTTTAAGACTGTATTTTCTTTCTTTCAGGTTTTTTGTTCGTTTGCTTCAGCCGTACACAGAGGGTGATGAAAAGTCCTGGCCCATTAGAGGAGCAGCGTCGGAAGGAGCTGCAACAAGCCGAAGTTGGGACAAGTGGTTTATTTAGCTAGGAAAGGTTTTGCTGAAGCTATTATATCTCTGTATTCGTTAAAAATGAATCAAAATGTTATTATCAACAGATATTTGAAAGCCAAAAGTTTATTATCAAATGATTGCTTGACTGTAATAATTTACTAATACACGTGGTCTTTTAAATACAAACTTTACTTACCGTTTAAGTTGACGTGGAACATGCTTTTTACAGTGCCATTCATTTGGTTCCTATGGATGCGACGGTCGATTACATAAAAGTGCCCAATCAAGTGATGTTCAACAGCCATTGCCGTCGCATGAGGGAATATTCTTTAGGTCTATGAGTGATATTACGTCTACATATAAGGCCATTGTTTGTAGCTCTGCAAATAGTAAAGTTGGGGATCAACGACCAATATTATGACGTGTATAGTTGAGATACGATTCTGATACTCTTGACAATCAAATTGCCCAATATACATGTAAGTACACATTTGATTTACTATTCAGTCTTATATATGTTTCCAGTAATTTTAATTCTTATTACTTTCTTCATGTTGCAGCCAATATATAATCATGATACACAACTCGGTGGGAGGCTGCCAGTAGTTTGCGACAATGATTTGTCGATGGATTACACATGTACAACTCCTACTGGTCCAACGGAAAAGTTCACTGCTGAACAGCGTCTATATGAACAAAGAAATGATCTGCTTAATACTACTGGAAGTCAAATTCTATCTGTGTCACATGTATGTATTTCCAACAAAGTTATTAGTTGTAATGAAAAGTTTACTTGGTATGAGGTATAGAAAACATTTAGTATTTTTTTAATTCTTTTGAACATGTTGTTCCAGATATTAACAAAAAGAAGTCAGGTAAGGTTATGGTCTCCGGACGTGCAAGTAACAGATGTAGCCATTCAGCTTCTCAAGATAAGTCTACCGATCAGTTGTTAAGTTGTTCGATTGCGACAAACACGATATGGTTGGTGCTTTCAGTTATACTAAACGTTTCTGAACTGCGGTTGCTATAGGTGTTAACAAAGAATCAAATGAGAGCACCACTTATTCGCGTGACAATGACGGCAGCAAATGCCAAAACGGATGGAGTAATTAAAATTCACATGCATATGCACAGGTACTGTATTACTAATGTTTCTATAGAAAAAGCATTAGTTACTATTTGTTTATCCACACCACTTACATAGTTACATAACAGGAAGCATTCAAAGTTTTGCATGCTAAATTATTTGTTTCAGTTCATTTTTTCAATCATATATGTGTTGCTAACAAAAGTAACTTTATCAAATACAAGAATTTGATACAGACAAAAACATTTCTTAATAATGATGGTAATATGCTTGCTGTTAAGAGAATTTATGGATATATAATAAAATTTGTTTTGTTTTGCAGAATTAGATGCATGACCAAAAGCTTGTGCTAGCATGATTGTTTTGCTTTGGGTGTCTAGGCAGTCCATTTAATGTTGCATTGTAGCATTTTTATTTCAATCTTATAACACAATGGTATTTTTATTGTTAATAGTTGAGCCGCTTTTAATGTATATCAAGTATATAAATTTAAACAAGGTATTTATTACATACTGTTGTTTTTGTTATTTTGCCACTAAGGAGCAACTATGATCAATGGAAATGGTACATAATGCAACTATCGAAAAGCTTAACACTTGATCATCATGAACTCCGAGTTTAACGTTCATTACATCAGATGATTTTAGTGATTTAATATTAGAGGAGGTTGGACAGGTAATTTGTAGGATATATTTAGTCATAAAGAGTGATGTTATGGTCATTTCCCATATGTATCCCTAAAAATATATGCATATGGTAGGGTGGTGATTGTTGTAGTATAAAAGTGACGATGATAAGGTGATCCAAGCATAATAGGATTTAATTTCATCTGATATTCTAAGGAAGCTATAATTTGATTGCTTGGCTTTCTTTGTCAGAGTTGGTTGTGAAACCTGTACCAAAAGATACTTGACAATGATGGATTCAGTGACTAACGTAGGTCAGCGAAACTTAGAGTTGGCAAGACGGATGTGTTAATTAACGGGTCAAAACAGTTGGGGCAACATTGAGCATTTTGGCATGTTAAAACGGGATTGGGTTTGGCTATTTATATATCTGTTTTCTTTTGTTTTAATAATAGTTTTAGTTAATTAATTGATTTATATGAAGGAAATGATGATTGTAGAGATATTTTCGATCTGTTTTGCAAAGACAATTAATAAAAATCAATTCCAAATCAAAATAAACAATAAGTTGTTGTATACAAGAAGCTTTATTTATTTTACGATGTTCATAATTCATTAACCGTTACTTAATTTATTCATTGGACACTTTTCAAACAATTTTTTACCCGCCTTCTTTTGCTATAGTAAAATATGACAACGATAATTATAAGTCGTGCCCGCCCATCGGGCGGGCTTCGAAAACTAGTATATATATATATATATATATATATATATATATATAATATATATATATATATATATATATATATATATATATATATATATATACATATATATATATATATATAAATATAACAAATTTGAAAGTATAGATAATAAACAACACTTTTGCTTTTTTTTAATAGATAAAGTTGTATACTCAAATCTTTAAAATTAAATAGCAAATCTCTTATATAGATAAAAGTATATAAAAATATATTTAAAGGTAGGGCGGGGCGGTTTTCTAGGTTCGGTTTTTCTTATGAAACCAAAAACCGCCCCAAACATTCGGTTTTTATAAAATTCAAAACCACCACCATCGGTTTGTCAAATGGGGCGGTTTTTTTGGTTCGACTTTTTTGGTTTTTTTGGTTTCGATTCGGTTTTTCGGTTTTTCTGCTCACCCCTACAGAAAACAAAGTTCCAAGAAAGTCGTTGCTTTTTTGTTGTATCAACCGATGGCCGTGAAGAAGACTTCTCGTATATTAAATGTGTTGAGAATTATGTAAAGGTGGTGATCTCAACTATTATGAACTAGAGGATAATTACATGGAAGCGGGATCTCCTGAGCTCGAATCCGGTTCTAAACCTGTATTAATTTATTTAAATAATTTATAACTAATTTAAATCATTTTTAATTTATTTAATATTTATTAAATAATTTAAATCATTTTTAATTTATTTAATATTAATTTCAATAGTTTATACACATAAGATAAAGGGAAAAGAATAGAAAAACAGTTAGGGACGATATTGTCGTCCTTAAATTTACCACCAAAAATAAATCACCCCGCCTAAAAAAAAAAAAAAAAAAAAAAAAAAAAAAAAAAGAAGGTACAGGAAACAATTTGGGACGACAATGTCGTCCCAAATTTTGGCTCAATTATTGATAGATCTGGATCTGCAATCTTTTGTTTTCTAAGTGTTATAATAATTTACCCACCAAAAAAAAAAAAACCCACGGCAAACACCACAAAAACCACCTTCGACACCACCACAACCACCTTCAACACCACTATCATCCGAAACCACCTTAGACACGCACCACTGTGCACAATTTGTTTAATTTTTGTTAATTTGATTTGTTTAAAGGTATGTTTCTTTTGTTTTTTTTTTTTTTTTTTTTTTAATTTTGTTTGTTAATTTGTTTTGTTTAATTATGGTTTGTATGTTGTGTTTGTGTTGGTTAGATGGCACCACCGTGAACCACCGCCACCGGACAAGCCCACCACCACAGCAGCTCCACCTATCTCTTCCTCTCTTCTTTGAATTTTTGTTTGATTTGTTTAAAGGTATGTTTTTTCTTTTTATTTTTTTTTGATTTGTTTAGTCTATTTGTATTTTTTTTTTAATTGTGTTAATGTGTTTTGGGACGACAATGTCATCGTCAAAAGTTTTTATTAATTAATTTGGTTAATGTAAGTTTGGTTGTGAATTGAAGGTATATAATTTCAGCCGTGAATTGAACTATTTCAGCCGTGAATTGAACTAGGTAATGTTATGATGCATTTCTCGTTGTAATTTGTGATTTATTTCTGTTATTGTTAGGTTTTCAATTAGTCTAGAATCTGTTTAAATAGGTTTGAATATGATTAGTGGTATGATGTTGATGTTAATTTGCGCGTAGTTCGTGATAAATAGCTTACGCGTGATTTAATGGCGTATCTGTTGATGTAGTTTGCTGTCGATTTGAAGTAATGTGAATTTTGTAGCTTATCGTTATTTTCAGTTATATAATTAGCTTGATTATGATGATGTTGATGATATTTATTGATTATAATTGATTGACGTGCGATAATCGATGTATCCGTTGTTGAAGTTTGTAATGATATGAATTCCGGTATGAGGAAATTGTTTGTTGAGGGATTTAATAATTTGTTAGCGTTGTGAATGATTGATATAGGAGTCAAACGAGTGAGAATCTGTTTGAGTTTATTTTATTAGGAACGATTGTAGGCTGTAGTTCATGAAGTTTTAGGGTTTGAAAGGTGGAAGAGGTGTAACAGCACTGAATATATATATTGATTAGCTTTAAGAGTGATTATTATTGCATGTATGCGATTAACTTGCTAGTGTTGTCGTATTGGACTTGGGTTGATCACATTTATCGGTTCTTGCTAGTTCATGAAGTTTTAGGGTTTGAAATTGTGTGTTCTTGTACTTGTAATTTTACAGATGGCGTGTGTAGCTCCTAGATCACACGGCGGGGATGCTGGTGGTGATCAACCAAGACATCCCTATTTTACTACGCCGGGCTATTGCGCAGGTAAGAAATTGTGATTTTTATTTTACATTTTTTATTGATAAAACTAAATTTTTTTACTTGTATTTCCACGACTCAATAACTTATATTTGTAGGTTCGATGATTGCGGGTGAGACCTCAAATCGGGCCTTAAGTAGGGCGTTTAAAGCGAATAATAATCATCCTTTGCCGATCAGCTTTGATTACGATGATCAAGGCACCTTCTCACCTATAGGCACGTATGCACCGCAGTTGAGTAGTCTAATCGGGGAACAAGTTAGGCCACTTCCCCTTGACTGCGAGTGGGAGCAGATTCTAGAGCCTTTTAAGGCTCATATATTTCCCGCACTCCAGGTATTAATTGTTTATTTTATTTCTATTGTTATTGTTATCGACCGTTTACATATGCGTGTTATATTTAAATTGTTTGTTTATTTAAATGCGTATATTTATTTGCAGAGCTATTTCGTCCTCGCGCCTTGGTTAAACGACGAGCGCTGAGTGACGGTTGGGGAGTGTGTGTATACGGTGGGGGAAAGGGTAACTCTTGGGCTTAGACTTCAGATGCGGTTACTATACCGCAAAAATAAATGTTGATATAAATAATGCCTAAACACGTTATTAATATTTTTCGATATCTCTACGTTTTGATAATCACAAAATGTAAAATCATTAAACGGAAAATTATGACGTAAACAAGTATTTAGTTGTTAATATCTATTTTAACAACTCAAATCACTTAAGGTATGAACAAACAAATGCTTAATGCATTATATGATCAAAGGAACATTTTCTTAATCACTATATTTTTTATAAAATGTCAAAAACATTTTGTATCTTTTAGAAAAACATTTTTGGTAATAAATAAAAAGATTTAATCCATTATAAATTTATGAAGTCAAATTTTTAACCAAAAATGGCAAAAATGTTCCAGAAAAACCTTCCCCTCAAAAAGACAAAACTGGGCAACGGTCTTGAGGGGCGGCCCCCTTAATTTTAAGGGGACCGCCCCGCTCCTCCAGCTATCCAGTTTTTGCCTATAAATACTGGTTTTCCCCTGGACTTTTTCTTACCTTTTGCACCCCAAACCTTCTGTTCTAAATCTTCTGTAATCCTTGCAAATCCTTTCTAAAATCCTTTGATCATATTCTCTTAAGCATTGGTTTCTAAGTGATCCAAGCTTCCACCATCAAAGTGCAAAAGAAGAATACTCCTTCAACATCTAAAGAAGAAGTATTGCAACTTAGTATCATCTTGCTACCTAAGTTGTTTGTATAATCATTCATTCATTTGTGTATAAGTTGTGTATATTTGTTAGATAAGTGTGGGCATATTTGGTTAGGCTAGATTAGTGTGTAAGTAGTGAAGTTGTGAAGAGGTCAAGGTGTGTACATAGTTAAGTTGTGAAGAGGTCAAGGTGAGTAAGTAGTGAAGGTGTGAAGAAGTAGAAGAGTAGATTAGTCGTGCTAGGTTGTGAAGAAGTAGTGAAGAAGGTGTGCGAGAAGTTGTGAAGAAGTTGTGAAGAAGTCGTGAATAAGTTGTGAAGAAGTTGTGTTGAAGTTGTGAGATTGGTTCTAGCTACGATTAGAACCCGACATCTAGCTTTGTGTCGTTAAGCCGGTGTAAGCTAAAGTTGTGTAAGGTTTTCTCCGCCATAAGGGAGCTTGTTGACATAGTGAAGAAAACTCTCGAGTTAGGTGCTCGGGGAGTGGAGTAGGGCAAGGAAGGTGTCCTTGTAGCCGAACCACTATAAATCTCTTGTCTAGCGGTTCGATCTTTCCATCTCTATCTTTCATTTCATTTCATTACCTTACTTGCATTGCTTATTTATATTTATATTTGTTCATATTGTTCAAGAGTTGAGTTCACATAAATTCGAATCTAAGTTTTAAAAGTAACAAAGTTTTTCATAATAAAAATTAAAAAGACGTAAAACTATTCAACCCCCCCTTCTAGTTTTCCACAATTGGTATCAAGAGCCACGTCAAACAAAATTTTTAAAATAAATTGTATTTTAAAACTTGAAACGATCTATGGAATCCGAAAAATATTTAGAAGGGCAATTTATGCAAAGACCACCACTATTTGAAAGTGATGGTTTTCTTTATTGGAAAAATAGATTCGAAACTTATGTGAAATCAAAAGATCTTGATCTTTGGCATATTATTACCCATGGTGATTTTCCCCCTATTCAAAATAATCCTATAACTAAAAGAGATGAAATTGTACCTTTTGAAAAACAAAATGATGATTTGAAAAAGAAACTAGCAAAAAATAATGTGGCTAAAATGGTTATTTATAATGCATTACCACGTAAGGAATATGAACGAATTTTTATGTGTCAAACCGCAAAAGAAATTTGGGATTCTCTATTAATCACTCACCAAGGTAATAGTCAAGTCAAAGACAACAAAATAGATCTTCTTGTTCAACAATATGAACAATTTACAATTCCTGAAGAGGAATCTATTGATAATGCATTTGCAAAATTTAACACTATTATCACAAGTTTAAAAGCACTTGATGAGACTTTTTCTAGTAAAAATTGTGTAAGGAAATTTCTTAGGGCATTACATCCAAAATGGCCCGCGAAGGTCACGGCTATTGAAGAATCGAAGAACTTGATGACGTTATCGCTTGATGAACTTATCAGCAACTTGAAAGTCCATGAAGAAATTATAAAGAGAGACTCGGAAACGGTCAAGAGCAAGAAAGATCAAATAAAATCACTTGCGCTAAAAGTCAAAAAGGAAATTAGTGATGATGACGATTCAAGTGACGATAGTGAAGACGAAGAATATGCAATGGCCGTAAGAGAGTTCAAGAAATTCTTTAAGAGATGAGGAAGATTCACAAGACAACCACGAGATGAAAGAAGATCGCTTCAAAGAAGTAGGAATGATAACTACGGGAAAAGAAAGTGCTTTAGATGTGGAAGTCCAAACCATCTCATTGGCGAATGTCCGAAGCCACCGGGTTATGATTACCAAAGCGCATTTGTTAGTGGAGCATGGAGTGATAGCGACAAAGACGAAGCGGACAAAGCAAACGATGAAAAATGTCTTGTAGCTCAAGCTACCGATGAAATATGCCTAGGAATAAATTTGGAGCCTGACGAATGGATTAAGGATAGTGGATGTTCGAAGCACATGACGGGGAATCGCAAGCTATTCTCCTCTTACAAGCCTTACAACGGAGGTAACGTTATTTTTGGTAGTGAGTTTCGTGGTAAAATCATTGGCAAAGGTACGATTTCTCAAGACTCTCTAACTATTAAAAATGTTGAGCATGTAGATAATTTAACATACAACTTGCTTAGTATAGGAAAAATATGTGACAATAAGTGTAGAATTACCTTTACCGATAGAGATAGCGAAATAGTTAAGGACGGAAAGGTCATAGGTAGAGGAATTAGGAAAGGTGGCGTATATGTCATGAAACTAGGAAATAAACCGGAAGATAAAATATGTCTAGAAACCTTAGATGAAAACTCTACATTGTGGCATAGGAGATTAGGTCACGCTAATATGCAACAGATACAATCCCTAGCCTCTAAGGAATTAGTTAGAAATTTGCCAAACCTAAGATATGACCAACACTTTTGCGATGCTTGTAAAATGGGAAAACAAGCACACGCTAGTCACAAAGCTAAGAATATAGTCTCCACTACTAGATGTCTAGAATTATTACACATGGACCTTTTTGGTCCATCCGCTGTGCGGAGTTACGGAGATAACCGTTATACCTTGGTAATTGTAGACGACTATTCACGATACACGTGGACTAGATTTTTAAGTGATAAAACTGAAGCCTTTAATAAGTTTGAAATATTTAGTAAAATGATTCAAAACAAACTAGGATGTTCTATAGTATCTATTAGGACGGACCATGGTCGGGAATTTGATAATGAAGTGCAGTTCGGAAAATATTGTGACTTAAATGGAATATCTCACAATTTCTCCACTCCTCGCACTCCACAATCAAATGGGGTAGTAGAAAGAAAGAATCATTCCTTACAAGAAATGAGTAGAACAATGCTAAATGAACAATCTATCCCACGAAAATTTTGGTGTCACGCCGTAGATACATCAACATATATAATAAATAGAGTCTCAATTAGGCGAATATTAGGAAAAACCCCATATGAGTTGTTAAGAGGTAGAAAACCTAGTCTAAATTACTTTAGGGTATTCGGGAGCAAATGTTTTGTTCTCAATACAAAAGATTACCTTACTAAGTTTGATCCTAAGTCGTACGAAGGAATCTTTCTAGGGTATTCGCAAAACAGTAAAGCTTATATAATACTTAATAAACACACTATGAAAGTAGAAGAGTCCTTGAATGTAACATTTGATGAAACTCCACCACCACCTAAAACATTGCCTCTAGAAGATGATGACCTAGTTGAAGAAGAAGCTATTGAGGTTAGTAAAACTAAACCCTTAGGTGATGATAATGAAAATATGACACTAGGAGAAAACGAAATGGTAAATATTAAGGAATCAAAATCACATCCATTAGATAATGTAATAGGAAACCTAAATCAAAGAACACTTAGATCACAAGCTCAAGATAAAAATAACTTCTTTTGTTTTCTCTCAACAATAGAACCAAAGAATATAAATGAGGCTTTAAAAGATGAAAGTTGGGTAATGGCTATGCAAGAGGAACTAAATCAATTTAAGACTAATGACGTTTGGGAACTAGTCCCAAATCCCATGAACATGACCATCATAGGAACTAAATGGGTATATAGAAATAAGTTGGATGAAAATGGAATTGTTACTAGGAACAAAGCTAGGTTAGTCACCCAAGGTTATAGTCAACAAGAAGGAATTGATTATGACGAAACTTATGCCCCCGTAGCTAGATTAGAACCTATAAGAATACTCCTTTCCTATGCATGCGCCCTAGACTTTAAGTTATTTCAAATGGACGTGAAAAGTGCATTCCTTAACGGTTTTATCAATGAGGAGGTATACGTGGCACAACCTCCAGGATTCATTGACTTCGCAAAACCTGATTATGTTTATAAACTCAAGAAAGCTTTATATGGACTCAAACAAGCTCCTAAGGCTTGGTATGATCGATTAAAAGCTTTTCTTATTAAACATGATTATTCCATGGGAATGGTAGATAACACTCTTTTCACGAAAAAGAAAAGCCCAAATCTCATCATTGTCCAAATATATGTCGACGACATTATATTTGGATCGACTTGTCAGGATATGTGTGATGAATTCGCCTAAATCATGGATGATGAGTTTGAGATGAGAATGATGGGTGAACTTAATTTCTTTCTAGGATTACAAATAAAACAATTAGAAGATGGAATATTTTTTAATCAATCTAAGTACATTAAGGAGATGCTTAAGAAATTTGGATTAGAAGACTCTAAGCCTATGAAAACACCAATGTCTACGGAAGTAAAACTCACAAGAGATGAAGAAGGTGAGTCCGTAGAAAACACTAAGTATAGAGGGATGATAGGTAGTTTACTATACCTAACGGCTAGTAGATCGGATATCATGTTTAGTGTCTGCCTTTGTGCTCGCTTTCAAGAGGATCCCAAAACCTCTCACCTAGAAGCGGTTAAGCGTATCTTCCGATACATTAAAGGCACTATACACTTAGGATTATGGTATCTTAAGGGATCCGGCATAGAAACCATCGTCTATGCGGATTCGGATCATGCGGGAGACTACGTGGATAGAAAGAGCACTAGCGGTATATGGACGTTCATGGGATGTTGCCTAACATCTTGGTTTTCGAAGAAGCAAACCGCTCTTGCTATTTCTACTACAGAGGCCGAATACGTAAGCGCTGGAAAGGCATGTCAACAAGCACTATGGATGAAACAAGCTCTCGTAGATTAAGGCATTAGGTTAGATAATGTCCCTATAATGTGCGATAACAAAGGTGCTATAGATTTAAGTAAAAATCACGTTCAACACTCAAGGACTAAACATATAGAAATACGTCACCACTTCCTTCGCGACAACGTTCAAAAAGGAAACATATTTATAGAAAAAGTTGCTTCGGAAGATAACATAGCGGACATATTCACTAAACCCCTTAAGCGCGAACTCTTCAACCACTTACGTTTAGGCTTAGGAATGATGGAACAAATTGACTGAATTTTCCGCATTTTTGGTCCATCAGATGGGCGGCCCCCTTAATGTTATAAAGGCGGCCCCCTTAATTACTAAGGGGACCGGCCATCTGATGAAATTTATTTTTTTTCCTTTCTCCCTTCCTCTCATCTGTGTCTAGGAATCTATTTTGCACAAAATTAAAGATTGGGAAACACTTCTATTTTTGCATAAACATATTTATATACAAAACCCAATCCATTTTTAAATCATTCTCACATCTAGGAAAATACATGAAAATCATTTCTCTTGCATTGTTGAATAATGCTAAAAATATTTTTCTCTCATGCATAAAATCTCACATGAATTGTCAAAATATATAACCTAATATATATCTTTGATATTCATATATTGAGCAAAATCAAATCAAGGAGTCTTTGGATTGTTTCTTAGGAAATTTTTGCATTTAGGAGTCGAAACAATCACATCTCCACATTTGTTGCATATAGGCACACACTAGAACAAAATTGCATGTAACATCTCCACTTTTGTTCCATCATCTTCTTGTTAAGTTTCTAGTGCCTTTAGTCTATTACCCCTTGCCTTATGTGATTAATTGTTTCAATATTCTTGATTGCTAGATATAATTGCTTGCTTATTTGCTTAATTAATATGTATTGCATGCATAGTTAATAATATGTTACATACTTTCTTGCCTCAAAGAGTGGGACTTGCCTAAAACCAAAAGCTCAAAACATAGCCCTCCTTACCTATTGATTGCGTGGTTTTGTAACCTTACAACAGGTTTTACCTCTCGAGGGATCTCAAGAGGCTTACAACCCCACCAGGCAGTGTACCTGACCGATGTAGTATAGTGTAGTGGTAAGTACGGGGGATTGATCGTTCTCCACAGGGAATAGTGTTCGTTAGGTATGAAAGGCTACTCTAATTAGGCCTAAGGGTTGAGGAAGATTCTTTTTTATGTTTTTATAATTTTATGAAAGCAAGTAAAATCTCGGGTTTGAAGGAGTGGGCGGAATTAGTTGCTAGTCAACTAACCCAAAATTACTACGGATGCAAATAAAATAAAATAACAAAAATGAAATGTGGTGAGAAACTTATGTGTAGAGAAATGTGTTTACTTAGATTTCCTTACTCCCTAACTATCTTTTACCGGTTAATTAGTGTGTATTAGTCGCGTGGATGACGGGTGTATTCCTTAATACCATTCGTGGGGTGGCGTACTTACTTCCCCAACTCTACAAGCTCCTACTTCACTCCTATGTCGAGCCGGCTAGGAAGCTCCTAACATGGGATCACTAGAATTCGCTTGTGCATTAAATACAACCATAAAAACCTTTAGTACGCATTTGGTTCATGTTTCTTAAGACGTTCAAGCAAGTTACCGAATAGGAAGTTAGCCAGTTTTCTTAAGCCTAACATAGATAGACAATCATCCAATACAACTAACAACACACTAACAACCAATAATCAATAGCTAAGTTTCATTAGATCTAAGCAAACACAAGATAAATTTAGCCTAACATGTTAAACAAAAGACAAGAATAAATAGAATCAAACAACACATAGACATATTGAATGATTAATTGATAACTTATCTTTCAATGAAACATGGAAGATCTCAAGGCAAAAAGCCCTGAAAAAGTAGCTAAAATCGTCTTAGGGTTTTATCCCAAAATTCCACACACTAAGCTCTCCCTAATGACAAAAGATTAGAAAACTATATATAGATTTTTGGATCTGACGGCGTCACCTTATGGAGTGTGACGCCGTCACCTCGCCGCTTCTAGGGTTCCCGGATGACCTTCTTGACGCCGTCCCTCTTTAGCTCTTCAAAAATCCATTCTGGCTTATCAAGTCTTGACGCCGTCGAACCTAGAACGTGACGCCGTCCCCTTATGATTTAAGCCGTGACGCCCTTGATCAGGTTAAAACGTGACGCCGTCAGAATTCACATGCTATTTTCACTGGCTTATCATGAGTAAATTTCACGTCCAACTTTTCTTGCCAAAGCATGACGCCGTCCAGAGTAAATTGTGACGCCGTCAAGAGTAACTTTTAGCCGATTTTTGAGACTTTGCCGTTTTCTTCACTTTAATGCTCCAAAAACGTCCAAAATGCCTCCTTTTCCAGATTTCTCCTCAAAAGTACCTAAAATGACAAAAGGAACGATTTAGGGCAATATTTGATCAAATAAATACGATTTAAGGCTTAAATGACCCCTTAAAAGCGGTACACTTTTCGCCTCATCAAATACCCTTACACTTGAGATTTGCTTGTCCTCAAGCAAATGCGCTTTTATTCTAATCAAAATACAAGTTAGGGGTCATTTAATGCTAACATAAAAGTAATTACAACAAATAATCGTTCCACTTCAATCATAATAAGCACGGAGATTATAAACTAGCATCTCACAAGTAGTGTTTAGATACTCACATCTCTCAAGTGTCATCAAAATAAATCTCATAAATGAAAACGGATAATATCTCTCACTACCTGTCATAGCAAATAGATTACCATAGGCTTGGGAAAGGATCGAAAACCTCCTCCACTAGGCGTAAGCACCTAAGATAAACTATCAAAGAGGGCTTTTAAATGGGTTATAACGTTAGGTGTAGGGAAAAGGAAAACACGGTTTTGTTGGATAAAGGATATTTTACTGGTGGCTAGTTAAAGATCTTGATCAATTACATGTACTATACAATGTTGCTAAGCCAAGACTAGACTCGATCTTAAGCTAGAAACAAAATAACAAAATAACAAAAATATAAAACAAACATAAAATAAAACGGGATGGTAGTCCGTATGTTTTTTCTATTTTTCTTTTTCTCATTTTTTTGTATTTTTCTTGATTTTTTCGATTTTTTTTTTTTTTTTTTTTTTTTTTTGCATACACTTTTGCCCTACCATCCAAAATAATACATCATAGGGGCATTGCATCCCCCTTTCACTTGAATTTTTACATAACTTTACAAATACTAATCTAATGACTCGAATTAAGATAATCGAAAAACTTGGAGTACTTTTAAAATATTTAGCACATATGGGGGTAATAAATGATGTTCTTCCCCATTACTCCATTACACTAGTACTTTACCCATGAGTCCCAATCGTCCCAAAACAATATGTACAAGGATATGACTCGACTTAGCAACCATGTAATCAATTAGATAATTAACTTGGGTTTAAACAAATGTTGTAACAATAATGCACTAAAAATGAGTGCATACAAGGTAGGCTAAGGCGATTTGGGTGTACATTTAAGTGGGGTGTAACAAATTCTTCCTTTAAGTAAAATGCTTAAAGGTCGAAACGAAAAGATAGGCTCTGAGGGGTGTACTAGGGGTATCGTGTACTAAAAATGAGTACAACGCAAAGGGTGTGGGAGAATTACTTGACCAATGTAGCCAACGTAATTATAACAAAAACACAGGTGTAAAACAATGGGTTAATCCTAATGCCTCTTATCATGTAGTAAATCTAACTACACGAATGTAGTCTCACTTGTGGCCTTGGAATGGTCCTAACGCAAGTTCTAGAATCTAAGTGCTACCGGTACACACATCATAGCATAAATGCTTTTCCTACCAATTCTAGGGGCGAACCTCACATATTTGGGGGTGGAAAATTTTTTAGTGGTACGGTTTTTGTGCTAGTCATATAACTCCTATCCGTGAGACGCTCATTAGAACTAAAGTTTCACTCCTATATGTTGTAAAAAATTTTAAATTTGGCACTAAAATTACCTTAACAAGTATTCCTCTCAGTTTTATTACACATCTACTATAAACAAACAAAAATCAAGCGCAATTGTATTCTCTAAAATCGTACTTTTACCCTCCCCTTACACTTAAGATGAACATTGTCCCCAATGTTCAAATAACAAGATGTAAAAGCAAAAAGTAAAAGAATGAAATCAAATACTCCCCTGATTCGCTCGGTGGATAATGAAATTACACGGTTAGATCTTCCTCCAAGGTAATGTTGAAGCTCCATGACTAATGTATCGCCATAAGCTTGATTCCATAAACATCTCCTTGTCCAAAATAACCTGTTAAACCTGAGAAAACAAACACGAAAACCTGCATAACATCGGCGGGAAAAATCTATATATAAGGATATAATGCTTGTGGAATGATAATTTTGCAGATTCCTGGAGATTATAAGTTGGAGATTTAATAAAAACTTCTTATGAAAACAAAACTTTCAAAAATTTCTGGAAATTAAATCTGACGCCGTCAGGTTATAACCCCTGACGCCGTCAGAAATGACCTGACAAAAATTTTCGTTTTAAGTTCCCGGAAAATTTCTGGAAAAACCTTTACCTTACTTCCTGGAAATCCTGCAAAACATCATTATGACTCGATACAAGCATTTGACTCAAACACACATTAATATGTATGCTAATTTAATATTATTATGATTCATGTTCATTTGTGTTCTAATAAACCGATTTAGATTTCCCTTACACTTATCTTTTGCAAAATACCTTTATATGTAGTTAAGACGAAGTTAAAAACAAAATAAAGCATTTTCACAAATTAGTTTTGAACATGAATCAATAATGATAAAAATTAAACACACATACGGGAAATAAAATCAAACAAACAAATAAATAAACACACAAAGCAAATAAATAAAGCTTGGGTTGCCTCCCAAGAAGCGCTTGTTTTTGTTCGAGTCATGAGCCTGACTCTACCCTTATTTAACGAAAATAGGGGAGGTTTTCCCTACACTTAGGATTAAGTGCGGGTGATAGTAGCGATACACACCGACTCGGTATGAGTATGCCACGTGAGGAAAGAGTGGTGGATGAATTATATGCTCAAAGATGTGGGATCCAATCATCATAACCTTACTTAGTTCAATTGGGTCAATGGGTGAATTGAAGTTTTCTCCTAGAAAGGGATCATCTTCTATCAACTTCGAGAGACTCCTAGTTGGGAATCCATCTTGACCTAATAAACCCGGTTTAAACCCATAGTGTTTCTTGTGATTAATCATGAATGGGTGATGTAAGTATGAAAGGTTATGGTTCACTCCTATGTCAGCTTCCTCTCTACAAGGCTTAGAGTCTACTACCTTCAATATAAAACTACCCGGACTATATGGTTTGATGGGTGGGTCGGGACCTAATTCAATTCCTAAGTTCACATCTAAGGATGGAAGATTAGGTAATGGTTTTGGTTTAGGCTCCGGTTCATCAAAACTAGGAACTTCCATAGAACTAAAAGAAAGGTTATGACTACAAGTATTCAAACCTATTTCTTCTAGTTTTGTTTGGTCCAAGGGCTCTACCTCTATTGGGGTTCCTATAGTCTCTTCTACTTCTTTCGGGTAAGTCATGGGTGGTGTGTGTGCCTCAAATGATGGTAGAACTTGTGGGGTACTTGGTGGGCTTATGTTACTTACCTCATCATTCCCTATGTCAAAATCACCTATATCCTCATCATGTGTTTTAGTACAATCTAACCCTAACATTTTCCCAAGTATCTCAAGTGCTTCTCTAGGCATCTCAACTTCTATATCCGAATTATAAGGATCATCTTCAACATTCTGACTGCTATATTCAAATTGCCCAAAAGATTCATCATGTGTTTCTTGAGATTCATCGTCATTGATCATAAAACCTAGGTCTTTTTGATCAATGTGATCATGCTCGGCTAGATCCTCCATCACATCAAGATCACCTAAGTGTTCACCCTGTATTATGGTAGTGCCTAACCATGACATGCAGCTAGGTGGCTCAACTCTACCCTCATCCCCAAACAAACTTGTTTCATGATCCTTGAAATTTGTGGTCAATTGACTTGTATTAATGTTTGTTGGGTTGTCTACCATATAATAATATTGGGCACAATTCTCAATAGCTTCCCATGCTTTCTCAGCACTTAATTCCCTAATATCCCTGCCGGCAATATGGTAAATGTCCCTTTGGGCATGTCGGTCGACATGATTGTAAAAGATTTGAGTTAGGGACCAAAAATCGAAGTTATGATGAGGGACTTTTTGGAGTAAATATTTAAAACGAGTCCATGCATCATAGAGAGGTTCATCTTTATGTTGTTTAAACATCAAGATGTCATATGAAGTGGGTAAATTACGTGGTTGGTGGTATGGTGGATTCGCGTTCTCCATAATGGTGAACGGAAGAGTCAATGGAAATTACGAACAAACAAACAAAGAAATAAGATAGACTAAAGAAAATCTAGAAAAATAAAATAAAAATCTCACTAGAAAGGAATCTAGTGAGTAGACCTAATAGAAATAAAAATTCAACCTAAACAATAACTATTCCCCGGCAGCGGCGCCAAAAACTTGATTGCGTGGTTTTGTAACCTTACAACAGGTTTTACCTCTCGAGGGATCTCAAGAGGCTTACAACCCCACCAGGCAGTGTACCTGACCGATGTAGTATAGTGTAGTGGTAAGTACGGGGATTGATCGTTCTCCACAGGGAATAGTGTTCGTTAGGTATGAAAGGCTACTCTAATTAGGCCTAAGGGTTGAGGAAGATTCTTTTTTATGTTTTTATAATTTTATGAAAGCAAGTAAAATCTCGGGTTTGAAGGAGTGGGCGGAATTAGTTGCTAGTCAACTAACCCAAAATTACTACGGATGCAAATAAAATAAAATAACAAAAATGAAATGTGGTGAGAAACTTATGTGTAGAGAAATGTGTTTACTTAGATTTCCTTACTCCCTAACTATCTTTTACCGGTTAATTAGTGTGTATTAGTCGCGTGGATGACGGGTGTATTCCTTAATACCATTCGTGGGGTGGCGTACTTACTTCCCCAACTCTACAAGCTCCTACTTCACTCCTATGTCGAACCGGCTAGGAAGCTCCTAACATGGGATCACTAGAATTCGCTTGTGCATTAAATACAACCATAAAAACCTTTAGTACGCATTTGGTTCATGTTTCTTAAGACGTTCAAGCAAGTTACCGAATAGGAAGTTAGCCAGTTTTCTTAAGCCTAACATAGATAGACAATCATCCAATACAACTAACAACACACTAACAACCAATAATCAATAGCTAAGTTTCATTAGATCTAAGCAAACACAAGATAAATTTAGCCTAACATGTTAAACAAAAGACAAGAATAAGATAGAATCAAACAACACATAGACATATTGAATGATTAATTGATAACTTATCTTTCAATGAAACATGGAAGATCTCAAGGCAAAAAGCCCTGAAAAAGTAGCTAAAATCGTCTTAGGGTTTTATCCCAAAATTCCACACACTAAGCTCTCCCTAATGACAAAAGATTAGAAAACTATATATAGATTTTTGGATCTGACGGCGTCACCTTATGGAGTGTGACGCCGTCACCTCGCCGCTTCTAGGGTTCCCGGATGACCTTCTTGACGCCGTCCCTCTTTAGCTCTTCAAAAATCCGTTCTGGCTTATCAAGTCTTGACGCCGTCGAACCTAGAACGTGACGCCGTCCCCTTATGATTTAAGCCGTGACGCCCTTGATCAGGTTAAAACGTGACGCCGTCAGAATTCACATGCTATTTTCACTGGCTTATCATGAGTAAATTTCACGTCCAACTTTTCTTGCCAAAGCATGACGCCGTCCAGAGTAAATTGTGACGCCGTCAAGAGTAACTTTTAGCCGATTTTTGAGACTTTGCCGTTTTCTTCACTTTAATGCTCCAAAAACGTCCAAAATGCCTCCTTTTCCAGATTTCTCCTCAAAAGTACCTAAAATGACAAAAGGAACGATTTAGGGCAATATTTGATCAAATAAATACGATTTAAGGCTTAAATGACCCCTTAAAAGCGGTACACTTTTCGCCTCATCACCTATCTCTGCAGAAAAACTCATCTCTGGAACTCAGAATGACACCAGATGGGCGGCCCCCCTTAATTCATAAGGCGGCCCCCTTAATTATTAAGGGGACCGGCCCTAATTAAGGGGACCGGCCATCTGTAGGACGAGTTCACAGAATCTTTTTCTGCTTTTTAGCCAATTTCATCCTACACTTCCCTAAATTCACAAACATATTCTGCCATGATCACCCCAACAAGTTTATCCATCCTTAATCACATCAATCCTCCACTATAAATAACCCTATTCCTCACCATATTCACTCATCCCATCATGTCTTCTTCCATCAACCCAAAATCAAAAACCTCAAAGCTAGCAAGGATGACCATGAAACCCGGGTGGAAAAGAAAACCTCACCCTCACAACAAGTCCATCACAAATGGTGTGACTAGACAATCAACACCTCCATCCACTTTCATTCCCAACTACTCTCCAAGATCTCAAAATCATTCCATTGAACCATTTCACAAACCCTATCATGTTGGCCAAACATCCACATTCATCCCAAACTACACTTCTAAACCTCAAACCACCCTCAATGAAACCTTCCAAAATCATCATCACATTGGTCAAACATCAAACTTAAACTCAAACCACACACCCCAATTTTATCCATTCCCACCAAATGATCAAAACCATATTGCCATGGAGAAGCAAAAGCTCCATGAAGAAATTAACCAAATCCACGACCTTAGCGATCTCCTTGCTATGCACCTTGCACAACGCAACAAAGGACAACCTCCATCCTCACCCTACACAAATTGCCTACCCCACTCTCTCAACTTGGATCAAGTTGTAAACCACACCCACTATTGCCCTTGTTGCATCTTCCTTCAAAAACAAATTCTCCACTTGAGTGAAGATATTTCTTGGATCGAATATCTTCTTACTCGTCCTCATCCCATTCCTCCTCTAACCCGATATAACATCATTAGATCCACTCCACCCGCTCCATTTCCCTCACCATCATACAACTAAGTCCCATTCACATGCCTTCCGCCCCAAAATAAAATCCCTCACCATTTTGTGTCGCAAGCAAGTCCAATCGCACTTTTTGGCAATATTAGGATCATTAGTATCTTTTACTCATGTTGTAATCCTAATTTTAGGTGATGTAATGATGATTCATGTTTTACACATGATCATCTTGAATGAATAAATATGATTAGTTGTTTGTTCTAAATATTTTTGCTATGCATATATATGTCTTGTGTTCTTAACTTGTTTTTGCAGCCAAGATTTCCATAGCTCGTCTCCTTGGTGCCCTCGAACGAGGGGGAGTACACATCAAGGGGGAGTTTTCGTCCCGACTAATTTTATTTATAAAACTTGTCGGCATAACCTTTTTGATTCTACAAAAAGGGGGAGAAGTAGATATAAACTCACTAAATACTTGTCTAAAAATTAATTTTTCAATTTAATGAGTTTAGATTTTGTAATCATCAAAAAGGGGGAGATTGTTGATATAAACAATGCCTAAACACGTTATTAATATTTTTCGATATCTCTACGTTTTGATAATCACAAAATGTAAAATCATTAAACGGAAAATTATGACGTAAACAAGTATTTAGTTGTTAATATCTATTTTAACAACTCAAATCACTTAAGGTATGAACAAACAAATGCTTAATGCATCATATGATCAAAGGAACATTTTCTTAATCACTAGATATTTTATAAAATGTCAAAAACATTTTGTATCTTTTAGAAAAACATTTTTGGTAATAAATAAAAAGATTTAATCCATTATAAATTTATGAATTCAAATTTTCAACCAAAAATGGCAAAAATGTTCCAGAAAAACCTTCCCCACAAAAAGACAAAACTAGGCAACGGTATTGAGGGGCGGCCCCCTTAATTATACAAGGCGGCCCCCTTAATTTTAAGGGGACCGCCCCGCTCCTCCAGCTATCCAGTTTTTGCCTATAAATACTGTCTTTCCCCTGGACTTTTTCTTACCTTTTGCACCCCAAACCTTCTGTTCTAAATCTTCTCTAATCCTTGCAAATCCTTTCTAAAATCCTTTGATCATATTCTCTTAAGCATTGGTTTCTAAGTGATCCAAGCTTCCACCATCAAAGTGCAAAAGAAGAATACTCCTTCAACATCTAAAGAAGAAGTATTGCAACTTAGTATCATCTTGCTACCTAAGTTGTTTGTATAATCATTCATTCATTTGTGTATAAGTTGTGTATATTTGTTAGATAAGTGTGGGCATATTTGGTTAGGCTAGATTAGTGTGTAAGTAGTGAAGTTGTGAAGAGGTCAAGGTGTGTAAGTAGTTAAGTTGTGAAGAGATCAAGGTGTGTAAGTAGTGAAGGTGTGAAGAAGTAGAAGAGTAGATTAGTCGTGCTAGGTTGTGAAAAAGTAGTGAAGAAGGTGTGCGAGAAGTTGTGAAGAAGTTGTGAAGAAGTCGTGAAAAAGTCGTGAATAAGTTGTGAAGAAGTTGTGTTGAAGTTGTGAGATTGGTTCTAGCTACGATTAGAACCCGACATCTAGCTTTGTGTCGTTAAGCCGGTGTAAGCTAAAGTTGTGTAAGGTTTTCTCCGCCATAAGGGAGCTTGTTGACATAGTAAAGAAAACTCTCGAGTTAGGTGCTCGGGGAGTGGAGTAGGGCAAGGAAGGTGTCCTTGTAGCCGAACCACTATAAATCTCTTGTCTAGCGGTTTGATCTTTCCATCTCTATCTTTCATTTCATTTCATTACCTTACTTGCATTGCTTATTTATATTTATATTTGTTCATATTATTCAAGAGTTGAGTTCACATAAATTCGAATCTAAGTTTTAAAAGTAACAAAGTTTTTCATAATAAAAATTAAAAAGACGTAAAACTATTCAACCCCCCCCCCCTTCTAGTTTTCCACAATAAATACAGGATCAAGTCTAGGTACATTGACACACATGACAACCCCTAGACGGCAAGGGAACATCCGCCGCCGCCGAAAGTGTGGCATAACAGAAGCCGAGAGGAATGGGAGTCATTGGTCGACTGGTGGTCCCAACCGGAACGGATGTCAAGATCTACTAAAAATGCAAATAACCGAGCACAAAACAAGATACTAACCCACCAAGGGAGACAATCGTTCGTACAAGGATGAAACGATTATGTAAGACTCATTATAATTTTTGTGAATTTTAAAGGTCTATATATTGTTTATATATAGCTCGTTATTAATTTATTTTATATTGTATGTATAGAGGGTTAAGAATGCCGGGTAAAATGAAGACCTCATCGAAACATGGAGGAAGGGGCATTCAAGGAAGGGCGTGTTTAAAACAAAAGAAAACGAGACGGCTTATGTAAGTAATTTACCTCTTAACATGTGTCATTAAGATCAAGTTACTTCTTGTTTTTTTTTTTTTTTAACTTACTTGTTTTTAACATACTTTTTTTTTTACTTACACAGATGGCGATGAAGTCACTCTGGGATCAAGTTAAAGCCGGTACACACCCGTTGATGACCGAGCAGGAAATACTGGATGAAATAGTTCCGAGTGAAAACCGCCAAAATATGCCGAGCAGGGGCAGGATGATGCCGGGCATGGGCAAAGCTTCATCCAGGTCCGCACATCGGCCGGTTGCACAAGAATATGTTACTCGGCAGCAGATGTCGGAGGTGTTGAGGCGAGAGGCGGAAGAGAAAGACTTGTTCAGGAGGCAAATGCTGGAGGCGCAACAACGGGCTCAAGTGTCCGAGATTGAGGCTAGATTAAATAGGCTACATGGTGAACAGCTTTTTGCTTGACAAGTCGCCTTCGAATGTTTCATGGGGCAGTTTGTCAGCCACTACAACAGCCAAGGTAATCCGTTTCCCGTTTCCCGTTTCCTTTCCCTCATTTCCCCAACCTCCTTCATTTCCCGCCCCTATTCCCTTTCCCAACCCTAATAATTCTTCCTTAGACAATTGTTATCGTCCCACCTTTCCCGACTCTACTACATGCCCGGGTTCTAGTGCTAATTATGCAATGCCGCCACCCGACCTTAACAAATACACGTTACAAAATAATCCTCATTTGAGCCGCATTCCCGAGAATAATAATGCTAGTAGTGGTGAGGAGGAGGCGGGTTCTTATGAGGAGTCAGACTAGGAGTAGGCGTAGCCGCGTAGGGATGATGTAAGATATTATTATATGTGTTAACTTTGTGAATTGTTAGTAACTTTGAGGAATGGTGTATATTGTCGAATGCTATCGTGGATTTGAGGAATGATATATATTGTGTTAACTTATAAATTAGTAAATTTGTGACTTAATTGTTAGTTTAATTTGTATCGTATTTGTTAGTTTAATTTGTATCGTATTTGTCGAATGCTATCGTGGATTTGAGTAATTTGGTATTGTATCATATTGCCGAATTGGTATTGCGGATTGTGGTTGATTACAGGTTTTGTTTTGGTAGATTTTTTCTAGAAAAAATCTGGAAATGCAGGTTTCTGCTACATTTTTTTTGGCATACAGGACAAAATGGGACGACAATGTCGTCCCAAAATTTCAAAGAAATGTCGTCCCATTTTTTTTTACTGCCACATCACCCGTCCTACTGGACCAAATTTTAAATAATTTAAACAATTTGGGACGAGAATCTCGTCCCATTTTGTTTTCTAATGTCGTCCCATTTTGTTTTTTTAAAAACATTTTCGTATTTAAGTAAAAGTTGTTAAGAAAGTAAAAAAAAGGAAAAAACATTTGGGACGAGAATCTCGTCCCAAATTTGCAAATAGATGTCGACCCATTATGTGTTTTAAAAGTTGAATGTATGGTGGTTCCCAGGAAAAAAGTCGTCCCATTTTGCACTAAAAATGTCGTCCCAAATTTTTTTGGGACAAGAAAATAGGTACTAGCAGAATGGGACGAGGTGTCGTCCCATTCTGCCTTTAGGTCGACTTCCTTCGCACATTTGGGACGAGATTATCGTCCCAAAGTGCTTCTTTTTTTGTAGTGAGGGAATTGCCTACGGTTGAGTTTAAAGGCATCTTATTGTCCGGCGGGCTAATGACCATATGCGGTAATCCACAAGAACAAAGTACACTTCAAGATTAGTATACACTTAATCTTCTCGTTCAAAGGCCGTTGCAACAATCGGACACTTCAAGATTAGTATTTGATTCATATAATGCCTTTAGGAAATGCCAATGGTTTTTCCAAGCAGGCATGCACATGTGAGCAAAAGATAGTGATAGACTAAGGTTCAGGTCATAAGGAGTAATATTTATGTGTCGGTCAAAACTGTCGGGCTGACCCCCAAAGCCTCTTTACTTTTATTTTTGAATTATTATAATAAGACCATTAAAAAGTATAAAACATATTAAAAAAAAAAAGACCATAATGTCAAGCGGAAATGCGTGTTCACTTAAATCATGTTGGCAATCCGCCCAATGGGCGGGCTACTATCACATACTGCATTGTGGTCCGGCTAGTTTGACAATGGGAAATAGCCCAGAAAAAATTGCTTATTCCTTTCTAAAATAAGCAGTTTTGTAGTAACTTATTTAAAATGTCTTTAGTTCACCAACAAAATTCGCACTAGCAACACAATACGGAGACAATTTTTGTTTAATAAGAAATCCCAAACAACTCTTTTAGTTGGATACATTAATATAGTTTCAAGGCCCATTCATTGGACGAGCTACATCTGTTATGTTCCAAAAAGTTAATTTATATGTATTCGTTAATTGGTTTGTTGACAATCGTTGCATCAAGTGCTCGAAAATTTTAACTCATATGTATATAATGCAACTCAATAAATACATAAATTCATATAAATACAATCTGTTGTGAAAGTAATGAACAAAAGTAAAGAGAGATGTAAGGAGAAGAGAGAATTTTTATTAATTAATAATACCAAGAGGTTACAAGTAGGATCCGTTTATAAGGCTAATAGTCTAACCCTAACTTGTTACTAAAGATTAGATGAATAGACATAAGCCCATAAGTAATATTTTACAACACTCCTCCTTGGATATTAATCATTTATTATACGCCATAGACTGCCTCATTAAAAACCTTACCAAGAAAAAACCCAATGGGATAAAACCTTGATGAAGGGAAAAATAGTGCAGTCCGCATAATACTCCTCCTCAAATTAATGTATATCTTTCAAGCGTCGAAGGCCGATCTTCCAAACTAATTGCTCAAAAACTTTTGTTGGCAAAGATTTTGTGAATAAATCTGCCAATTTTTCACTTGATCGAATTTTACAAAGATCAATAACTCCATCCTTTTGTAGATCATAGTGGAGTATTCTCTAAGTTAGAATCTCTTAATAATATACAAATATTACTTTCCACTATTGAGTGATATGGACATACATTCCATATATGTATTTATAACACTTCCCCTTTGATGTCCATGTGAGGATTATGCCTCGTTAAAACCTTACTAGATAAAACCCAGTAGGACAAAAATCTAGTGAAGGAAAAAAATCCCATACAATGATTTATTCGGTTTGATCAAGTTGTATTCAAGAATTTTTCTTATATGCTTTAAGCATTTCAAATAACGAGACATGCTTCATGCATTTTATATCCTTCTTGGAATCTCAACATCAAACGAGCTCTTACTTATATTCTTTTAGACGCATATCAATATTTATCATATTGCCAGACGTATATAATATCAAAATACTTATTGGATCCACCACATGAGATCATGTCTCATTATTATTTTCACGTCTTTGCGAAAAATGTAAATTAAGTGCATTAATTTCGCTTTCAAATAAAGACAGATATTAATCCAATAAGTTTACACATTCATGTGTATGAACATCAAGTCCCACATGTCTCATCACAAGAGACTTCAATCTTTCACTAGTTAATTGTGTCTTTACATTATGGCCAATTATTTTACAACTGCACTTCTTGAAGGATTATTTCCAAGATCCTCACTGTTGTTATAGCGCTCTTTTGTGATAAATTCATTATCTTGTGTATCATTAGATACAATAGTACTATTGATGTCGATTCAATTCTTTTTTATTACATACTTTACTAGACATTATATCATACCATTTATTATCATATCACAGTTTTTATGTACATGAGGTTCTTTTAGAATCCTCTTTGTCTAGTGTCTTTGTAAGAGATTAT
This sequence comes from Artemisia tridentata subsp. tridentata, assembly GCA_021014915.2. Classification (NCBI taxonomy): domain Eukaryota; kingdom Viridiplantae; phylum Streptophyta; class Magnoliopsida; order Asterales; family Asteraceae; genus Artemisia; species Artemisia tridentata. The sequence continues at coordinate 240,291,144 of CP139509.1, read as the reverse complement.
TATCGGGTCTTTATTACCTCGATATGACTATCTTAACTTCTTGCTTCATTTATATATAATCGAGGAGTTTTTATTTGGAATCGACTGTTCTATCACGCAATAGGCATGCCATAGAATCATTACCAATCATTGGTTATCCAATTGGGACACATATATAAGTTGGAGCATTAGCAGCACTTTACTAGACATTATATCATACCTAGATCAGAAAAAGTGAATTATACTTTGAACTTCAAGTTCAAGATTTATTAGTGTTGTGAGGATCAACATTCATATTATTATAATTCATTCACAATTCTTGCTGCTCATTCTCTTCCCCTGAATGAATTATCATTCTCAGTATACCACTTTATGCGTTGTGGTGCCGCACAATTACATGACTCTTAGATGGGAAATATATGGTTTGTGACCGAAAACCATTAAAATAGGGAGGAATCATTATAACTTTTTGGCATGATGCGAATTCATGTTTTATCATGGCAAATAACATGGCCCATATATTAGTTTTGCTCTCATAATTATTAGCTTTACATTCAATTGGAAAACATTTTACAAGTGTTTCAACAAAAGCAATTTGCTTACGAACATGGAATACACAATGTTCAACACTAATTCTAGTAATCACCAAATACTTTGAAGTATTCACCACCATTTCCAAAAATATAATATGGAAAATGTGCTCGTGCTTTATAAGTGGAGCCACTAATCACGCCAACTTCATGTTGCGTCAGTCATGATCATTTCGACGATGCATCGATTTCAAATTCAAAATGATCTAAATGGCATTTGTATAGGCCAACATATATCTCCTTTGGATATATTTCAAAAATCTAAGGGAATGAGCCCTTACTTTAATTTGGTGGTGGTAGGTGAAGTATTAACTTCTATTGAGAGCAATAAAGACAATAAAAATCATCTTCGAAGAAACGCATGGTTCTTTTATATATTCGCATCATTATTGACTCGGGATAGTCCAAACGATCATGCCACATAATAATATAGTATTGGCACATAAACTTATGTTATGGCTAGTCGAGGAAGATGCAAGAGAGTATAATGCATCATTAATATGAAATTTCATTCCTCGTAGCAAGTTTATTTTTTCTTTTACGGAGCATTCATGTAAATCTCAAAATATATTAGCATAGATTCTTACATCTATGAAGATAGTGTGTAATATATTTGACACACTTGTATTTTTCATACATGACATTTTCACTTGCCCCATTCTTATTTTGCCACTTTTAGTGGTTGGTCATTTTTCATTTTATTGTGACCATATCTATGACCTTAATAAATGATCGTTAATCGTTTATCGTTATATGATCACATTCACTTGAGGGAATTGAGATCTAATGTTGATCATTTTATCACATTCACTTGAGGGAATGGATATCTTTATGTTGATCACTTCATCACATTCACTTAAAGGAATGGAGGTCATTATGTTGATCAATTCATATCAAAATAATATTTCTCTTGACTATTTTGTTTAGCTCATTAAAAGCTATCAAGCACCTTACTAGCATGAGCGTACGTAAAAGAATTATCTTGATATTATTTTTTTACGTCACATAGACTACCAACGAGTCTCAAAGTAAGAGTGATTTCATGTATCACTAAGGCTTGTCACAACCGATCGGAATTAATCGGTCGGTCAAACACAAAACACCACAAGCGACCGATATGCAAATCGGTCATGTGGGATGTGGGGAAAAGGGCAAACATCGGTCGACTATCTCCCAAACACAAAGTCGTTCTATTATTCGACCGACTTTCAAAACCAAAACATATACTTTGCCATGTATAAAACGTTTCATTTTTATAAAAAAAAATCTTTTCAACTATAAATACCAACCTCAATTCAAACACACATACAAACACATTCAAACACACACACAAACACATTCAAAATCGAAATTCAAGATCGAAACTCAACATTCAAAACTGCAAAGAAGTTGGTTCGAGAAAATAAGTCTCCGACTCTTTGAAGTGTGTGTATAATTAAATGGATAATCTAACACTCGTACAGTAATTTTTATCTTGTTTGATTAAAATGTTTGATTAAAAAAAATCGGTAATTGACTGTGGCACTTTGGTCATGTCTGGTCGCCGGAAAGAGAAAGCTGACGTGGCAGCCGGTGACCCAGGTCACTTGGGTCATCGACTGTGAGCAGCCTAAATAATACTTACTTTTTTTTTTAATTGTTTTATTGTTGTTATTATTAATTTTACAATAATAACAGATTTGAAATCATTGAATTTGATATTTTAACTATATAAAAAGAGCAATTGTATTATTTAGCATATATCACCACAAATCAGTTTTAATATGAACTCATGATCTATATAATTATCATATATAAAATAGTATCTTGCACAAATTGTAGCAACTAATTAAATAGATAGATGATCTAACTGTCCTGCTCGTAGGTTGTTTGGTTACTGATGGATTATACTAGTAATATTTACGTAGTATATACATATATATTTTTACCTGTTGCTTAAATACTTCAACAATTACAATCTAATCAAACAGTTAGATCTACAAACAGTTAATTACTCAAACAACGCTATATAATTATGTGATTATATTAAACATATTATCTCATCATAGCATGTACAACAACAGAAAACACGCTAACAGTTTCACGTTTTCAGTACCAAATATTACAATTTTGCGAAAACATTTATTTACATATACAACTTTGTATGTAAAATGTTAGGAATATAAATATTCATGTGAAGACTCGGTCACCCCGAGTATCTGTTTAGTATTTATGTAGCTCGTAGGATTATTAGTATTAATAGTATTAGTTTAGATATATTAGTATTTGTGGAGTGGGTCGGGTCTTTACCCACTGTCAGCTCACTCTACTGCCCGCTAGGGGCACCTAAACATTGTAGTATATATATACCCCTTCCCACACATGGGAAGGGTTGGAGCTCTTAATCATTCAACAACATTTTTCTTTCATTCTCTCTTTCTAGAACTCCCACTCTCTCTTATCTCTCTCTTTTTAGAATTCACTTAAACATCTAATCCAAGTATGCATATGTTACAATTGGTATCAAGAGCCAAGGTTAGGTTCGATTGATTGTGTGTGCTTGGATTAGAGGTTTCTATATTTCTCGTTTTTGTGTCTTGGTCCGAACATTTTTCTCATTTTTTTTGTGTTTTGGTTCGAACACTATTTCAAGAAACAATCTATTGAAAACCAAGGTTGGTTTTGGGCTTTAACAGTTGTTATTAACAATTTTATTTACAAAGCCCACTAACAGTTTAAGGACTAGGTTACTTGTCTAATTTTTACTTTTGGTTCTGTTTTTGGTTCGAACATATGTTTCTGCTTACAAGTCCATCTTCTTGTGCTTGCTCATTTTTATTGATTTGGTTCTGAATATTGGTTGAAAGTGGCTATTCTTGTATGATTAACTTTTTCTTGACTGCGGTTTGAATATCGGGTGCACATTCTTGCTGGCGGTTTGGCTCTCGGTATAGTGTTCTTAGCTGCGGTTTGTGTTATTTTGGTAAGTTGTTGTTGCGGTTTTGTGAATCTTGGGAGTGCGGTTTGGATTATAACCAAAACGGGAAAAAGACAACTAGCAGTTGTTAGTGACTGTTTTGTCGGTTATCGGTAGCGGTTTGACGTCGTCTGCGGTTTGGTGATAGCGGTTTTCCGATTGCAACTTGTGTTCGGGTCAACCTAAACCAAACTCTGCCAAAATCATAGGTCAATTGTGGTTTGTCTCTGTCAATACTAGCGGTTTGAGATATCACACTATAACACTTTGTTAAATCAAAAGGAGATAACATCAACAAGCAAAGATGTACAGATAAATTAAATTCATTCCAAAAATCAAAAACTTCTTACAACAATTACAACAACAACAAAGAAAACTGCAATCTCAGATAATCAAAGAAAAGAAAGATCAAAACTCGTGTGTTTCAACAACCCATTTTACAACAACCACAGCATATTCAATCTAATACTAAACCCAGTCATCGATAGCCATCTAAACAACATATCATACCCATCTCTAATTACAACATATCTGTCATCAATCCCACCTCACCATCTATCATCAAACAAATCATAGATCTCAGTTTATCTCGTTGTGCAATCCAAAATTCGTCCAAAGACAAACTCACAAGAGATTCATCATCACAGATCCGTGTTTGATGCAAAACTTCTTTAAATGTTCAAACCATATTAAAGAAAGAACAAAACTCGTGCGTTTCATCTTTCCTTCAGTTCGGTTTAATCGTTTAATCGAAAAAATTAATAATAAATAAATAAAAGAAGAAACATAATCAAACACCTACCAGTGACCTCATTGAGAAGAGATCTTGTAGCCAGTCTTGTGGGTTTAATTTTTTTTATGCGTTTGGTTTGAGATTAAGGTGGAACAGACAAGGGAGCTGCGTATGAAATTTTTAGGATTAGTGTGGTGTTCGGATTAACAAGAGAAAAAGAGGCGCAAGTTTTTTTTTTGGGTAACGGTTTATTGGTGATTAGGGTTTGGTAAAAGGGATTAGTGGGTATTATATACTAAAAATTAGGGTTTGTAGTATTTGGATTGGGCTTGTACATGCTTTTCCTTGGGCCGTGTTAAATTGGATTTTTCTTTTGGGCTGCGATAAATTGGTCTGCTTGTGTCATTGGGACTATTTGTTTTGAACGGTCTACACAAGGACGATTTTCTTTTGTGCTATTGCTGGCCTTTGGATTATTTGTGGTATAATTTTGGACAACGATTTTCATTGAGCTTCAATTATCCGAGATTCATTTTAATTTTGGGTTGAGATATTTTCGGGTTTATTGGATCTAGTGGTAAGCCATGGGGTTTATTCGGATTTCAAAACACGTGCGTTGTCTGAAATTCACTTGTGACTTGTTTATCTCATCAATTAAACTCATTTCAACCAAACCAAATCATAATCATAACACATTCAAGTATTCGTTATCATTTCACGGTTTATTCTTGATTTTTGTAAAATCTCGCGAAAGAATCTATTTCTCGGTTTAAATCATAGAATTGTAAAATCCCGTGCACGTTTAAATCATGTCTACCACCCCAGATTCGTTCATATCTGAGATACTCAAGTTGTACGACACGTATGATAAACAAAAGGTTTCCAATTTTGTACAACAAATAAACGTGGGTGATGCTGATAATACTAATGTGGAATCTTCGTGCCCGAATTCGCAAGAGAGAGAGTTGATTCAGTCACTAATGTTGCCTAATGCAAAGGAAAGTTGCATTGAATGTTTTCGATTACTTCATTCACATCTCAAGGTTCTCTTTGAACAATCTAGATACTTGGGAGGATATAGACGTGCATTCGCATCACTCTTTGGTCAAGATGTTCAGACTTTCACAGTCAAAATGATTCTGTATCTGGATCAACTTGAACAACAACTTGACAAAGGAGAATTTTCTGAAGATAGATCCATGGCTGCCTTGTGTGTGGTCAACAACCAACTCCAAGTGTTCATTGATTCGCAATACACTGAGGACTATGATTCTGACAGTCAAATGGCAAAAAAGTGTTTTGCTAATTACACTGGAATCGAGGTTGGCATGTTCAGAGTTACACTACTCCAACTCATGAGTAATGTTAAAGAGTTCATTAATGAAAGGGCACAACACATGGGGAACGGGACAGAATCAAATAAGCATGATGATAGCAACAGCTCAGGGACTGCTATCACACATTGTGTGGATGCAAATCTCAGTCCAGTAAATCACCAAGTACCATCTGCTGAGGTACATCTGTCTGATCAACATAATGTTCTTTCTAATGTACAACAACATACTGATCAAATTAAACCTACTTATGACACATATCTGTTGGAAAAGACTGATAGCAATATCACCTCTGATTCAACAAATATGAGTCATAAGGGGGGAGAAATTGATCAGGATGCTGAACATGATGATGCGTCAAGTTCTTCGCTTATGACTGAGTTTTTCAAATCAAATGATATGGTTGAAAAAGTAGTTTATAATGAACTTTCAAACAGACTTTTACAACTTGAAAAACATTGTATTGATCTTGAAATCTCAATGCAACAAAAGGAAGAAAGTCTTCAAACTAAACTACCATGTAAAAATCCGGAATTTCCTGAATTCCGTGAATTTTTTATGATAAATGATTTGAAAGCTCAGCTACAAGCCAAAAACTTAACGATCAACAACCTGAAAAAATGTATTGCTGAGATGAATGATATGTGTAATGAAGTTAAGGCCAAACATGACAATGATGTTATTGCAACAAAAAATGCTGAATTAGAACATAAAGTGGCTGGATTACTTTATGAAAATGAGACTTTGAAAATTCATTGCAAAGAACTGTGTGACTCAATCAAAGAAGAGAAAACTAAGACTGTAGAGCAAACAACCTCTTTGATTGCTAAAAATGATGAATTCAAAGCTCAACTTCAGGAAAAGGGTTTTGCAATTGCAGTGTTAAAAAACGAGTTAAGAAAATCGACAGGAAATAGTGTGAACACTAAGTTTGCAAAACCATCAATCTTGGGGAAACCACCACATAGAAACCAATCAGTTGTTAGACAACTGACTGCGTTTAAATCTGAACGACCAAAATTTTCAAAAACATGGTTTGCCTCCCAAGTTGATGCGAAACAAGTTTTGCCAAAACCAGTCACTTCACAGCCTAGATCTAATAAAAAGGAATGTACGCTTGCAAAACCTCTATCATATGAGTGCATATAGTTCTTCTAGGATTAGTTCAACGCGTGTGTCATTTGTGACACCAAAGGAACATGTTAGACATAAAAACAGTGTTCAGAATCACAACCTAGAGGATGCTAAGAAAAACACACATGAAAAGACTAGGAAGTTGCCTGCTTCTAAGAGTAGTTGCGTATCGATTAAAGCGATTCCCGTAGCTGATCACTCTAAGAATTCTAGATCTTTTTCTGACTCCAAACACTATATTTGCTCAACTTGTCAGAAATGTGTGTTTAATGCAAACCATGATGATTGTATAACAAAATTCCTGAAGGAAGTACATGCTCGTAATAAGGTTCAATCCTCTAAGACTAGAAACAACAACAAGCCCGTAGAACCAAAGAGGTATACTCAGAAACCTGGTAGGCAGATTGCTGTAGGACAAAGGTCTTCTCTAAACAAGTCTTCCACTGTACATGAGAAACCAAACACTCCTAGCTCTTGCCTTAGGTGGATACCGACGGGTAGAATTTTTAAGATTGTTGGTCTTAGTTGGATACCTATTAGAAAGATGTTCACTGAGTGCAAAACCAAGGTTGACTGTGAAACCCCAAATGGTTTAAATACTGATATCACTAACCCATATAAATGCAAAGAAACTCTTAATGTCAATGCAGAAAGTCTTTACTCAAGTGCAGGTACATCGTTCCCTCCTATTAAGGAAAGACTCAGGGTTTGGGTGCCGAAAAGATTGATATCTCATGAAGTAGGGGTTCAAACAATTCAAGCTTGGTGAACATCAACGACAATTACGTTTGAACACATCAGTTCAAGCCTCGTTCTTCAACAACAATGACGTCTGTTCACATCAGTACAGGCCTCGTTCTTCATCGGCAATGACGTCTGTTCACATCAGTTCAGGCCTCGGTCTTCATCATCAATGACGTCTGTTCACGTCAGTTCAGACCTCGTTCTTCATCAATAATGACGTTTGAACTCTACAGTTCAAGCCTCGGGCCTCAATGTCAACATTATGGCGTCTACTGACAACTATTCAGGCCCTGTTCATCAAAGAAAAGAAAGGCGTACGCTTGAGTGCGCTTTATCTTTGAAAGAAGGGAAATCTTCTTGTTTCTAACTATTCTCATCAACAAGCTTCATACTTGCTCCATGCTCGTTCATTCATCAAGTGGATCTACTTTCATTAGATTGGACGTTTATTCACTCGATCAAAAAATGGCAACTTAAAATGCAATTTTTGAGGGGGAGAAGTGTGAACAGTGGATCAACCTCATATACACTTGTTTAATCAAAAATGGCATCCTCATATGCAATTTTTGAAGGGGAGAAGTGTGAACAGTGGATCAACCTCATATACACTTGTTCAATCAAAAATGGCATCCTAATATGCAATTTTTAAGGGGGGGAAGTGTGAACAAGTGGATCGACGTACATTTGATTGGTTGATTCACTCACGTGTTGGGTATCTAATTGTGACTACGGAGTTGATCAGGTATCACTTATTTGAGGTTGAAGGAGACTTTCTCAAAGGCGTGATCTTATTCAATCTTGAAGTCGGGGTTGGTTGGATGCATGACTTTCAATGATAACTTGCTCGTGCTTAAGATTTAAGTTGAAGACTTAGTTTATCTAGTTACCAGCAGTCGAGGTAAATGTTTGTCGACCTGGTTAACTATCACTTAAAGGAGTTACGTTGTAGTACTCAGTGTCACACGCCGATGACGTTGTGGATAATCGCAAGAGGTGTTAATGTCTCATACTTTGGTTGAGTATTGAGTACTTAGAGATTTGCTTGGATCATTAATTCTCTACACCATTCTTCCAACATTACTGCAAGTTTAAGTCACGAGAACGGGAAATTCTACTTCAGTGTCAAGTTTGGTATATCGGGTTTGTTCCATCAGTCATCTCGTCAAATAGCCTACTTAAGGGTTGGTAAAGATAGTCAGAGACAGTTTCGGTAGCGGTTGATTCTCACTTGATCACTTGAGCAATTTTGTTCTTCTCACAAGATTCAAGAATTTGTGGTAAAATGTGTTGCTGATTCTGAGGTATCAAAACCAGCAAGGGGGAAGGAGAATACATCTGAATGCACAACGAGTACACGTGATGAACTTTATACTTCTTCTCAATTGAAGACTATTCCGGGAAGACAAATGTCATAACCGCAGAGAAAATCAGTGTTTTAACTCGTGCCTTTTGGTGTATCATTCCAACTACGTGGGGGAAGAGAAAGTCAGTTTCTGATGATTAAAAGAGGTACACAATTGTATGATGATTCCTTGTAGTCGTATCTACTGAAGGAATGTGTACTTTCGGTACTCAGTTATTTTATGGACTGCTGTGTTATCATCGATACTCAGGATAAATTGCTACACTCGGGACTTAGTTGAATTGGTGTAACAATTCTCATCTGCAATTTCCTGAAGGGAGATAAGTGGATTTCGGGTCTTAATTGATCTTGATGCACGTTTTCGACTTCATTAATGGGATTGAGTGTGTTACTTCTGGGTTTTTGAGCTTCATACAATGAGACTGATTGCATCACTTCACTACTTGGGGGAAGTTGTCTCTGGATACTTTCGGTATGCATTCTTAGCTTCAGCGGGAAGAATGTGAGAAGAATCATTCAAGCGTGAGATGATTCTTGCTGATCTATTTGATGATCCCCCGAACGGAGAATCATGATGATTATTCTTAATAGGAGCAGCAATATTTGATGTTGTTTGCTACGGTTTCTACTGTACACTTACCTTACGTAAGCTTGAAAGAGAGCTTTGAAACTGCTCAAATGGAAGATTGTTGGTTTGGGGGAAGCTATCAAAGCTTCAAAATTGAGAAGGCTCAGTTCAGTCGATTATTCAGGAGCCTCAAAGCTTTGGTGGTGAAAGTTTAAGAGATGTTGACTACAGATTCTCCCAAACTACTGAACGATATCCTCATTGTGGTACTCATGTTGTCATCTTCTCAAATGAATAATATAGTTTGTACATATCTTATACCAAATTGTAAATAGAAAATTATAAACTAGAAAATGTAAATAGAAAAATATAAAACCAAGAAAAACCATAAAAATCAGAAAAATAGAAAATACCAAAAAAAAAAAAAAAAAAAAAAAAAAAAAAAAAAAAAAAGTTTAGGCATGTCTTCTGTTTATCAATAACATTTACGGTCTTAGAAATGTCATTCAATAATGACACGGGACTTTAAATGAAGCTCGAGCAGAAGTTCAAATGAATTGTTAAAACATGTCTCATGGCTTGCTATTACTTTAGATAGCAACCCGCGTTTCAAAATGGGGAAAACACGTCGCCAAAAAGACGGCTGTTCCTCCCACTGGGTGATGTTCACCCGGGCATGGATTACTTCATATCCGTGCATTCTCAATTTGATGTACGTTTCAGTGCATCATTTCTTGTAAAGGAAGAGAAATCTTCTTTGTATGCAAATAATTTTCTTTCTATGATTCTTCTGAAAATTATTTGTGAGACACATGGTGGTAACATGTTGGTTGAAATTCTTTCAGACTTGGATTGTGCATAAAATTTGTCACTCAATCAATGACTACAGCTCTTTAACTAGAAAACGGGTCATTGATTGAGGGGGAGAGTGATTTCAAATTTTATTTCATCAAACGGGTTTCTTGGTTATCTCATAATTGTTAGAAAAGGTTTTGTAGTTAATGGGGTATTAGTTGAAAAGGATCTTACTAAGCTTTATCTCAAATGGCCAAATGTGTTAGTTGTTAAAAAGTTTAGGGCATTATGTGCAATTTGCTTATAGTATCCTAGCTTTATGTATCTATAAGGTTCATTTGTATCACTCTGGAATCCTTGCTTAATCCCCTAAATACTTTAAAAACCAAAATCTAAAAGGAGTTAGAAAACCCATTGTGTTTGATGTTCTTTAATACTCCACTGGCATTTGTATGATCTGAATGAATGAGTTGCAAAACAATTAGATAAGGTACAAAGTTTTAATTGTTGTTGATTTATGCATGTGACTCAGGATTGCTTAGGTATATAGCTATCATGTTAGAATCTTGTCCCTAAGATCCTGAGTTGAATGTTGAAATATGTGTGAATTGCCATGTTCATGATTGCTGATTGCTCTTCATGCTAGATAGCGGTTTGATGTATTTCCTGATTGTGGTTTGATTATAAGATGAATATGGTATTATGAGTTGGCAAGCTACTATGTGGTAGCTATTAATGAAAAGTGAATCTGTATGTATGTATATCTGTGTTGATATTCTTATGCAGATTCCATGGCCAATATGAATGTGCCAGTTCCCGATCTAACCATTTGATCAGATGTTCAAACTCTATTGACTGGCTATGAATTCACCTCAACAACAACATCGGCAACAACAACAACAACAACACTGTCTTCACCTCCACCACCTTCATTTCAACAAAGCAGTACTTATTCTGATCTCGCCAAGTGGGGATCTACAACATTTGGGAAGTTTTGTTGGTGGATGGATAATTGATGTTGACTACTGACTCCCTCAGAGAAGCGGATGATCACATCGTCTGCACAAAAAGGTCAATATCATTTGTGTCATAACAGTCACTTTGTGCATAATAAACAGTGAATCTCCCTCTTAGATTAAGGGGGAGCAGTAGTATGTCCATTATCAAATATAGTAAACTGACCACATTTTCTCCCATAATTTCTAACTTATTTAAATCAATTGGGATCACAAATCTCAAATGGTTTGAAATTTTTGATTGGGGGAGAGAATGTGATTTAAATATGCAATCTGATAAAAATGTGATATTTTGGACTTAAATGTAAGCTCTCCCATATGTGCTAAACTCTTTCGTATATCGATGCACATATTGAGGGGGAGCAAATGGTTTGTGATAACAAAAAGGATGTGGCATCTCATGTGAGCACGACTCAGACTTCACGAATGAATTGATGAAACAAAAACTGTCATTAATCAAAAGGACATATCCTGGCCGGGTAATAATTTCAAGCTGGTCCAACCAGTGATGTAAGCGTGTCTCGAAAAGGATGTGTCTGAGTAGAGTGTACCATTTCGAGAAACTTTCTGTGGACTTGACCAGGCCGGGTAATAATTTCAAGCTAGTCTAACTAGTGATGTAAGCGTGTCTCAAATCGGTCATGTTCACTAAAAGTGGATCAATTCAAATAGTGCGATCTCCACCCAACATATGCAAATTTATAATAAAATCATCTGAGCACATGTTAAGGGGGAGAATTTGAAAAATATAAAACTCTCAAAGTGTTAGCAAAATGTGTTTCATAATCATGAACACTTTGAGAGATTTTTCAAGGATTTGGTAAATGGCAACATAGGATAGTCATGAAGTTATAAGGTGGCTAAGGTTAGGAAAACCGTCCTATGATCCGCCAGAGCCGGAGGGATCTACCCAAAGACAATACCGAATAGTTAGTATTAGAAAGTCCTTAGGTATGATTATGAAAAAAAGAGTAATATGAGAAAGGAGAAAGAAGGGGTTGAAGAATTAAAAAGAAATATAATGAGAAAGGGTGAAAAGAAATAGCCCTCCAATTATTCAACCTTAGGGCAGAAACCGGGTTCAATTCATATGCTACTGGTTGTTACCAAGGTAACACCGGTATTGAAGACAAGACGTCATGGACCCAGTGACGCACTGTACTAATACTTCTAAACCACTCAAGTTCTCTTAAAAGGACTTGTTTCATTCTCACGGGGAACCCTGCATAATCTATCGACCGCTCATTACGAGTTATGTTGATATTGAAACAGGAGACACCGCTCCAGTCTCCGGCTACCAAAAATGCACTTATCGAGTCTAGAGCCACGAGATGCATCATAAGATCTCATAGGAACACGTGTCACTTCTACACTGGTTGTTTAACATTAAGGACAGCAGGTGTAATCTTATGAGTCCTACGCAGATCTTAGCAATCTTCCAGAACATTTATGAGGGAATTTACAAATGTAATTATCAGTGATTGAATGGAAATTTATGCCAGGGTCAACATCTAACAGCCCTGAAAGCAGGTCACTTCGGTAATTCCTTGTGGATTACGCTTAGTGGTCGCGGCGGTTTCAAACGGTCTACAGTCGTGGAGTGAACTCCAGCGACTCACCTAATCATTGATGTACTACGGTAGATCTTGTAAGCCCTCTGTGGGTTTTCGATTTAGGAACGGCCTTGGTAAGGATTAGAGAGAGTTTTCACACTATGCTGTTTATAATCTCGAAGTCCGAACCTGTAAGTACCGGACATTTTATTGCTAACTGTCGTATGCAGGAATTCCTGGCGGTTGTAGCTGATTGCAGAAAAGATGCCAATCCATCATCACATGCTCACACTTTACCATCATCGTATTCAAAGAAGTCATGATAAATTGAAAGACCTTTCACACTGCTTCCGCAAACTCTGATGCTGAAAATCATGACCTAGAATAGTGTGAGCATGTCGGCTCAAAGAGCACCACATCACATGGAGACACGTTGCTAAAAGATTACTTGGAGACATACGTTGGATGAAGACGTCAAAGAATCACCAAAGATCATCCAAGACAGAAGAACGGTCATCAAAAGTTCACTGCTGAATGTACAAAGACTAATGAATTTGAAGAATCAATGACTACGAGCTATGAAGTCAAATTCATATGAAAGAATGCTAGAATTCAAAATATTATTTCCGGGGTGACCTCCCTTAGGGGGAGATTATTAGGAATATAAATATTCATGTGAAGACTCGGTCACCGCGAGTATCTGTTTAGCATTTATGTAGCTCGTAGGATTATTAGTATTTATAGTATTAGTTTAGATATATTAGTATTTGTGGAGTGGGCCGGGTCTTTACCCATTGTCAGCTCACTCTACAGCCCGCTAGGGGCAACTAAACATTGTAGTATATATATACCCTTCCCACACATGGGAAGGGTTGGAGCTCTTAATCATTCAACAACATTTTTCTTTCATTCTCTCTCTCTAGAACTCCCACTCTCTCTTATCTCTCTCTCTCTAGAATTCACTTAAACATCTAATCCAAGTATGCATATGTTACATAAAAAATAATAATAATAAATGAATGCAATAAATAATTACAAGATAATAGCAATAGAACGTGAGGTTCTATAAAAATATATAGCAATAACGTGAGGTTATGTTATTCGATTCTCTTTAAAGAATCATAATAAAACTTGAGGTTTTATTATTTTTTTTTCTAATATAACATGAGGTTATGCTATTGATTCTATTAATTGAATCAAGTTAATACTTCTCAACATAACATGAGGTTATGATATGATCTTTTATAACAATGATCATGTTAGAACTTGAGGTTCTAATTATATTTTTTCTTAAACAACAACATGAGGTTGTGTTATTTTTTGTTCTCTCTTTTTCAGTCACAATAGAACATTTATTGCTCTTGTAAATTACAATAGGGATCAAGTAAAAATAAAATAAAAATATAACTTGATTTATAGCAATGAAAATATCAATTCAGGAGCCAAAGAGGATATAACAAATAGAATGGTATGCCACACTTTCACGATTCAATACAAAACAAACATAAAACATAAAAGAGTTGTGTTTATTAATCTAGATTAAGATTTAGTATTTAAACTTAGAATACCATCTTTATATACTTGTCATGTTCTTAGTTCATTGAAGCTACAAAAAAACACGAGAAAACCACGGAGTATAATTTATATTATCGCATAGCAAACTGTGGTGGCAAGTAACTTCGAAACAAAGATTAAATAAATTGCGACGATCGGTTGAGTTCGAGATTTACCTCTTAAAAGTCAAGAAAATTGAAAAAAAATATATCTTTTAGCTAGAGCGTGCTGATAATGTGTTGTGAAAGTAATGAACAAAAGTAAAGAGAGATGTAAGGAGAGAGAATTCTTATTAATTAATTATACCAAGAGGTTACAAGTAGAATCTGTTTATAAGGCTAATAGTCTAACCCTAACTTGTTACTAAAGATTAGATGAATAGACATAAGCCCATAAGTCCATAAGTAATATTTTACAACACAATCATGTTTAATGTATTTAATTTAACATCAGCTTTTTTATGTTCTCAAACTTAAACCAATACATTAGCGATTTAGAAATTCAAAGAGGATTGCATAGTAAACAATACATAAATACAACAAACAAAACTTAAACTAAATAGCTTCTATTGTCACTATAGACTCTTGCACTTATTCACTTATTTGACATCTAAGGCTCAATAGTTTCTACTTCCATATGCAGGATGAAGACATGCTAGTTAGTTTCTAAAAAGAGTTGGTCATTCACCTCAAAAACCACTGTGACACGCCCCCATTATTTTAGAAGCTGGACACCTTCAAAGTATTGAAAATTTGTCACCCATAATTGGTTAAAGAGTGAAGAAAATACATAGTGTTAATTTTTTATTGGTCCTAAAATGCCTCGAGAAGTTGTTCTTTTCATGCAGCCACTCCATCTATAATAAATTCGAAAGCATGGTAACCTAAAAAAAGAGTATCAAAGTAAAGAAATGTAAACCAAGTTTCTATATAATAGTGACAGAACAGGGATTAAAGAAAAGGAAAGAAAATGAAATGGAATGAAGAAAATGAAAGAAAATGAAAAGGAAAAGAAGAAGTTGTGTTCTCGAGTAGCACTTAAGGATGAAAAGAAAAGGAAATGGAATGAAAGTTAGTATATTTTTGTTGATTATTAAAGTAAAGTGTTTCCTCCCAATTTTGGGGGGAAAGTGTTTACTTTACATTTCTTTACTTTTTTTTAATAACAAAACTCAAGAACACAACTACGGGTCGAGTAATAGGTTTAAAAAGGGGGAACATAAGAGCGACAACATCTGGAACACTAAAGTAACCTGGAACACTATAGTAATGGAAAAATAGGAATGCTTACTTTGATGTTACATCTCCTCAATTTTCCTGCAAAATTTCGTTTTTCTGCCTTGAATATCTATAGAACCATTTTCTAAAATGGTAAGTGGATGAAGATTAAGCACCTTTGTCCAACTTTCATTTTCTTACTTTTGCAAATCACGGCAAACAAAGTCCTCTAATAACTAAATAATCAATTTTTAAGATAGAAAACAAATTGCTATAATGCACAAAAGTTACTACATAAACTTGCACAAAAAACCTTGCTGGAAGTATAATCTGTTTATAAATTTTGCGCAGAAAATTCAGCAATTAAAATATGTGCTGCAAGTTGATTTAAAGATTCTTTGGACATAAACACTTCTAAGGGTTTGTATGGACATAAAAAGTCCTTAAAGGGTTGTTTGGACAAATACGCTTTTAAGGGTCTGTTTGGACACAAACAATCTTTAAGGGGCTGTTTGGACTGTAACACCTTTATGGGGTTGGCTGGACATGAATAATCTTTAAGGGGTTGTTTGGACATAAAGGGTTCAAGGGCTGTTTGACATAAATAGTTCAAGGGTATATAGTTAAATATTTGAACAAAACTATATAAGAGGTTCTATGTGTCACAGATAGACGGTGGACAACTTTTGATGTGCTAATACTTAAAAGCGTGTCTTAATACTTAAAAGCGTATATTGGATATGAATGTCACTAATCAAAGAAAAGTTTAGACTTTATAGTGTATAAAAAAAACCTAAGTTACACTTTTAAATAGAAAATAACATACGGTCCAACTTTTCACCAACACCAAGAACTTCTTGCACATTACAGGTCATGATCTGGTGTACTTTATAAAGCTCATCATTCAACTTAGAAAAATTCCTTTGAGTTCTTGTGTCTTGATACAATTTCTTAGTCTTCTATATAAATGTATCTATCCACACACAAAAAAAGACAATAATATTGGGTTAGGTTCAGCAGGATATGAACACGTATTGTAGTTACTTGTACAAAAACCAAAAGATGTAACATGTACCATATTTAATAAAAGCATCAGGTCTTGCTGCAATTTCAATTTGATCCGCATAACCCCTGAATTCATTCTTAAGATCTATCAGGTATTGAAAAGCAAGCTTTTTTTTTATGATCAGCACGATCACACATTGTCAAATAACATACACGCCCTTCAATAATATCACTAAAAAGTTGGGTCACCCTAAACCCATAAAGGAACTTCCACAAAGTACGTTGTAATTACCACAAACTATTACAGACATGTGTATTTTTGTTTTAATATGCATGGACTCTTATTTGCATCAGTGCTTAAATAGATCATGTGTAGAGATGCATCTCACATTGAATTTGCAGGCACGTTTAGAACTATTAAAAGGGTTGCCTTATGAGATCTTTATTTCAACAAAGATTAACTAAATTTATAACAGTGAAAATGATTAGACCTACTAAAGAATGATTAGTCAAATTTTCGAAGAAATTTATCTTGAAAGAAATAACTAATGCATTTACATGTAATTTTAATCATATGACCACTCCTAATTGTATGTTCCTAGTAAGATTGGACATACTTATCTTTTATGTTACCAGCTCAACTCTCTTTTAGTTGGTTGTCTCATACTTTATCAAAGACCAGTCATGGATTTCAAGGATCTCCTTGATTTCCAGGTTTTACAAAATAAAAATAAATAATACAAAAGAAGCACCTCTAATGGGCCATACAGATAAATCAAGAAATTAGCTCAAAAGGAAAAAGTCAAATGATCAAAAGTTTTAGAGATTTTATTTTTTCTTATGCAAATAGCATTCTTAATGATTTATATCTATAAGACTATAACAGAGATTCTTTAGACTATTTGGTCCATATGAGTCTAATGGTTCATACGGATAAATTATAAAACACCTTAAAAAAAAAGATCACCAGAAATGTACTTTCAAACCTTTCCAAATCATTCTTTCTATAAGTTAACCCAAACTTATTCATCTGATCCATTCCCTTAACTCGTACTAAAGATCAGGATGTTTATGTTTGGTTGGGCAGTCGATATGGGATATGTGTTTAAGCGCGACCACTATTATGTGAAATTAATCTAAATCGACCCATTTGACCAGTAGTATTATCAGCCTCACAAAATGTTACCCATTTTGACCCAGCCCGTTGTGATCCATTGCCCAACTCCAGATTAGCTTATCACTTAAAAAGATCAATAACAACGTAATGCTAAAATAAGCTTAACTCCGAACTTAATTTACCCTTTACATATATCCAGATCATCTACTCGATTCTTATATAAAACTGATACAAATAATCAGTTATGCTTGTACAATGCTACAATGATAGAATTTATACTCAAACCCCATACTAAACTTTTAGAATGCAAAGTGCAAAGAACCTAACTTGCATCACGTGTATAACTGGGATTCTTAACGACAAAATGAACGCATATATGTACCAATATCTTCAAGTAATACTGAAAGAGCTACTTAATATTCATAGTTCAACTGTAAAAGCAGTCCCAAACGCCCCTTAATTCAGAAGTAAAACATCCCAAATATTGTGGACCGAGCGTAGACTTAATAACTCTCCACCTGAGCTACTCAGGGTGGCATCATAACTGGTATAACTGACTATAATATTTTATTTCTAATGGGTTAAGCTATTAAAATAAAAAGGTAACTTTATAACATCTTCTCAAATTCAAAGAATTAGACTATTGATATAACATGATATCTGCAAGTAATATTTACAAAATAATTATTTATAAAAAAACTGTATTTTTTTGGACAAAAGGTGATTCATGTCAACCCAACATGTTTTACCTGTGCCAAAAATATACCCGGATTGACCCATTACCCAACTGACCGCCTATGGATCTTTGTGGCATACTTTTTTTTTTTATATATATCACATAATTACTTCCAAAATGCAATGCCACTCTTTATTTTTAAAACCGAATACTTGAAGGGGTGTTTGGGTAAAAGTTGATTTCGGCAAATTATTGCTTATTGCAGGCTCAAAACAAAACAAATAGTTTTGAGTACCCAAACAACCTATTACTGGAGACGTTTAGCTAAAAGAACTTACTGAGCTTGTAAGCGTAAGTTCTAAATGCAAGCATTACAGCAAAATAACTTAACATAAATTAGAGAACAACATTACATTGGTGTAAAGAGTGTAAGGACGCGTCCCAGTTAGCCCATCCACCAATTTTCCTCCATAATACTACAGATAATATAGGCATTGGAGCAAGGACTTGAAGCGCCGCTATGAAAGTTGGCAGTGGCTGCAAATAAGTCAATGTATCAAAAACATACGGTTAGTTATAAGATCACTCTCTAATGACTACTACTAACATGATACGTTATACACTAAACCGGAATTGCGATCATGTCATTATGATGTTATCAGGAATGAGGAGACTTTTAGCAGGGAAAAGATGTAGATTTACCTCAATTCCATACTTGTGGACTTCTCTTTTAGCTTCTGATGTGGCATGTGACAAATGGTAATTTTCCATCTTAATAATTATGATTAATTATCAGAAAATACGCATTATCTATTTTCTGACACCTATTAAAAAAAAGTTATTTTAGTTAACTGTTTATTTCATTATAATAACTCAAAACACGTTAAAACGTGATTCACCAAATATTGAAACGAGCTCACACGCGAACCACGAAAACCAACTATACACAAAAACAACCAAACGGACCTTAAATAATTTCAGCCCAACAACCCAACCGGTTACTGTTCATCCAGGCCCAACCCAAATCTTTTAGCCCTTTTAACCCTCTTAACCATTCGACCAACTAGCCTAAGCTTTGCCTCGTTTTCTCTCGAATTCGAAACACACAATATTCGATATTTTGCACCACTCGAATCTCCTCCCACCAAAGAATGAGTATGTCGAATTTCATCTTTTATTTCCCACATTTGATACGTGAACGAAGGCTAAAGTGAATCACATTTCACACACCCATTCGGATTCAATACATTTTCACAAAATTAACCATTTCTGACTAAACTCAAATCCACTTAGCTAAATCATTTTTAAATGATCAAAGATGATCTAAGAACTTTGTTTCTCGTCTTTGAAACCAATATCACACGTTACTACAACATTTTGGACCTTTTTAAAATGTGTCGACATATGTTATATATGAAAAATCGACACCAAATCCAATCTTGCACACACAAACCTTTCTAAAATCTTTGATTGTCAGTAAATTCTTTTTAGAGTCCACATTCTCCTGCCATTCTACTGTTCGAGCAAGTTGTGCACATAAAATATACATATACACATTTTACGTGTGTATATATACACATATAACTCCCTTCTCATTTACTCCCTTTCACACTTAGCAATTTTACACATTCCCTAGTCCTTTTCATTCCTTATACGAGCCACAAAGACCAGGAGGTATTCTCTTTTCCATTCGAGTTGCATTTAAGGCGTAATAAAATCATTCGAAGCGTTTTATTGTTCTAGCGTGCTTTGTGGGAGTTTTCTTTTGTTCTGGTCATTCCTACACGTAAACTCTCCACCCTTAGGGTGTTGTAAGTATTCACAACTCACTTCTAGTTCATTTCTTTGAGTTTCAATGCACCATGCATCTCGTATTAATTTATTTCGAGCGTACCATGTTTTCTATTATTTTTACGTAACGTATTATTATTTCTAGGCATGAAACTTGGTTGCCTCCTCTTATGGAAGGCTAGGAACCAAGGATTCACACTCACACCATATTTATTTACTTGTTCTCATGCATTTCGAATGCTATTTTAAAGTTCTAGTCACACGTATAAGTTATATCTCAAAACAATATTCTAAGTCTTTTATTACTTGAAAACTCACGCAGTCGACATAGAAATGGACTTGTAAAAACGAATTCGAACTAATGACCTATTAATATTATTGCTTGACTCGATTCTACATACACCAAACTAATAAATTCGTGTGTGGAGTTTTTTATTTTAAGCTCTTATAAGCCCTTAAAAATGGCCAAAGCTCACGCTACATGAGACTGCCTAAAACCTTATATTTATTTCGCGTGGGCTTAATAGCCCATTAAGCTAATAATAAGCAAACCGTATAAGCTGGACATATAAGCTCTTTTGATATGATTTTGTAACATTAAAAATGAGTCCAAGAACAAGCCCAACTTGTCTTAAAACCCACAGATCTTAAAACGTTATTGGGCCTCTAATATTAGCTCGATAAGCCCATTAAACTAAAAATAAGCACTTATCTATAATAAGCCGTTGATTTTAACTTGAATAAGCTTTAATAAACTACTGAAACATTCGGATTAATTTTCCTCATCTTTTTTGTAATTTTGGACAAAATTTGCAAATAGTTTCAACTAGAGGGACTAAAACTGCCAACTATGAAAAACTATGATTAAAACTGCCAAACCAGTAACATAAGGGTAGGAAATGTTAATATATTAAACTGTAAGCTCAGAATGTCATTTTGGAAGTTTTTGGACTAAAAATGTAATATATACATAACTAAGGACTAACGATGCAACGCTAACTCCGTTAGGGTAGAAACTATAAAAATATGGTAAGAGTTCAATGGACCAACAGAAACTTTATTACATTTTCATTTCTATTTTTTATTTTACACTTTTCCGTACCATCACGTGCATTTTTACGTTTCGTTCACTTAATTAACCACGTTACGTTATATTTTTATATAACGAGTTTTAACGATTTAACTTAACGTTTCGTTTCACCACTTTCGAGGAAACGATATTATTGGATTTAAAGACATAAAAACAAGATAATATTATATAAAATATTATTTTTGAACTTTAAGTATTTTAAGCATATCATACTCACATCACAAACCAATTCGTTATCCGTTACTCACTTTCACAATCACTATTCGTATTAAGTCAAATTCTCAGACTTTACCATTATCCAAGTCGTGTGTTGGAGCCATTCCCATAACTTACTTGATTTTACATTTCACCTTGCCAGTTACGCTCAAGGTGAGTCATAGCCCCACTTTTACTATTATTACTTGCTTTACATTTTGGGGTGTTACAGATTGGTATCAGAGCTAAGGTTATAGAGAACTAGGTACACATAAAACCTGGACTATAATCGCTTTTTTTACAAAAACTCACCCTATGACCGCC
This sequence comes from Artemisia tridentata subsp. tridentata, assembly GCA_021014915.2. Lineage (NCBI taxonomy): Eukaryota > Viridiplantae > Streptophyta > Magnoliopsida > Asterales > Asteraceae > Artemisia > Artemisia tridentata. The sequence goes on along the minus strand of CP139509.1, from coordinate 240,269,410 downwards.
AGTGCCTGCCTGCCTTACGTGCTACTTTACTTGCTACTCTACTTATTACTTCAGCAAGCCTAGCATATACTTGCATGCTACTTTGATGACATGTGCTTTCGTGTTAATTGTATACATATACTTATGTACTTATATTATAGCTAATACTTTCTAGCCTTACACTAAAAATTATAAGTATCTCCTATATACTTACACATACATACCGTACTTGTCACAGACTATGCCTTCCGTTATAAAATCTTACTATTCGACTCTGAGTTTGGTCACTCGTTTTATCCCTTTGAAACACTTATATTGCTATCATATAGGAAATCAACCATTTACCGGAACGCGACTTTAACACTATAACATGTCTCCTCGAAACATTAGAGCCTATTTTCCCTACTACTCACTCTCCTTTACTTATTTTGAAGAAACATGTCACCCGAGAGGCAAGACCTAAACTTAGCAACCCTGGAACAACTCATAGCCCAGCGAGTCGTAGAGGCTATCAAGGAAGGAATCCACATGGCTTTAATGGGTCAGGAAATACGCCCGGAAACTAACAACAAAAGAAAGTTTGAAGATAGCTCAAAATCCAACCACCTGCCAAACAAACGACAGGAAGATGCCAAGGTTTACTCTGCTGGACCCGGTGACCAGAAGGTCTATGCTGGCAAATCACCATTTTGCAATCGTTGTAAGCTTCACCACAACGGGCCATGTACCGTGAAATGTAGAAATTGTCAGAGAATCGATCATATGACCAGGAATTGCAGATCGCCAGTTCTTGCTACTGCGCAAAGGGCTCCAGTGGCTAATCAAAGAACTCCTACCGTCAAGGATAAATCTTCCATTATCTGCTTTGGTTGTGGAGAAAAAGGGCACTACAAGAGTGAGTGCCGACAGAAGAAAAGCTCGCCAAGACTCGGACATTAAGGGCAGAGGTTAAGCGTATACGTCAAGGACGTAACTAATCTTAGATTCATACGTATCGTTTCTGTACCCACTAAACCAAGTAGTTTTCGGTTAGTGTCTGATGTACTTTCCAATAAGCTTGAAACTTTCAGGACTTGTAACCAACTTGTAATCTATAACAAGCTCATTTTGTCATAACTCTCAGTTGTGATTTAATCGTTTCTTTTATGCTCTACTATAATACTACTCATTCATGTGATGACTTCTAATACTCTTATGCAAAATCTCATCATTTGTTACTTTTTTTTGTAGACAAATGGCTCCACGCAAATCAAACCGTACTCGCAACGCAACTAATGCCACTCCCCCTCCAAACATAGTCAACCAGCCAACTTTGGCACAACTCGTGGCACAGCAAGTGGCAGAAGCCATGGCCGCTGCTGCCAATGCGGGATCAAGCACTAACACCGGTGATAGAGCCGCGAGACCCACTAATGTCAATCGGGGCTGCACATACAAGGAATTTCATGCTTGTGATCTAGGAAGTTTTGGAGGTACTGAGGGAGCTGTCAGCTTGGCAAGATGGCTAGAAAAGTTGGAAACTGTGTTTCGCATCTGCAATTGCGAAGAATAATCCAAGGTTAAGTATGTCTCGTATACTTTGACAGGCAGTGCTTTAACCTGGTGGAACTCTTACATGAAGTCATCAGGAATGGATATTGCTTATGCTATGGCGTGAGAGAAATTCAAGGCTTTAATGCTCCAGAAGTATTGCCCTCGCACTGAGGTCAAAAATATGGAAGCAGAATTTTGGAACTTTAAAGTTCAAGGCACAAACATTATAGTGTACACCCAATGCTCCCAAGAGTTAGCATTACTATGTCCTGAATTAGTTGCTACCGAATTGTGAATGATAGAGTGTTATATCGGAGGATTACCCATGAACATCAGAGGGAATATATTGGCTGCTAATCCTATTAACTTACATAACACAATCTCCATCTCTCACAACTTAATGGATCAGGTGATCCAAGACATGGCAGAAGAGAGAGGAGATAACAAAAGAAAATGGGAAGACAACTCAAGAGCCAACAATCAGCCAAACAAAAACCCCAATAACAACAATAACCAGAAAAATCGACAAGATGTCGCCCAGGTCTATGCTATCGAGTCAGGAGAAAAGAAGGTTTACGCAGGGAAGTTGCCCTTGTGTAACCGTTGTAACTACCACCACAACGGGCAGTGTGCTGGAAGGTGTCGCAACTGTCAGAAGATAGGACACATGGCCAAAGACTGCAGGTCTAAAACCCTCACAGAAGCACAAACAGCGCCAGAGAATAATCGAAGGACTGAGGTAACCTGCTATGGGTGCGGAAAGAAAGGACACTACAAGAATAAGTGCCCGAATCAGAATACCAATTAGAACAACAAGGCCAGTGGAAGAGAATGGAAGCCCGTTAGAACCTCAACAAACGTCAAAGGGAAACAACAATGTTTAAACGAAGGAAGAAGTTTTTGCTATAATAATAAACCATAGTTCAAGCCCACTAGGGTTGTATTTCCTTTTGTACTTTACCTTAGGTACGATGAAGTAACCTGAGTGTAACAACTACCTTTCTATCTTATGAGATCTCTATCTTGTACTATTTTCATGATAATCACAACCTACGTCTATTACATTTTCTATTCCATTTACCCTATTCATAGTCATTTCGCAACAATACACTGCTATCCTATTAGGAATCTGGTTAATTTCATTTCTTACCGAACAATAGACTATTACCATCCTATAAGATTCACAGAAACTAGGATCCATTTCAAGGTATCCTGTTACCACCCCAGAAATTTCTAATCCATCAACGTCGTACGAACCGATTTTTCTTGTTACCTAGAAAAATTATTTAGGTTGTCATTTTACAAAAACAACACGTTGAACATCATCTAAAACCCTTAAGAAACATAAACACTACTTTAACTAAGCCAAGCATCACATCATTGGTCCTCAATTATACATAGCCTAGCTACCTATGTCTAATTTGGGAAGAATCATGTCATGAATGAAACAGTCATCTTTTCAAATTTCCTAAAACAATCTTCATTCAAAAGCAAAGCCTTGGGACAACAAAAACTGTTTGAAATCATCCCTTTGGACAAACACAATAGACATCTGCACCTAGTACCCATCATCCCAATAAAAAGAACCCGACATAAGTACGAACTCGAGAATCACAAAAATTCATAAAAATATATGGAAAGCATAAATAACGTAAATTTTATTAGAATCCACGAAAATTAATACATAACGATATAATTAGCAACGATAGTGCTAATGTTACAAAAATCACTAAGTAAGGTATAGAATCGCCAATAGGTTGACCCGCCAAGGTAATGAAAAACACCACCACACCTACGAGAGCAAGAGCAACTACGGGATGTACCACCATGAGTATTCTGTACGATAAATACAAGCAAATCATTAAACGCGGAAATTAAAAGACATGGTCTTATTCATAAAAACAAACAAGTTTTATTACACATTCGTTAGAAATTACATAGAAACATAACAAGGACTTATTTTAACCATCCTAACGCAAGACTATTACCCCCATATCTTATCCACGGCAATGGCTAGAACCACAAGTGGTACGAGAAACACTAAGATCCCGACCAAAACTTCGTAGTCTTCATCCGGAACATAAGCCAAGTAGATGGCGGCAACAACGACATACACGATCGCTAGAATTGTAACAAGGTGCGGCATTTTGAGAGAATTAAATGAGAGAAATATGGTTGGTAGAAGAATGAAAATAAGTGGGGTATTTATAAGGAGAAAAACTAGCCATTGGAATCACTATTACTAGCCGTTAGATTTACTGTTCATGACCGTTAGATTTACTGTTCATGACCGTTAGAAACACTGTTCATAGCCGTTGTATTTTACTGTTCGTAGCCGTTGATTTTCACTGTTCATGACCGTTGGAAATCACTATTCACAGCCGTTGGATCCATTAGGTGGCGAGACATTCAAATTGTTTCATTTAGTGTGAATGATCAAACGACTTAAGTAAAGTCGCATTTCTATTACCCAAAGTTTGTTAGAACTTTCAGTAAGAACTTGAATTCACGTAGGGAACGTGAAGATGAATTCAAGACCAAATATCCTCATCTTTCGTATCTTCATCTGATAAATCGAATTGAATGTCGAGACGACATTCAAATAAGGTTGGGAGACTGTGACAAATAGTAATTTTCCATCTTAATAATTATGATTAATTATCAGAGAATACACATTATCTATTTTCTGACACCTATTAATGAGAAGTTATTTTAGTTAACTATTCATTTCATTATAATAACTCAAAACACGTTAAAACGTGATTCACCAAATATTTGAACAAGCTCACATGCAAACCACGAAAACCAACTATACACAAAAACAGCCAAATGGACCTTAAATAATTTCAGCCCAACAACCCAACCAGTTACTGTTCATCCAGGCCCAACCCAAGTCTTTTAGCCCTTTTAACACTCTTAACCATTCGACCAACTAGCCTAAGCTTTGCCAAAGAATCTCCTCTTAACCATTCGACCAACTATACACAAAAACAACCAAACGAACCTTAAATATTTTGCACCACTCGAATCTCCTCCCACCAAAGAATGGGTATGTCGAATTTCATCTTTTATTTCCCACATTTGATACGTGAACGAAGGCCAAAGTGATTCACATTTCACACACCCATTCGGATTCCATACGTTTTCACAAAATTAGCCATTTCAAACAAAACTCAAATCCACTTAGCTAAATCATTTTTAAATGATCAAAGATGATCTAAGAACTTTGTTTCTCGTCTTTGAAACCAATATCACACGTTACTACAACATTTTGGACCTTTTTAAAATGTGTCGACATATGTTATATATGAAAAATCGACACCAAATCCACACTCACACCATATTTATTTACTTGTTCTCATGCATTTCGAACGTTATTTTAAAGTTCTAGTCCACGTATAAGTTATATCTCAAAAAAATATTCTAAGTCTTTTATTACTTGAAAACTCACGCAGTCGACATAGAAATGGACTTGTAAAAACGAATTCGAACTAATGACCTATTAATATTATTGTTTGACTCAATTCTACATACACCAAACTAATAAATTCGTGTTTGGAGTTTTTTATTTTAAGCTCTTATAAGCCCTTAAAAATGGCCAAAGCTCACGCTACATGAGACTGCCTAAAACCTTATATTTATTTCGAGTGGGCTTAATAGCCCATTAAGCTAATAATAAGCAAACCGTATAAGCTGGACATATAAGCTCTTTTGATATGATTTCGTAACATTAAAAATGAGTCCAAGAACAAGCCCAACTTGTCTTAAAACCCACGGATCTTAAAACGTTATTGGGCCTTTAATATTAGCTCGCTAAGCCCATTAACTAAAAATAAGCACTTATCTATAATAAGCAGTTGATTTTAACTTGAATAAGCTTTAATAAACTACTGAAACTTTCGGATTAATTTTCCCCATCTTTTTTGTAATTTTGGACTAAATTTGCAAATAGTTTCAACTATAGGGACTAAAACTGCCAACTATGAAAAACTATGATTAAAACTGCCAAAACAGTAACATAAGGGTAGAAAATGTTAATATATTAAACTGTAAGCTCAGAATGTCATTTTGAAAGTTTTTGGAATAAAAATGTAATATATACATAACTAAGGACTAACGATGCAACGCTAACTCCGTTAGGGTAGAAACTGTAAAAAAAATGGTAATAGTTCAAGGACCAACAGAAACTTTATTACATTTTCATTTTTATTTTGTATTTTACACTTTTCCGTACCATCACGTGCATTTTTACGTTTCGTTCACTTAATTAACCACGTTACGTTATATTTTTATATAACGAGTTTTAACGATTTAACTTAACGTTTCGTTTCACCACTTTTGTGGAAACGATATTATTGGATTTAAAGACATAAAATCAAGATAATATTATATAAAATATTATTTTTGAACTTTAAGCATTTTAAGCATATCATACTCACATCACAAACCAATTCGTTATCCGTTACTCACTTTCACAATCACTATTCGTATTAAGTCAAATTCTCAGACTTTTCCATTATTCAGGTCATGTGTTGGAGCCATTCTCATAACTTACTTGATTTTATATTTCACCTTGCCCGTTACGCTCAAGGTGAGTCATAGCCCCACTTTTACTATTATTACTTGCTTTACATTTTGGGGTGTTACATGGCACTTCTTGGCACCTCAAATCTAATGACAACTCCAACAATCTAATAACAAAATTTATTATAAAATCTACACTTGAAAATTTAAACATATGCGTGACTGGTGTTGGCAGATTATTGCAATACATAGATGGTATACCTTGAATTTGTGTGACTAATGATTCCAGTAGAAACGCCTTTCAAGAATTGTTCACATATATTTCGACCGCATCCACTCTCCAAAGAAATTGCCCTTGGTTTAATCCTATGCTATCTGTTCCATAAACTTCACTATTACCCGAACGGTCAAAATATTTATTCGTAATGATACGCTAAAAGTGTTATAACTGCAAAACAGACAATTAACAAACCTTTGTCATGAAGTAGCTGAGCAAACTTTAGATGCGAAGCAACACCATCTATATAAGGGTACAGAAAGATTCTGCAACGCATATAGTAATTGCTCTCACTTTGAGTTATCATCTGCTTCTATCTACGGCAATAACATTGATGAGATCATAACAGGCATAACTACAAAGGAAGTAGAATACATTAAATTCATCTTTCAGTTCTGATACAATAACAGGTTTCGGCATCAAGTAATTTCGGTACAGAAGTTCTTACCTACAGCATTTGTTCGGAACCTCAATATTTAGCGCATCCGAAGCACACACATTATTTAATTATAATCTTACATATTAATAATACGTAGGTGATAATGCTCAAATTGTGCATGTTTTTAGTAGCGTTATTCGTGCTTTTGTATATATTATTTGGTTATATTTATATGCTTTTGTTACTTAATCGCACCAAAGTATGTTTGCAAAGTATATGTAGCCAAGTACAGGAAAAAGGAAGAAAAAGTGAAAGATTAATGAAGAAAACAAGGACTTACGATTGTACGAAGATTCCCATGTCAAGATCCACTCCGAAAAGGCATTTCATAGAATGAAGATCCAAGTATTCATGATTCCAAGTTCCAAGAGCTATGAGAAAGATACAAGCCAAACATCAAAAGACCAAGTTTGTGTCTACAGGACAACTCCATCCGATCGGATGCAACCCGCAACCGATTCGGATGGAGATGATGATCAAGACCATCCGATCGAACACAACCTGTATCCGATCGGATGGAGCCCTCGTACTTTTCTCAAATCTGCACTTTGGTTCAATTCTAGGCTCTTCTATTTGGTATTCTAGGTCCTTCTAAGCTACTTAGAGGCCAAGTTGCAGCATTTAAAGTTCCTATGCTTGAGAGTAGCATAAATAGAGCCTTTGGAAATCATTTGAGAGACAACTATTAAACAACTAAGACACAACCATTACACAACTATCTCTAATCATAAACCACTCTCAAAAGCTCTCGAATTCGTCCTTAGAAGTCTAGGAAACTTTGGAAGTCCAAGAAGTCAACATTTGGAAGTCAAACTCTCAAGAAGTCAACACCAATACTTTGGGTATCATTACCTAATAATTTGTAATCTCAATCCAATCATTGTAAGACTTTTAATCATGATTTCTAATGTTCAAAATTCTGAGTTTATGTTCATGTTTGCTATGAGTGGCTAGTGCCTTTGTGCACTTGCTTAGATGATGTATATTACTTAATGATTTGCGTATGATTGTGATAACATGTTTTAATTCAATTTCAAGTTAATTCTAAGACCCAATTGTGCTTAAGTTTCATAGTGACATGTGTTAATCAAGTTTGACTAGTTGTTAGTAATTCTAAAGGTCGAAAGGTTTATTGTTATTCAACTAGTTATAATCATTTGTCTATGAATGATTGTTTTTACCCATTATTCTTGGTTAAACAAAGAAACTTAATTGTGGTTGTAATAAGAATGATTTTGTCTATCAAATTGGATTGATTGAAAACTACCTCATAGGTCAAAAGATTAGTAGTTTACAATCAATTTTAACCTTTTTGTCTATGATCGGTTACCTTTTGTATTGACCATTTTCTAAGCTTATTTGATAAAAGAAAAGATTATTTTTGTGTTTAAGTTTGTTAATCCAAACTTATGAAACTTGAATTGATCTTGAATTGATTGGTTAAACTTAATGCTTGTTTTTATAAACTAAAATCTTGAAGAAGGTTTAACTTGTAAGAACAATAGATTAGTTCACCAACTAATTATCATAACCAACATGTTAACAAAAGTTATCACAATCATGCTTATCAAGAGTAGTAAACTAGTCTAAGAAAGTGTAGTTTTAATCATTTGAATTATCATATTATCATTATTGCTTGTTTTTTAGATTTACTTTTAGTAGCTTTTATACTTACAACTCGATTCACTCACAAATCCCTGCGAACGATCCCGAATTACCATCATAATCATTCTATAACGGACGAGTTCACTTGCTCGTATGTGTTATTTCTAGATTTGGTAATTCAACCCTTATAAATTTAAAACTTGTACATACACGTAACACATCAAGTTTTTGGCGCCGCTGCCGGGGATTTTGATTGTGTGTCTGTAAGTTTTAGAAGTCTATCTCTTACCAAGTTCATTTTCGGAAAAAAAAATCCGAGCCAACCATCCGATCGGTTAGACTCCCATCCGATCGGTTCCCCAATAATCAATTTTTTTCGAGACGCCCAACCGATCGGTACACCTTGTTGTCCGATCGGTTAACCAAATCTGATCTTTTCAAACTGATTTCATTCTTTGCTCGTGTGTTTAAACGTTGCCTAGATTCTCTTGGGAATTGTAAGAACACTCGCTCTAATGGAATAGAACCAATTTCACCTCTTTCAGATCCCGAACGTTTAATCCGAAGACCAAGAAGAAGAAGAACACCTTTTGTTCCATTAACCAACCGTGTACCAAGAGTACCAAACCAACCATTTGATAACCTTTTCGAAGCCAAAGTCGTTTATAACCCATTCACTGATCAACCTTTTCCCATGGCTGATGATCAACCCATGTGGGCCACCAACCGAGCCGTAGCACCCACTCCAGGAGCTGCTATTGTTGCTATTAACCTTGGTGACAATTTCACCGTGAAAGGTCACCATCTTTCTATGATCAAAGACCGCCAATTCGATGGCCGTTCGCGGGCCGATCCGCATAAACACATTGCCGAATTCATCAAAATTTGTAGCATGTTCGGATATGGCGAAACCGATGTCAACGCCATTAAACTTAAACTTTTTCCATTATCACTTGCCGGAGATGCAAAAGTGTGGTACAACGAATTAACCCCAGGAACTATCAATACTTGGGAGGAGATGAGACAAGCTTTTGTAAGCCGATTCTTTCCACCTGCCATGTTTGACCGACTCATGGGAGAAATTCGTGCTTTCACACAAAATACTAACAAATCACTCGTTGATGCTTGGCTTCGTATGAAAGATTTGCTTCGTAGTTGTCATGGAAATAGTTTAGGACGAGGAACCATTATCCAAATCTTCTACCATGGACTTGATGAAACATCTCAAGGAATCCTTGATGCTGGAGGAATTTTTCTTTACAAGACCCCTAACCAGGCATATCAACTACTCGAAGACCGAGTACTTCTCAAACTCGATTGGTCAAAAGATTCCAAAACTAAACCTTTACGAAAAACCGTTGCTTTTGCTGAAAGTTCCGATACCTCTAAACTCATGGAGAAAATGGAAGCCTTGACTTCCAAATTCGACTCGCAATACAAAGATCTTAAAGGAAAATAAAAGAAATGCGAGATGGTTGTAACAACTGTGGAGGTAATCACCCATCATCGGAATGTGACGATCAACCAATGGACGAACCTAAAAAAGGATAAGCTAATTATGTCCAAGGAGGATACCGTGGAGGCAGTTATCGTGGTAATTATTACGGGAGAAATTCTGGAAATTGGCAAGATCGCCAACAAAGGGATAACAACCGTTATTCTCAACCTCGAGCAGACAATCAAACTCCACAAACCTCTGATAAAAAGCCGGAAGAATACGATTTCGAAAAAATGATGAGAGAATTCGTGACTACTCAAAAATCCACTAATGAGTTCGTCAAGACTCAATTTTTCAATCTCAAAACCAAAGTTGAGCAAGGTCAGAAAAATCATCAAGCATCTATTCAGGATCCTGAAAACAAATTCGGTAGACTTTCTGACCAATTCTCTTCCCGACCATCAGGTTCGTTACCAAGTAATACCCAATCCAACCCGAAACCAACATCATCTGTATCAAACGATAAAACTTATCGTCCACCACAGACTAGAAATGAGCATATCAATGCTGTATTCACAAGAAGTGGTCTCTCTTATGATCCACCACCCAATACAAATGATATCACGATCATCCATGATGAAAGTGAGGATGAAGTTGAAGAAGCAGAAAGGGAAAATACTCCAAATACACCCACCAAAGAAAAACCCATCCCACCAGTCAAGGCGTACACACCAAAAATTCCATATCCACTACGCCTTAAGAAAGAAAAGATGGAGGAGCGTTATAAGAAGTTTGTTGAAATGATCAAAGAGGTTAGACTCAATGTACCCCTCATTGATGTTCTAGCTGGAATGCCCAATTATAGGAAATTTTTAAAGGAACTTCTTAATAACAAGAACAAGTTGGAACAAATATCCGCTACCTTTCTCAATGAAGAATGCTCAGCCATTGTTCAAAACAAAATTCCACCAAAACTCGGAGATCCCGGAAGTTTTCTGATTCCATGCACGTTAGGAAACAACATCACATGCGATGCTTTAGCCGATCTTGGTGCAAGTATCAATTTGATGCCCTATTCGTTGTATTCTAAACTTTCCATCAATACCTTGAAACCTACAAAGATGAGTATTCGATTAGCCAACCATTCTTACCAATATCCTGTTGGGGTTGCTGAAAATATGCTTGTTCAAGTTGGTAGAGTCCCTCTTATTTTAGGAAGACCTTTCCTAAACACCGCTGATGCTATCATCAAAGTAAAAGGTAAAGAACTCAATCTTGGAGTTGGAGAAGATAGAATTACCTTTTTAATCGATAAAGCAATGCAATATCCATATTCCAGTGATGACACTTGTTTTAACATTGATGTAATCGATGAAGTCACTGATGAAGAATTGGATGCATTACTTGACGATTCTGATCCATTCATGACTACTTCGGAGAAAATTAGTGAAACAGATCTTGATAAAGAATTCGCTGATTTTATGGAAGTAAAATTCGAAGAAGATATTGAAGAAGTTGAAGAAGGAGAAATAGTGGAAGAGAATTTTGAGGAAATCACCTTTAATGATCAATTGAGGATCACAACATCTCTTCAAGAACCACCAACCGATCTTGAGCTAAAACCACTTCCCGATCATCTTGAAAATGCTTACTTGGAGGATAATTCACTTCTTCCAGTAGTCATATCTTCGTTGCTCAATGATAATGAAAAAGAATGTTTCATCTCTGTTCTCAAGAGGCATAAAAGAACTTTTGCGTGGAAAACTTCTGATATCCCAGGAATTAGCCCTGATTTCTGTAAACACAAAATCAATTTCGAAGAAGGTGCTAAACCCATTGTAGAAAGACAACATCGACTCAATCCCAACATGAAAGAAGTTGTTAAGAAAGAAATCATCAAACTTCTTGATGCCGGTATTATTTACCCCATCGAGGATAGTCCTTAGGTGAGTCCAGTTCACTGTGTTCTGAAAAAAGGAGGAATGACCGTAGTGACTAACGAACGGAATGAATTAGTTCCTACTAGAACTTTCACTGGATGGCGAGTATGTATTGATTACAGAAAATTAAACAAAGCCACCAGAAAGGATCATTTTCCTCTACCCTTCATGGATCAAATGCTTTAGAGACTAGCAGGGAACAAGTACTTTTGTTTCGTTGATGGTTTTTCAGGATATTTCCAAATTCCTATTGATTCTGCCGATCAAGAAAAGACTACATTCACATGTCCTTTTGGAACTTACGCTTACCGGCGTATGCCTTTCGGTCTTTGTAATGCACCAGCAACTTTTCAAAGGTGTATGATTGCAATATTCCAAGACATGCTTGAAACATCTATGGAAGTTTTCATGGATGACTTTTCAGTTTTTGGAAGCTCATTTGAAGCTTTCCTTTCTAATCTCAATAAAATGCTCGAAAGATGTGAAGCTGCACATCTTGTTCTTAACTGGGAAAAATGTCATTTTATGGTGACTGAATGAATTGTGCTTGGACACAAAATTTCCAGTGCAGGAATGGAGGTTGACAAAGCGAAAATAGATGTTATCACCAAATTACCACCTCCAACCAACGTTAAAGCCGTTAGAAGTTTTCTAGGACATGCCGGTTTCTACCGTCGTTTTATTAAAGATTTTTCCAAAATATCTCGTCCCATGACAAAACTTCTTGAAAAAGATTCTGTTTCTGACTTTAATGCGGATTGCATTAAGGCTTTCAAAACATTAAAAAGTCAATTGACTAGTGCACCCATTATGGTTTCACCTGATTGGTCACTACCATTCGAGCTCATGTACGATGCAAGTGATTTTGCTGTTGGAGCTGTGTTAGGACAATGTAAAGGAAAACATTTCCGTCCTATATACTTCGCTAGCAAAACACTTAACAATGCTCAACAAAATTACACGGTTACGGAGAAGGAATTGTTAGCCGTTGTTTTTGCTTTCGACAAATTCAGATCTTATCTTGTGCTTTCAAAAATGATTGTGTTTACTGATCACTCAGCGCTCAAATATCTGTTTACCAAACAAGATTCAAAACCGCGTCTTATCCGATGGATTTTGCTACTCCAAGAATTTGACATAGAAATCAAAGATAAGAAATGACCAAAAAATCTAGCTGGTGATCATTTGTCTCGTCTCAAAAATCCAAATTTGGAAGAGTTAAGGGAAGATGAAATTGACGATTATTTCCCTGATGAAACTCTCATGACTGTTGACACAATTGATGAAAAAGAAATTCCATGGTTTGCAGACTTTGCAAATTATCTCGTTGGAAAAATTCTCAGAAAAGGATTAACTCACGCCCAACGAAGTAAATTCTTCTCAGAACTAAAACACTATTATTGGGAAGAGCCCTATCTTTTCAAGATGTGTCCCGATGGGATGATCAGAAGACGTGTTTATGGTTGCGAAACAAGAAGAATTCTTGATGAATGCCATTATGGCCCGACTGGGGGACACTATGGTCCTTCCACCACAGCTAAAAAAGTTTTTGATGCTGGATTCTATTGGCCGACAATTTTCAAAGAAGCTCATACTCTTGTTCAAAACTGTGATGCTTGCCAAAGATCCGGTAGTCTTTCTCGCAGAGACGAAATGCCTCAAAAAAGCATTCAAGTCTGCGAAATATTTGATATTTGGGGAATCGATTTTATGGAACCATTTTCTAAATCGCACAAATACGAATACATTCTCGTTGCTATTGATTATGTATCCAAATGGGCAGAAGCCGAGGCTCTAACCACAAATGATGCACGAGTTGTTAATTTTCTCAAAAAGCTTTTCGCTCGTTATGGAATTCCTAAAGCTTTAATAAGTGATCGAGGAACCCATTTCTATAACAAACAAATGGAGAAAATTATGAAACGATATGGAGTTCATCATCGTTTTGCTACAGCTTATCATCTAGAGACCAGTGGTCAAGTCGAAAACACCAACAGAGCCTTAAAGTGGATACTCAAAAAAACGGTCAAAGACAATCCTGCCGTTTGGTCGAGAAAACTTGATGATGCTCTGTGGGCATTTCATACGGCTTACAAAACTCCAATTAGTACAACACCATACAGACATTTGTATGGAAAAACCTGTCATTTGCCGTTCAAAATCAAACATCACGCCTACTGGGCACTCAGAAACTGTAACCCTGATCTCGAAATTGCTGGAGAGAAGAGATTTTTGCAATTGCATGAACTCGATGAACTAAGACTCCAAGCTTATGAGAACTCCAAGCTTTACAAAGCTAGAACCAAAGCTTATCATGACAAAAAGTTAAGAATACGGAAAGAATTCAAAGCTGGAGACAAAGTTTTGCTTTTCAATATGAAATACAAGTTTAAAGCTCCTAAGCTAAAACCGAAATGGTTTGGACCATATATAGTGAAACATGGATTTCCATCTGGATATGTTAAATTATATGACAAACAGGGTGGAAGTTTCATTCTTAATGGTCACCAGATTAAATTGTACTATGATAAGGAGCAAATGAACGAGATTTCTATCAAAGAAATTCCACCTGAATCAGAATATGAAGCTATAACATTCATGGCACCCTTTCCGGCCGATTATAAGAAAAACACTCCTTGGGCCGAAGAAACTGGTTTTATCTATGATGTTCTTCCTAGAGCTTAGGAAAGAGTGAAATTGGATGACATAGATGAAACTGGAGAAGGAATAGTGATAGGAAGCGTAGTGTATGTTCCCAAATCCTCGAGGAAGAAACCAAAAATTGCACCAACATAGACTAAAGGAAGTTTCTCTAATCCCTTAGTTGAACTTAAGTGTGGGGGTATACCACTGACATTTTAATAAAACATATTCTCGTGTGTTTGTTTGTTTTAAGATTACTGCAGGTAATGATTACTAAGCTTGGACACTTGGATCAAAGAATCATATGAAGCCCGGAAAATATGGTTTATTCTCTTATTTCCCTATTTTCATACTTTGAAGTTCGTTTATTACATTGAGGACAATGCTTAACTTAAGTGTGGAGGGGGTGAATAGGAAAATAAGGATAACTTGTAAATTTCGAGCTAGATTTTAAATTTTGTTTGCCCTGGTGATCTAGTTATTTGTCATTTTTAGGATAATATATTAGAATAACTGGATCTATCCACTTGTGAAACCTGTAATTTTTGAAAAATTGAGATGTGTCCCGATTAATATTGCAATCCATTCTGGGATCGATAACATTAGCTAGCACATATTATAGCATTTCCACTAAATTGTGAGGATTTGAACCTGTTCTGTATTTAGCATACATCTTTTATGCTTTGATTCTTTTGCTATGAGTATGCCGGTGATTTTATTTATTCTAGAACTTGTGCTTGTAAATCATTACGAGACCGTTGTGAGATCACATTTCTTGTGTGATATAAGTGTATATGCGTGATAAGAGGCAACCTTAGGATTTAACCCAAATAGCCTTCCATATTGATATTTAGCTAGTTACACTGACTAGTTAACCACCAATATAAACCCTATTGTTAGCGTTTATCTTTAACGCTAGATACCTCTAATTATACCTTCTGAGCCTATCTTTTCTTTTTAATAAATCCAGAAAAATACAAAAAGATTTTACACTTCTTAGCCTAGCCTTACCCTTAGTCAAGTCTTGGTTGGTTGCTAGCTATATGGCAAGATGAATGTTATATGGGAAATCATGAAAGTTCGAAGAAAGTTGCAAACTCCATGAGCAGTTATCAAAGTGAAGTGAAAGACTAGTCATCGCAATTATAAGACGACAAGTGAATGAGTTTATGTTCAAAAAAAAAAAAAAAAAAAAAAAAAAAAAAAAAAAAAAAAAAAAAAAAAATCATCGCAACTATAAGGTGACAAGAATAGCCAATGAGCTATGGAATAATGTATTGATCGATCAAGTATGGAGTTTCTCAAGATTGCATGATAGTGGTTCAAAATAGCTAGCAACATTTGGTTAGTAGACTTTAACTATTTTGTATATTCTTTATCATCAACCCTTTCTAAAACATATCCCATGTCTTATCCTTACCTTTTGGCTTTGTGAAATTATCAAGTGTATTGACATATAGTGACCATCCGTGTTCTTGAGGAATTAGATAACGCGCCAGCGATCTAAGGTTACCCTTAGTGACTATCCGTTGTTTGGAAATGCAAGAATTCGCGCCAGCGATCTATTATGTTTTGCATAAGATATTTGCACGTAAGTCTGATATAACCCTTGAAGCCTTAAACCCGAATAAGAGACCTCTTTGATATGTATACTTGGTGCTCACGCTATATCTGTGTAGTTTTGTTTCTTGTACAAGCCTACAGTAATATTTAGATCATGACTGAGCAATGAGTGTGATTTCTCTTATATACTCCACCAACCATATAAATGAGTGATTTGAGTGAATTATATTTCATTCCTTTTTCGTGAGGTGATTAGTAATGTTCATCAAGCAAGAAAATCATTAGGGTATTGTCAAACATCTCGAATCTTCACTTATAAAAGCTTAAAATGATGGATCTAACTTGTACTTGTACTTGATAGATTTGCATCACATTTTTCTTAAACATATTTCGTATACCATGTGGATAATTATTTTTACTTCTAGATTTGCTTGAGGGCAAGCAAAGTTTAAGTGTGGAGGAATTTGATAACGCTCAAATTGTGCATGTTTTTAGTAGCGTTATTCGTGCTTTTGTATATATTATTTGGTTATATTTATATGCTTTTGTTACTTAATCGCACCAAAGTATGTTTGCAAAGTATATGTAGCCAAGTACAGGAAAAAGGAAGAAAAAGTGAAAGATTAATGAAGAAAACAAGGATTTACGATTGTACGAAGATTCCCATGTCAAGATCCACTCCGAAAAGGCATTTCATAGAATGAAGATCCAAGTATTCATGATTCCAAGTTCCAAGAGCTATGAGAAAGATACAAGCCAAACATCAAAAGACCAAGTTTGTGTCTACAGGACAACTCCATCCGATCGGATGCAACCCGCAACCGATTCGGATGGAGATGATGATCAAGACCATCTGATCGGACACAGCCTGTATCCGATCGGATGGAGCCCTCGTACTTTTCTAAAATCTGCACTTTGGTTCAATTCTAGGCTCTTCTATTTGGTATTCTAGGTCCTTCTAAGCTACTTGGAGGCCAAGTTGCATCATTTAAAGTTCCTATGCATTAGAGTAGTATAAATAGAGCCTTTGGAAATCATTTAAGAGACAACTATTAAACAACTAAGACACAACCATTACACAACTATCTCTAATCATAAACCACTCTCAAAAGCTCTCGAATTCGTCCTTAGAAGTCGAGGAAACTTTGGAAGTCCAAGAAGTCAACATTTGGAAGTCAAACTCTCAAGAAGTCAATACCAATACTTTGGGTATCATTACCTAATCATTTGTAATCTCATTCCAATCATTGTAAGACTTTTAATCATGATTTCTAATGTTCAAAATTCTGAGTTTATGTTCATGTTTGCTATGAGTGGCTAGTGCCTTTGTGCACTTGCTTAGATGATGTATATTACTTAATGATTTGCGTATGATTGTGATAACATGTTTTAATTCAATTTCAAGTTAATTCTAAGATCCAATTGTGCTTAAGTTTCATAGTGATATTTGTTAATGAAGTTTGACTAGTTGTTAGTAATTCTAAAGGTCGAAAGGTTTATTGTTATTCAACTAGTTATAATCATTTGTCTATGAATGAATGTTTTTACCCATTATTATTGGTTAAACAAAGAAACTTAATTGTGGTTGTAATAAGAATGCTTTTGTCTATCAAATTAGATTGATCGAAAACCACCTCATAGGTCGAAAGATTAGTAGTTTACAATCAATTGTAATCTTTTTGTCTATGATCGCTTACCTTTTGTATTGACCATTTCCTAAGCTTATTTGATAATACAAAAGATTATTTTTGTGTTTATGTTTGTTAATCCAAACTTATGAAACTTGAATTGATTGGTTAAACTTAATTGCTTGTTTTTATAAACTAAAATCTTGACAAAGGTTTAACTTGTAAGAACAATAGATTAGTTCACCAACTAATTATCATAACCAACATGTTAACAAAAGTTATCACAATCATGCTTATCAAGAGTAGTAAACTAGTCTAAGCAAGTATAGTTTTAATCATTTGAATTATCATATTATCATTATTGCTTGTTTTTTAGATTTACTTTTAGTAGCTTTTATACTTACAACTTGATTCACTCACAAATCCCTGCGAACGATCCCGACTTACCATCATAATCTTTCTATAACGGACGAGTTCACTTGCTCATATGTGTTATTTCTAGATTCGGTAATTCAACCCTTATAAATTTAAAACTTGTACATACACGTAACACATCAGTAGGCTATGAACACGAACATCATCCTCCAAACCAAGACCCAAGTGCTAAAGAAAGGTCCTGGAAACATCATCATTTATGTCGACTACCAGAACACTTAACGGCACATAAGCTATTAATCCCTAATAACATTCAAATGAAACCAAAAATCACATATTTAGTATACTGATTAAATTTTAAATTCAGATGCTAACCTATGCAAACTTGACACAATTAATTACCACGCATACCCATGTAACACATAGAACCTTCAGTAATAAGATTTTGAATTCAGCCCGGTACCAATGTTGGAAGCAGATGAAGAAAACTGCAGTATGCCATTTGTCTTAGCTAGTGTTCTGGTTAACTAATAAAAAGCTATTAAATTTATTTTCGACAAATTAACAAATAGTTTGTGGACATGATTTAGTTACCTTCATATGGAGTCGGGGTTGATTTCAAAACTGTAATCAATAATCAAAATATGTATATGGATAAAAAGTATTCTCTAATCAAAATATGTTAGCGAAACCAAAAATCTTGCTCATTCACCGATCCTAAACACCATTATGTTACAATCCCACATCGGCCAAGTATAGGATTGGTCGGTGGTTTATAATGTCTAGGTGTCCCCTCCTCCTTTGAGATAGCTTTTTGGAGTGAGTTCTACACCTAGCTTATAAACAATTGATATCAAACTCTTTCGTGAATTATTCTTCCTTCTATCTCGGTTCACCTAACTGTTTGGTGAATTGATGTGAATTACAAATTGGTCAAAGCTCGAAGTCAAATAAAGTCAACGAGAAAAGTCAACATTTACTAAACAGACTTTCAATAAGCCAAATGGGCGGGAAAGTCTGTTACTACCCTTCACTTGTATAAATCTATTTACTTTCATTCATTGTATTCATTCAGTAATTGTAATCTCTCTTTCTCTCTTGTAACAAACACTTTCATCTTACCAATAACAATCATATTTGATACGATTCTCTGTTCTTTACTTTTGAGATTCCTATTAAAGTTTGAGTTCTTTACCATTTCATTATTGAAGTCTAAAGAACATATCAAGTGGTATCAGAGCCCACAATCCTGTTACCTTCCACCATTAATGGCTTAATTTAGTTAGAATTCAGTTATTTCAGTTACAATTCTGTTACACCTATAAATCTTGATCTTTTGATCAAACCATCACACAGACATAAATTTCGTTCACTCTAGACCATTTGCCCAATCTCAAATACGTTCTTGATTACTGTTTCGTTTCCACTTCATAAAAACGTTAGTTAGGATTGTGTGGTAGTTAATTCCTGTGTAACTGAATTTGGTGGGTTTGATGAGGCGAAAAGTGTACCGCTTTTAAGGGGTCATTTAAGCCTTAAATCGTATTTATTTGATCAAATATTGCCCTAAATCGTTCCTTTTGTCATTTTAGGTACTTTTGAGGAGAAATCTGGAAAAGGAGGCATTTTGGACGTTTTTGGAGCATAAAGTGAAGAAAACGGCAAAGTCTCAAGAATCGGCTAAAAGTTACTCTTGACGGCGTCACAATTAACATGGGACGGCGTCATGCTTTGGCAAGAAAAGTTGGACGTGAAATTTACTCATGATAAGCCAGTGAAAATAGCATGTGAATTCTGACGGCGTCACGCTTTAACTTGATCGAGGGCGTCACGGCTTAAATCATAAGGGGACGGCGTCACGTTCATGGTTAGACGGCGTCAAGCCTTGATAAGCCAGAATGGATTTTTGAAGAGCTAAAGAGGGACGGCGTCAAGATGGTCATCCGGGAACCCTAAAAGCGGCGAGGTGACGGCGTCACACTCCATAAGGTAACGCCGTCAGATCCAAAAATCTATATATAGTTTTCTAATTTTTTGTCATTAAGGAGAGCTTAGTGTGTGGAATTTTGGGATAAAACCCTAAGACGATTTTAGCTACTTTTTCAGGGCTTTTTGCCTTGAGATCTTCCATGTTTCATTGAAAGATAAGTTATCAATTAATCATTCAATATGTCTATGTGTTGTTTGATTCTATCTTATTCTTGTCTTTTGTTTAACATGTTAGGCTAATTTTATCTTGTGTTTGCTTAGATCTAATGAAACTTAGCTATTGATTATTGGTTGTTAGTGTGTTGTTAGTTGTATTGGATGATTGTTTATCTATGTTAGGCTTAAGAAAACTGGCTAACTTCCTATTCGGTAACTTGCTTGAACGTCTTAAGAAACATGAACCAAACGCGTACTAAAGGTTTTTATGGTTGTATTTAATGCAC
The DNA here is from genome assembly GCA_021014915.2 of Artemisia tridentata subsp. tridentata. Taxonomy (NCBI): domain Eukaryota; kingdom Viridiplantae; phylum Streptophyta; class Magnoliopsida; order Asterales; family Asteraceae; genus Artemisia; species Artemisia tridentata. The sequence goes on along the minus strand of CP139509.1, from coordinate 240,249,034 downwards.
AAGCGAATTCTAGTGATCCCATGTTAGGAGCTTCCTAGCCGGCTCGACATAGGAGTGAAGTAGGAGCTTGTAGAGTTGGGGAAGTAAGTACGCCACCCCACGAATGGTATTAAGGAATACACCCGTCATCCACGCGACTAATACACACTAATTAACCGGTAAAAGATAGTTAGGGAGTAAGGAAATCTAAGTAAACACATTTCTCTACACATAAGTTTCTCACCACATTTCATTTTTGTTATTTTATTTTATTTGCATTCGTAGTAATTTGGGTTAGTTGACTAGCAACTAATTCCGCCCACTCCTTCAAACCCGAGATTTTACTTGCTTTCATAAAATTATAAAAACATAAAAAAGAATCTTCCTCAACCCTTAGGCCTAATTAGAGTAGCCTTTCATACCTAACGAACACTATTCCCTGTGGAGAACGATCAATCCCCCGTACTTACCACTACACTATACTACATCGGTCAGGTACACTGCCTGGTGGGGTTGTAAGCCTCTTGAGATCCCTCGAGAGGTAAAACCTGTTGTAAGGTTACAAAACCACGCAATCAAGTTTTTGGCGCCGCTGCCGGGGAATAGTTATTGTTTAGGTTGAATTTTTATTTCTAATAGGTCTACTCACTAGATTCCTCTCTAGTGAGATTTTTATTTTCTTTTTCTAGGTTTTCTTTAGTCTATCTATTTTCTTCGTGTTTTTGTTCGTATAAGATTTTCATTGACTCTTCCGTTCACCATTATGGAGAACGCGAATCCACCATACCACCAACCACGTAATTCACCCACTCCATATGACATCTTGATGTTTAAACAACATAAAGATGAACCTCTCTATGATGCATGGACTCGTTTTAAATATTTACTCCAAAAAGTCCCTCATCATAACTTCGATTTTTGGTCCCTAACTCAAATCTTTTACAATCATGTCGACCGACATGCCCAAAGGGACATTTACCATATTGCCGGCAGGGATATTAGGGAATTAAGTGCTGAGAAAGCATGGGAAGCTATTGAGAATTGTGCCCAATATTATTATATGGTAGACAACCCAACAAACATTAATACAAGTCAATTGACCACAAATTTCAAGGATCATGAAACAAGTTTGTTTGAGGATGAGGGTAGAGTTGAGCCACCTAGCTGCATGTCATGGTTAGGCACTACCATAATACAGGGTGAACACTTAGGTGACCTTGATGTGATGGAGGATTTAGCCGAACATGATCACATTGATCAAAAAGACCTAGGTTTTGTGATTGATGACGTCGAATCTCAAGAAACACATGATGATAATCTTTTAGGCAGTTTGAATATAGCAGTCAGAATATTGAGGATGATCCTTATGATTCGGACATAGAAGTTGAGATGCCTAGAGAAGCACTTGAGATACTTGGGAAAATGTTAGGGTTAGATCCTACTAAAACACATGATGAGGATATAGGTGATCTTGATAAGATGGACGATAGAGTAGAAAATCTAAGACCACCAAGTACCCCACAAGTCCTACCATCATTTGAGGCACATACACCGCCCGTGACTTACCCGAAAGAAGTAGAAGAGACTATAGGAACCCCAATAGAGGTAGAACCTTTGAACGAAACAAAACTAGAAGAAATAGGTTTGAATACTTGTAGTCATAACCTTTCTTTTAGTTCTATGGAAGTTCCTAGTTTTGATGAACCGGAGCCTAAACCAAAACCGTTACCTAATCTTCCATCCTTAGATGTGAACTTAGGAATTGAATTAGGTCCCGATCCACCCATCAAACCATGTAGTCCGGGTAATGTTAAGATTAAGGTAGTAGACATTAAGCCTTGTAGTGAGGAAGACAATATAGGAGTGAAAAATGACCTTACATGTCTACATCACCCATTCATGATTGATCATAAGAAACATTATGGGTTTAAACCGGGTCTATTGGGTCAAGATGGATTCCCAACTAGGAGTCTCTCGAAGTTGTTAGAAAATGATCCCTTTTTAGGAGAACACTTTAACTCACCCATTGACCAAAGTGAACTAGGTAAGGTTATGATGAAAGGAGCACACCCCTTTGAGCATATAATTCATCCACCACTCTTTCCTCACGTGGCATACTCCTACCGAGCTGGTGTGTATCGCTACTATCACCCGCACTTAATCCTAAGTGTAGGGAAAACCTCTCCTTTATCCATTAAATAAGGGTAGAGTCAGGCTCATGACTCGAACAAAAACAAGCGCTTCTTGGGAGGCAACCCAAGCTTTATTTGTTTTATTTGCTTTGTGTGTTTATTTATTTGCTTGTTTGATTTTATTTTCCGTATGTGTGTTTAATTTTTATCATTATTGATTCATGTTCAAAACTAAATTGTGAAAATGCTTTATGTTGTTTTTAACTTCGTCTTAACTACATATAAAGGTATTTTGCAAAAGATAAGTGTAAGGGAAATCTAAATCGGTTTGTTAGAACACAAATGAACATGAATCATAATAATAATAAATTAGCATACATATTCGTATTTTTTTGAGTCAAATGCTTGTATCGAGTCATAATGATGTTTTGCAGGATTTCCAGGAAGTAAGGTAAAGGTTTTTCCAGAAATTTTCCGGAAACTAAAAATGAAAATTTTTGTCATGTCATTTCTGACGGCGTCAGGGGTTATAACCTGACGGCGTCAGATTTAATTTCCAGAAATTTTTGAAAGTTTTGTTTTCATAAAAAGTTTTTATTAAATCTCCAACTTATAATCTCCAGGAATCTGCAAAATTATCATTCCACAAGCATTATATCCTTATATATAGATTTTTCCCGCCGATGTTATGCAGGTTTTCGTGTTTGTTTTCTCAGGTTTAACAGGTTATTTTGGACAAGGAAATGTTTTGAATCAAGCTTATGGCGATGCATTAGTCATGGAGCTTCTACATTACTTTGGAGGAAGATCTAACCGTGTAATTTCATTATCCACCGAACGAATCAGGGGAGTATTTGATTTCATTCTTTTACTTTTTTCTTTTACATCTTGTTATTTGAACATTGGGGACAATGTTCATCTTAAGTGTAAGGGGAGGGTAAAAGTACGATTTTAGAGAATGCTATTACGCTTGATTTTTGTTTGTTTAATAGTAGATGTGTAATAAAACTGAGAGAAATACTTGTTAAGGTAATTTTAGTGCCAAATTTAAAATTTTTTACAACATATAGGAGTGAAACTTTAGTTCTAATGAGCGTCTCACGGATAGGAGTTATATGACTAGCACAAAAACCGTACCACAAAAAAATTTTCCACCCCCAAATATGTGAGGTTCGCCCCTAGAATTGGTAGGAAAAGCATTTATGCTATGATGTGTGTACCGGTAGCACTTAGATTCTAGAACTTGCGTTAGGACCATTCCGAGGCCACAAGTGAGACTACATTCATGTAGTTAGATTTACTACATGATAAGAGGCATTAGGATAAACCCATTGTTTTACACCTGTGTTTTTGTTATAATTATTTTGGCTACATTGGTCAAGTAATTCTCCCACACCCTTTGCGTTGTACTCATTTTTAGTACACGATACCCCTAGTACACCCCTCAGAGCCTATCTTTTCGTTTCGACCTTTAAGCATTTTACTTAAAGGAAGAATTTGTTACACCCCACTAAAATGTACACCCAAATCGCCTTAGCCTACCTTGTATGCACTCATTTTTAGTGCATTTTTGTGACAACATTTGTTTAAACCCAAGTTAATTATCTAGTTGATTACATGGTTGCTAAGTCGAGTCATATCCTTGTACATATTGTTTTGGGACGATTGGGACTCATGGGTAAAGTACTAGTGTAATGGAGTAATGGGGAAGAACATCAATTATTACCCCCATATGTGCTAAATATTTTTAAAAGTACTCCGAGTTTTTCAATTATCTTAATTCGAGTCATTAGAATAGTAATTGTAAAGTTATGTAAAAGTTCAAGTGTAAGGGGAATGCAATGCCCCTATGATGTATTATTTTGGATGGTAGGGCAAGAGTGTATGCAAAAAAAAAAAAAAAAAAAAAAAAAAAAAAATCGAAAAAATCAAGAAAAATACAAAAAAATGAGAAAAAAGAAAAATAGAAAAAACATACGGACTACCATCCCGTTTCATTTTATGTTTATTTTATGTTTTTGTTATTTTGTTATTTTGTTTCTAGCTTAAGATCGAGTCTAGTCTTGGCTTAGCAACATTGTATAGTACATGTAATTAATCAAGATTTTTAACTCGCCACCAGTAAAATATCCTTTATCCAACAAAACCGTGTTTTCCTTTTCCCTACACCTAACGTTATAACCCATTTAAAAGCCCTCTTTGATAGTTTATCTTAGGTGCTTACGCCTAGTGGAGGAGGTTTTCGATCCTTTCCCAAGCCTATGGTAATCTATTTGCTATGACAGGTAGTGAGAGATATTATCCGTTTTCATTTATGAGATTTATTTTGATGACACTTGAGAGATGTGAGTATCTAAACACTACTTGTGAGGTGCTAGTATGTAATCTCCGTGCTTATTATAATTGAAGTGGAACGATTATTTGTTGTAATTACTTTTATGTTTGCATTAAATGACCCCTAACTTATATTTTGATTAGAATAAAAGCGCATTTGCTTGAGGACAAGCAAATCTCAAGTGTAAGGGTATTTGATGAGGCGAAAAGTGTACCGCTTTTAAGGGGTCATTTAAGCCTTAAATCGTATTTATTTGATCAAATATTGCCCTAAATCGTTCCTTTTGTCATTTTAGGTACTTTTGAGGAGAAATCTGGAAAAGGAGGCATTTTGGACGTTTTTGGAGCATAAAGTGAAGAAAACGGCAAAGTCTCAAGAATCGGCTAAAAGTTACTCTTGACGGCGTCACAATTAACATGGGACGGCGTCATGCTTTGGCAAGAAAAGTTGGACGTGAAATTTACTCATGATAAGCCAGTGAAAATAGCATGTGAATTCTGACGGCGTCACGCTTTAACTTGATCGAGGGCGTCACGGCTTAAATCATAAGGGGACGGCGTCACGTTCATGGTTAGACGGCGTCAAGCCTTGATAAGCCAGAATGGATTTTTGAAGAGCTAAAGAGGGACGGCGTCAAGATGGTCATCCGGGAACCCTAAAAGCGGCGAGGTGACGGCGTCACACTCCATAAGGTGACGCCGTCAGATCCAAAAATCTATATATAGTTTTCTAATTTTTTGTCATTAAGGAGAGCTTAGTGTGTGGAATTTTGGGATAAAACCCTAAGACGATTTTAGCTACTTTTTCAGGGCTTTTTGCCTTGAGATCTTCCATGTTTCATTGAAAGATAAGTTATCAATTAATCATTCAATATGTCTATGTGTTGTTTGATTCTATCTTATTCTTGTCTTTTGTTTAACATGTTAGGCTAATTTTATCTTGTGTTTGCTTAGATCTAATGAAACTTAGCTATTGATTATTGGTTGTTAGTGTGTTGTTAGTTGTATTGGATGATTGTTTATCTATGTTAGGCTTAAGAAAACTGGCTAACTTCCTATTCGGTAACTTGCTTGAACGTCTTAAGAAACATGAACCAAACGCGTACTAAAGGTTTTTATGGTTGTATTTAATGCACAAGCGAATTCTAGTGATCCCATGTTAGGAGCTTCCTAGCCGGCTCGACATAGGAGTGAAGTAGGAGCTTGTAGAGTTGGGGAAGTAAGTACGCCACCCCACGAATGGTATTAAGGAATACACCCGTCATCCACGCGACTAATACACACTAATTAACCGGTAAAAGATAGTTAGGGAGTAAGGAAATCTAAGTAAACACATTTCTCTACACATAAGTTTCTCACCACATTTCATTTTTGTTATTTTATTTTATTTGCATTCGTAGTAATTTGGGTTAGTTGACTAGCAACTAATTCCGCCCACTCCTTCAAACCCGAGATTTTACTTGCTTTCATAAAATTATAAAAACATAAAAAAGAATCTTCCTCAACCCTTAGGCCTAATTAGAGTAGCCTTTCATACCTAACGAACACTATTCCCTGTGGAGAACGATCAATCCCCCGTACTTACCACTACACTATACTACATCGGTCAGGTACACTGCCTGGTGGGGTTGTAAGCCTCTTGAGATCCCTCGAGAGGTAAAACCTGTTGTAAGGTTACAAAACCACGCAATCAGGGTTCTTGAGAGATTACTCAGTCATGGTTGTTCAAACTAGGTCTGTTGAGAGTGGGGGATCTAATCCACCCACTATGGAAGATCTCATGAGGACCATAATTGAAATGGGGAAAAACATTAAGGAATTGCAAGAAAGATTGAATAATGGAGAAGGTACTAGTTAGAATAGCAGTCACAGAAGTGGAAGTATGGGGGGAAACAATGGTAATCAACAGTTGTTTAGCAAGGTTACCAAAGTGGAATTCCCTAAGTTTGGAGGAGATGATGTCAGAGGTTGGTTATTCAAGTGTGAATAGTTCTTCAAAATTGATAACATTCCAGATCACTGTAAGGTCAATCTTGTCTTTATTCATCTTTCTGATCTTGCTTTAATGTGGCATAGATAATTTGTAAGATTCATGGGAGATGATGTTGCTTGGGGTGTTTATAGGAGGTCAGTTTTGAAAAGATTTGGGACTGTTTATAATGACCCTTTAAGTGAAATCAAAAAGCTAAGACAAAGTGGTAATGTTCAAGATTACATTGATGCTTTTGATAAACTGATGTGTAGAATTGTATTGTCAGATGAGCAGTGTATGAGTTTCTTTATGGTTGGGTTGTCTAGTGAAATTGAGTTGTCAGTTAGGATGTTTAGACCCAGATCTTTGTATGAGGTGTATTGATTAAGTAAACTGGAAGAACCTAAGCTGAATGTGCTTAAACAGAAACAAAGGGCACCAATTTTACCTACACCTAGACCATTTAACCATTTACCAAACACTGGTCCAAAACCTATTGCTTTGCCTGCACCAAATGTGAATTGGAGGAATAAGGCTAATACTAGTACACAGAATGCACCATTTAGGAGGCAATTGAGTCAAAAAGAATTAAAAGAAAATAGGGCCAAGAACCAATGCTTTTACTGTGATCAAAGGTACACACTAGGCCATAAGTGTAGTGGTCAGATTTACTCTTTGGAAGTCTTAGTAGAACATGATAATACAGTGTTAGAAACAGATGAAAATAAGGAGGGGTTTGGGGTTGAAAGAGAGGAAACAGGGGAGATTATTGAATATTCACCTCAAATTTCACTCAATGCTATCAATGGGACTAACAGTTATCAAACCATGAGGGTCTGGGGTCATGTTGGTAGGTATAAGCTTCATATTTTGATTGACTGTGGTAGCACTCACAATTTTTTGGACCCTAATACTGCTAAGAAATTAGGTTGTAAATGAAAAGGACTTGTCAATTGCAAGTTGAAGTATCTGGTGGTAATTAATTGACTAGTGACTACAGTTGTAAGGGCTTTACTTGGAAGTTGCAGGGTGAAGAATTTGTAATTGATGTCATGACTATACCACTGGGTGGGTGTGAAATGGTACTAGGAATTCAGTGGTTATCCACTTTGGGTGACATGATGTGTAATTTCCTAGACTTAAGGATGGAATTCAAGTATAAGGGTAAGAAGATAGCCTTAAGGGGTACAAAGAAAGCCAATTTACAATGGATGCAGGGCAGTAAAAAGCAAATTCAAACACCCCTTGTAGAACTGTCTTCTATGGTTTTGTGTGTTTATCCTAATGCAGCTCTTAACATGGTTTCAATGAATGAGTCTGAAGAAGTTCCCAAAGAAGTCACCACAATGATTGACCAATACCTTGATGTTTTGCAATTCCCACAACACTGCCACCCAAAAGAATTTTTGACCATAAGATTCCATTAAAAGAAGGGACTTAACCTATTAATTCAAGACCATACAGACATCCCCCCACTCAGAAAGATGCCATTGAAGTCATGGTCAAGGAGTTACTTGAAACCGGTGTCATTAAGGATAGCCAAAGCCCTTTCTCCTCTCCAGTTGTCATGGTTAAGAAGAAGGATGACACTTGGAGAATGTGCATAGATTATAGGTAGCTGAACAATGCAACAATTAAAGACAAGTTTCCCATCCCTGTAATAGAAGAACTGATTGATGAACTTCAAGGGTCTCAGTACTTCACCAAATTGGATTTGAGATCAGGTTATCACCAAATTAGAATGCATCCTGCTGATGTGGAGAAAACTGCTTTCAAAACACATGAGGGGCATTATGAATTCTTGGTCATGCCCTTTGGACTTACAAATGCGCTTCTACGTTTCAAGCACTCATGAATTCAGTCTTCAAGGAGTACTTAAGGAAGTTTGTTATGGTATTCTTTGATGATATTTTGGTATACAGTCCATCCTTAAATGATCATGTGCAACATTTAGAATTGGTACTGCAAGTTCTCAGGAATAACACTCTTTATGTCAAACAGTCTAAATGTGTGTTTGGGGCTGCAAGGGTAGAGTATTTGGGCCATGTGATTACTAGAGAAGGTGTTTCTACTGATCATACCAAGATTGAAGCAATGCAAAATTGGCCAATACCTTCAAACATCAAACAATTGAGGGGGTTCTTGGGTTTGACTGGTTATCCAGTGGCTTATTATAGCAAAACTTTAGCTCGTAGGCACCAAACCTTGTCCACCTATGAAAAAGAGCTGTTGGCAGTGATACACGCACTTAGCAAATGGAGGGGATATTTGCTTAATAGGCACTTTAAAATAAAGACAAATCATTTCAGTCTTAAGTACCTATTGGAGCAAAGAATTACCAATCCTTCACAAATGAAATGGCTGCCAAAGCTTATGGGGTTTGATTATGAGATTTTGTACAAAAAGGGAAGTGACAACAAGGCTGCTGATGCACTTTCAAGAGTACCAACAAGTGCTCAGTTGTTGACAATGGCTTTGTCTACAGTTTCAAGTGATTATGTTCAGAAGATTGTGGATTCCTGTCAAGCTAATGCAGACTTACAAAAGTTAAAAGCAGACATGGAAATCAACCCATTATCTCATAAGCATTACACTGTGGTCAATGGGCAATTGAGAATGAAGGGACAATTGGTGGTGGGCAATGATGAGGCACTAAGGAAACAGTTACTCAGTTACTTCCATTCTGACCCAAGTGGTGGCCATTTAGGAGTTCAGGCTACCATCAAGAGAATAAGTGGTTTGTGTTATTGGAAGAAGTTGAGATAGCAAGTTAAGGTGTTTGTGGTTGAATGCAGGGTATGTCAGACTAACAAACCAGATTTGGCTGCTACAACCAGTTCCAATCCCTAAAAAGGTATGGTCTGAAATTTCAATGGATTTTATTGAAGGTCTTCCCCCTTCAAATGGCAAAACTGTAATTTTGGTGGTGGTAGATAGGCTTATCAAGTACAGTCATTTTATTGCTTTAAGCCATCCTTTCACTACAATGCAAGTGGCTCAAGTCTTTTTGGATAATGTATACAAGCTTCATGGGCTGCCAAAGGTCATAGTAAGTGATAGAGACAAAGTGTTTCTCAGTCTGTTTTGGAAAGAGTTGTTCAAACTTCTGCAAGTGATCTTGTACTTGTCAACATCTTACCACCCACAGACAGATGGTCAGGCTGAAGTGGTTAACAGATATCTAGAATGTCATCTCAGATACATGACAGGTGAGAAACCCAAGGCTTGGTCTAAATGGTTGGGGTTAGCTGAATACTGGTACAACACCACCTATCATACAACTACCAATACCACACCTTATGAAGTGCTATATGGACAGTCACCACCAGATCCTATTGCCTATGTCCAAGGTCAAAGTTTGGTGGACTCAGTTGACAGAACATTAGCTTCAAGGGAGGTTACTGTGCAGTTACTTAAGTTTCATATAGAAAGGGCTCAACATAGAATGAAGGCTGTAGCAGATGCAAAGAGAACAGATAGGGAATTTGAAGCTGGGTAATGGGTGTACTTAAAGCTCCAACCCCACAGATAAGTTACTGTTAGAAAGGGAAAGTATAACAAGCTCAATCTAAAGTACTATGGGCCTTTTTAGATAGTTCAAAGAATTGGCAAGGTTTCTTACAAGTTGGAGTTGCCAAATACTTCCCAAATTCACCCAGTTTTCTATATTTCCCAACTCAAGAAGTACAAATGTCTAATTCCCAATGCTGCAGCTATACTAACACAACTTAATTCAGATGGTGAGTTGGACAATGTGCCAGTAGAGATACTTGATAGGAGGCTGGGCAAGGTTGGTTCATCTGCTCAAGTCTTTGTTTTAGTCAGATGGTCAAATGACACAGTTGAAGATGCAACCTGGGAGTTACACAGTGATTTGACCAAGAGGTTCCCTGAATTTGATATTGATGCTCGAGGACAAACAAGTTTTGAAGAGGAAAGTATTGATGTGAATTACAAATTGGTCAAAGCTCGAAGTTGATAAGGATTTATTTGGTACCTTTTTAAGGGGTCATTTAAACCTAAAATCGAGTAAATGTGATCAAATATTGCCCTAAATCGTTTCTTTTTGTATTTTAGGTACTTGGGACGAGAATTGTGGAAAACGGCACTTTTGGAGCATATTTGGACGAAGAAGTGAAGAAAACGACGAAGTTGCGAAAAACCGTCAGATAAGGAGACCTTACGGCGTCACTTAATACATTGTAACGCTGTCACTTGCTATTTTGGAGCTGGAAGATTTTACACACGTCGCTTCAAAAATCTTGGACACATTACAACCTGACGGCGTCAGGTGTAAATAGGAGAAGGGCGTCACGCTTTATGGCATAGAGGGACGGAATCAGGGATTTATATGCGACGCCGTCATGGCGGTGACTTGCACAAGACGAAACCCTAAACACGGTGATCTGACGGCTTCACGACCTATAAGGTGACGCCGTCAGCTTTGTAAATCTATATATAGTTTCGCAATTTTTCTTTATTAAGTGTAACACTTTGGAGGAACAAACCCTAACCGAATTTCAGAGTTCTTTGGAGGCTTTTTCATCCATGTTCAATTGAAGATAAGTTACTTGTTTAATCATTCAATATGTCTATGTGTTGTTTGATTACTTGTTTATCTTTTCTTCTTTCTAACATGCTAACTTAAGTTTATTTGTGTTTGCTTAGATCTAATGAAACCTAGTTGTTGATTATTGATTTGTTGTCTATTTTTTAGTTTATTGCCTCGCGTTAGGCTAAGAAAACTGGCTGACCCCTTATATGTAACTAGCTTGAACGTCTTAGAAAAAGCAACCGTGGAGTGCACTATTGGTTTTTCTCGTTGTATTTATTGCATGAATTGAGGTCAATGATCCTAGGAATTCTTAATAGACTTTAAGGTTTTTGGAGAAGATTAATATTCATAAAGTTGGGGAATTCGGCACCTCCCCCCCCCCCACGACCGATATTAAGGAATACAACGCTTCAACTAAAACAAGGACGTGACAATTCAACATATCAGTAGGAGATAACTAGGGAGTAGTGAAATCTAAGTAAACACGTTTATTTTACCATAAGTGTTACCAACCAATTTACTTTTCTTGTCATTAGTTTAATTTTAGTTTATTAAAAGTAGTTTTTTGGGTTAGTTGGATAGCAACTAATTCCGCCCAATCCTTCAAAAACCGAGATTTTAATTGCTTTCTAAAAAATATAAAATCACAAAAAGAATCATCCCTCACCTCTAGACTTATCTCGACATACACTTCAACCTAACGACACTATTCCCCTAGAGAACGATCAATCCCCCGGATTTACCTATACTACACTACAATGATCAGGTACACTGCCTGGAGGATTGCAAAACTTCTTGAGATCCCTTGAGAAGTAAAACCTTTTGCGAGGTCTTGCAAATCCCGCATCAAGTTTTTGGCGCTGCTGCCGGGGAATAGTTATTGTTTAGGTTCAATTTCTTTCTAGTTTAGGTCTACTCACTAGATTCCTATAAAGTGAGATTTTATTTTCTTTTTATTAGCTTTCTTTAGTCTATCTTTTCTTTGTGCTCTTTGTTTGTAAAACCATTTTCATTTGTCACTATGGCGGATGAAATTCCATTTAGATCATTAACAATAGAGGAACAATTGTATTTCACTAATAGACTCACTTCTTGTTGTTCCAATGAATTTTTGAATGATCTTAGAGATATCCAAGAGGAGATAGGGGTAAAGTTTGATCGGTTTGATGAATTATGTGCATGTGTGGCTTCTATTAATCAATCATTGTTAGGATCAACCCCTTTTAGTGAGACCCTTCGGAAAAATTTTGAGGAAAGCTTCCTAACCGTGAACCATAAGTTTAATGAGATGATGGGTTTGTATATATCACAATCTGAGGAAACAATTGAGGAGGATTTAGCCGAACATGAGCACATTGAGCAAAAAGACCTAGGTTTTAAGATCAATGACTTTGAATCTCAAGGAACACATGATGAATCCTTTAGGCAAATTGAACATAGTAATCAAGTTATTGAGGAAGATTCTTATGAATCGGACTTAGAACTTGAAATGGCTAGAGAAGGATTTGAGATACTTAGGAACATGTTTGGATTAGATTCTACCAAAACACATGATGAGGATATAGGTGATATAGAGACAAGGAATTATGAGGTAAATAACACAAGCCCACTAAATACCCCACAAGTCCTACCATCATTTGAGGTATACACACCGCCCGTGACTTACCCAGAAGAAGTAGAAGAGACTATAGGAACCCCGATGGAAGTAGAACCCTTGAACCAAGCACAACTAGAGGATATAGGTTTGAATACTTGTAGTGATAACCTTTCTCTAAGTTCTAGGGAGTTTCCTAGTGTTGATAATCTGGAGCCTCAACCATTACTCAATTTTCAATCCTTAGATTTAAATCTAGGAATTGAAAAAGGCCCCAATCCACTCATCAAACCATATAATCCGGGTAGTTTTAGGATGAAGGAAGCCATTCACACACCCCCCATCACCTCACGTGGCATATTTCCACCCTAAGGGTGTGTATCGCTACTATCACCCGCACTTAATCCTAAGTGTACGGAAAACCTCCCTTATATCCGTTAAATAAGGGTAGAGTCAGGCTCGTGACTCGAACAAAAGCAAACGCTTCTTGGGAGGCTACCCATGTTTTTAATTGTTTGATGTTTTTATTTTATTTGTTTGTTTGTGTCATATATGCGTAATCATAATTGTTTAATTTTCATGTTTCGAATAATTTGTAAAAATGCTTTATTTTGTTTTTAACCTCGTCTTAATTTTATATAAAGGTATTTTACAAAAAAGATAAGTGTAGGGAAGATCACATTTGTTTATAAGAACGAATTCGAACATGAAAGTTAACAATTAATGATTAGCATATATATTTGTGTGTTTGTTTAGAGTCAAATGCTTTTATCGAGTCACAATGAATGTTCTGCAGTTTTTCCAGGTTTTAATACTCAGATTTTTTCAGAAATTTTCTAAAAACAAAACGCAAACATTCTGTCAGGTCATACCTGACGGCGTCAGGCACTTTAACTGCACAGTTTTCCAGATTTTTTTTCTGCTGGAATTCAAAGATTTTTGAAAAAAAATTAGAATTTTTAATTTCCAGGAATCTGTAGACATTTATTTTGCAAGCATTATATCTTACGTCGCTTTCTAGAATTAGTTTTTATTATATATAGTATTTACCGCTGATTTTATGCGATGTTTTGTGTTTCATTTTCTTAGTAAATTATAGTTTATATTGGACAAGAAGATGAAGTATACATTGGAAGTGAAGCTTATCATTTTTTGTTTTATTGGAGGAATATTTAACCATATTTTCATATCGTCCATGCCGAGCAAATCAATGGAGTACTATTTTCTTTCTCTATTTTATCATAACTTTTATGCTTTTCAAAGAACATTGGGGACAATGTTCGATTTAAGTGTAGCGAGGGTAAAATGGGATATCTTAGAAACTATAACTTCGCTTGATATTTGTTTTGTTTTAGAGTAAATGTGTAATAAAACTAAGAAAGATACTTGTTAGGGCAATTTTAGCACCAAATTTAAAAAAATTTACAACATGTAGGAGTGAAACTTTAGTTTTAATAAGCGTCTCATGGATAGGAACTATATAGCTAGCACAAAAACCCTTCCACTCAAATAATTTCCACCCCAAAAATGTGAGGTTCGCTTTTAGATCTTTAGAAAAAAACATTCACCTTTAATGCTTATGAGTGTACCGGTAGTATATAGATTATAGAACTTGCGTTTGTGATGCATCCCGAGACCGCAAATGAGACTACATTCGTGTAGTTAGGATTTACTAAATGATAAGAGGCATTAGGATAACCCTTGTTTTAAACCTGTTTAATAATTACGTTGGCTACACCGGTCAAGTAATTTTCACCCTTGCGATGTACTCATTTTTAGTACACGATACCCCTAGTGCAACCCCTAGAGCCTATCTTTTTCATGGTTCTCGTGATATTTCGGTGGATTCCGAAATATCAATGAAAAACATTGTTTACAATCCAACCCCAAATGTACACCCAAATCTCCTTAGCCTACCTTGTATGCACTCATCTTTAGTGCATTGTTGTTACAACATATTTGTTAAACCCTTTGTCAATTGTCTAATTGGTTACATGGTTGCTAAGTCGAGTAATATCTTGTAAATACAGTTTTGGGATGATCGGAACTCATAGATAAAAGTACTAGTTGTTATGGAGTAAAGGGGAAAAATGTCATATGATTATCCCTTGTGTGCGTTAATGTTTAAAGTACTCCAAGTGTTTTAATTTTCTTAATTCGGTTCATTAGTTAGTTATGTGTAAAGTATGTAAAAGTTCAAGTGTAGGGAGGATGCAAGATCCCTTTGATGTATTATTTTGTATGGTAGGGCAAGAATGTATGAAAAAAATCGAAAAAAAAAGTAGAAAAAGACAAGAGAAAAAACATACGCATTACCATCCCGTTTCTTTTATTTTTATTTAAGCCAAAATAGTGTCAAGAAAAACATACACAATTTTTCTTTATTAAGTGTAACACTTTGGAGGAACAAACCCTAAACGATTTTCAGAGTTCTTTGGAGGCTTCTTCAGCCTTTTTCATCCATGTTCAATTGAAGATAAGTTACTTGTTTAATTATTCAATATGTCTGTGTTGTTTGATTACTTGTTTATCTTTTCTTCTTTCTAACATGCTAGCTTAAGTTTATTTGTGTTTGCTTAGATCTAATGAAACCTAGTTGTTGATTATTGATTTGTTGCCTATTGTTTAGCTGATTGCCTCGCGTTAGGCTAAGAAAATTGGCTGACCTCTTATATGTAACTAGCTTGAACGTCTTAGAAAACGCAACCGTAGAGTGCACTATTGGTTTTTCTCGTTGTATTTATTGCATGAATTGAGGTCAATGATCTTAGGAATTCTTAATAGACTTTAAGGTTTTTGGGGAAGATTAATATTCATAGAGTTGGGGAATTCGGGCCCCCCCCCCCCAACGACCGATATTAAGGAATACAACTCTTCAACTAAAACAAGGACGTGACAATTCAACAAATCAGTAGGAGATAACTAGAGAGTAGCGAAATCTAAGTAAACATGTTTGTTTTACCATAAGAGTTACCAACCAATTTACTTTTCTTGTCATTAGTTTAATTTTAGTTTATTAAAAGTAGTTTTTGGGTTAGTTGGATAGCAACTAATTCCGCCCACTCTTTCAAAAACTGAGATTTTAATTGCTTTCTAAAAAATATAAAAACACAAAAAGAATCATCCCTCACCTCTAGACTTATCTTGACATACACTTCAACCTAACTACACTATTCCCCGAGAGAACGATCAATCCCTCGGATTTACCTATACTACACTATAACGATTAGGTATACTGCCTGGAGGATTGCAAAACTTCTTGAGATCCCATGAGAAGTAAAACCTTTTGCGAGGTCTTGCAAATCCCGCATCAGAAGTCAACTAAAGTCAACGAGAAAAGTCAACATTTACTAAACAGACTTTCAATAAGCCAAATGGGCGGGAAAGTCTATTACTACCTTTCACTTGTATAAATCCATTTACTTTCATTCATTGTATTCATTCAGTAATTGTAATCTCTCTTTCTCTCTTGTAACAAACACTTTCATCTTACCAATAACAATCATCTTTGATACGATTCTCTGTTCTTTACTTTTGAGTTTCCTATTAAAGTTTGAGTTCTTTACCATTTCGTTATTGAAGTCTAAAGAACATATCACATTAATCCCTATTTCAAAGCCACAATTGCTGAAACAAAAACAACAAAATTTTTAATAACAAAACACACAAACCAAATCAAATAAAACAAGTCAAATCCTGTTTTATAAAAACACAAACATTTTATTAAAAAGTTAACTTTCAATCAAGAAAACAAACACAAACATTTTCATACCTGGTATTAAACCTGCAATCAAAGAAAAACACATGAATAAAAATACAAACTTTATACCACTTTATATAAAAAAATACAAATTTTATATAAAAAATTATCTGTTGATACCACAGTGTGTGATTTTTTTTTTTTTTTTTGGTTAAATGAATCCGGTTTGCGTTTATTGTTTTTGCGTTGTATGTTTGAATATTGTGTGATGAAGATGAAGATAGTGGGCATGTTTGGAGCGAGAGATTATGGAGGCTTAAGATTATTTTTTTAGTAAATAAGCTTTGGTCAAAAAATAATCTTTGTTTGGCAAACTAAGATTATGAATTATTTTAGAAAAATAAGTTACCAAAAAATAAGTTCTTAAAACCAGCTTTTAAAATAGTATTGATACTAATTCACAAATTAAATGATTTTAATCTTTTTCAGCAACAGCACTAGCACTACTCCAAAAAAAAAAACAAAAAAAAAAAAAAAACAAAAACAAAAACAATTTTAATCTTTTTCAGCACCAGCACCAGCACCAGCAACAACTTGTAACTGTTTGAATTTTGAATGAATGATTTAGTTTTCGTAAATTCATGATTGTGCTAAAATCTCGGTAGAAATTATATACTGATATTTGAATTCTATATAGCTTCCTTCGTAAGTTTTGCTATTTCCTTCCATGGTTTGAATTGGTCCACTTAGTATGAATTACTCCGTCCCAAAATTATTGTCTCATTTTAACTTTTTTGGTCTTTAATTTTCAACTTTGACCTTAAGTATTTTTGTTTATATTACATAATACTTGATACAAAATATAGAGTAAATTGCAATAATCGTCCTTTTGGTTTGGTCAAATTGCACGTTTCGTCCTTATGGTTCAATAAGTGCAAATGTCGTCCTTATTTTGCATTGTTACGTGCACTTTTGGTCCTTCAACAGTAAAATTTGGCAAACCACAAGGACCATTTTTGCAATGATGGAGAACAAAAAGTGCACGTAAAAGTGCAAAATAAGGACGATCTTTGCACTTAATGAACCACAAGGACGAAACGTGCAATTTAGCCAAACCACAAGGATGATTTTTCCAATTTACTCCAAAATATATGAACGGATTAAGTTTTAAATGTATTTTCATTAGTATAAGTTTTATCAGAAATTGTATAACACAAACAAAAATATTTATAGTCAAAATTGAGAAAAAAATACCGAAAAAGTTAAAAAAGGACAATAATTTTAGGACGGAAGGAGTATAATTATCTATATTTAGTTTTGGCAAAGCTATCTCAATAAAAACACTTTGTTCAGTGGTTGTGATGTTTATTGTTGAACAAATCAACTCGAGTTCGTTTCTGGTCATATGCTTTTTAATCCGCATTTATCCAGCCTAGCTGGGTTTAATCTTGCAAGGTGGCTTTAATGACTTTATTGGTTGATGATGTGGCTTTATTGGTGATGATGTGGCTTAAAATATTGCTAGAAATCCAATATTTCCCACTCTAAGAGCATAAGGTATGTTAACATTGAGTTAAAGTTTCACCCACTGCAACGTCAGCGCCACATCAGCTTTAACCTTTTCACCTTTAACTAAAAAAAAACCACTTATCATCACTCAACCTTAACTCAACTTTAACTCATCTATTTTCAAAATCAACCCCTAAACTAAAACTAATACTTCGTTTAATAACTAACATAACATTAAATATTAAACATTACAATACGAGTATTAAATATTGCAATATGAATATTAAACATTATATAACATTAAATATTAAACATTACAATACGAAACAAATACTTATTCATCGTCTTCGGAATCTTGTTGTTGTTGTTGTCGTTGAAGATGTTTCTGTCAAAGATGCTCCATAAGGTCTAGTTGGAGTCGAGTATGCATTTCTCTATCGCGTATTTCTTTTGCCTTTCGACGTTAGACATCACATCTTTCGACCCACCTGTCTTTCCTCATACGTGGTGACGGATCCACTCACATCTCGCCATACTCACCTAGTGAAACTTTTGATCTTTTAAAATCATATTATGCAAAATAATGCAAGAATACATGAGTCTACGTATCTTGACAATTTCCATTTGACGTGCCGGTCGTTGTAGTATACCCCAACGTCCTTGAAGCACACCAAAAGCACGTTCGACATCCTTTCGAGCACTTTCTTATTTCCTTTTAAAATAACCATGTTTATCGTCAGTTGTTGCCGAGAAGGATTTGACGAAAGTAGCCAACTGTGGGTAAATTCCGTCAGCTAAGTAATATCCATGTTCATACCTGGTTCCATTAACCATATAAGGTGCTACAGGGGCGACTTCATTAAGAATGTCGTCGAATAACGTAGAGTTATCTAGAATATTAATATCGTTATTCGCCCCCGCCACCCCGAAAAATGCATGTCAAATCCATAAATCTTGCGAAGCAACTGCTTCAAGTATTATTGTTGGGTATTTTTTATCACCCCTACCAAATTGCCCGTGCCAAGCCACCGGACAAATTTTCCACTCCCAATGCATGCAATCAATGCTACCAAGCTTTCCCGAAAAACCATGCCACCCCTCACGTCTTTTATAAATACTTTGAATGTCGGACCATGTTGGTTTTCTTAAATATTCCGGCATAAACAAATCAATAACACACTTGTTAAAATTATCAAAACAAGCACGTGAAGTATGCTCACCCATTTGCAAATATTCATCAAACGCATCGGGTGCGGTGCCGTACGCCAATTGGCGTATGGCAGATGTAGACATCATAAGAACACTTATACTCATTCGACCTGTAGCATCGGGTGATTGACTAAAGAATTTAAAATGATCCGGAAGAAAATCGGAAGTATAAGATTCAATACCTTCGACTATTTCTAGAAATAGTTTCCGGCTCATACGAAATCTTCTTCGAAAATTCCGATGCGGATACTTACAACCGTGATTGAAATAGTCGTTATGCAAACGTTCTTCAACAAGCTCACGTTCACGATAAATCAGATTACGTGACACGCGAGGTTGAGCTGCTGCTTGTTCCAACTGTTGCTGATATTCGTACACGGCTATCATAAACTGAAAGTCAGTTTCGTCATCTACATCTGACCAGTTCAAAATTTTTTCGTGAATTTGATTCGGATCCATTGTGAATGAACAAGGTTTTTTTTTTTTTTTAGAGATGAAGTATATAAATTTGAGTTTGAGTTGTGGAAGTGTGAAAAAAAATTGTGTGTTAATTGGTTATTTATAGTGGTGGAAAAAAGGTTTTAAATTTATTTATTTTATTTATTTTTAAACGTTGGAGGGCCAAAGTTGTAACTTTTTATTTTTAAATCCAACGGCTAGTTAAGTTGGTAAGGGGGCGAAGTGATTTTTTTTTTTTTTTTAATTCCTTTTGGTCCTTTCACGCAGCGTTAAATGGTTATCGTGTGTTTTTAACGCAAGTTTAACGTGAGACGGGGGTGTGGTTAACGCACCTTTAACGCAGAAATGTTAAGGTTTAACGCAGCTTTGCGTTAACACACCCTTTTCTCTAATATATAATGTAAGATAAGAGGCAACTATGTCTTCAGTCCGGACTATTATTTTAGCTTTACGTAACATGCTCTAAAGTAAAAATCAATATAAACTTTATTAGTGCATACATGTTTACCCGATTTTATTTTATGATCTACGTGTTTATAAGACACCAAAGTAAACCACATATTGTTCTTGGTTGCATCTATTATTCTAAAAATAAAAATAAACAAAGTAATGGGCACTTTTTAGAGCTCTTTGCCTCATATAGCAACTGAATGATCATATAGAAGAACCTGTGTGGCTCAATCTTTTTTGAATCTATAGCTTTATCATCTTTACTTCGGGTGTGTTTGTTTCATTAACATGTTTTAGGTCTGAATCTGACTACCACATCTTACCAGTAAGAGATTGATAGAAAGTCTAAATCTGAACGAAATAATGTTGTTTGTTTTTTTATAATTGTCCAAATGAATTTAAGTGCTCGTTTCTGCAATTTATTTAAGTAACTTATGTAGATATGAAACAAGACTTTTTATCATAAATATAACCTTGTTAATAAACCATCAAATATATTATATTAACACGAGTCTTCAATATCTTATCGAGTAAGAGGCAGTAAGACAAGTCCCCCACCTCTTACTGAGTAAGATGTTATATGTCTAACTGGGTCTGACTCAAAAGAAAAAAAAAAAAAAAAGGCAAAACGTCTGACCACCTCTTACTGGTAAGAGTAAGAGGGCTAGTAAGATTTTTTTTTTTTTTTATTATTTATTTATTTATTTATTTATTTATTTATTTTTTTTTTTTTTAAACAAACACACCCGAATTGAGCAGTGCAGGTGAAAGCTCGATAGATCTCATTTTTTGTCGCTCCACATAGCTCATTCCTCTCGGTAATAAGACATTGAAGAACATGTTAACTTGACCCATAACCATGAACTGAACATATTTACTCTTGATCTATCTTTTAGGCTAAAGAAATAATTGAGGGGATACTTTTGGATCAAATATTCTTCGATGCACAATCTTAGTGAAAAAAGTTAGTTTTCATGCAAAAAGTTCGATAAATTGGATATCCATGCCGTAAGGATAAACTATAATCATTAACGATGCATTTAAAATAAAGGATCATACACATTCTCCTTTATGAACATAAAGCTTGCAAATAATCGAAGAGATGTTTCCAAGACACATCAATGAACATTATATAAATTGGATATCCATGCCGTAAGGATAAACTATAATCATTAACGATGCATTTAAAATAAAGGATCATACACATTCTCCTTTATGAACATAAAGCTTGCAAATAATCAAAGAGATGTTTCCAAGACACATCAATGAACATTATATAAAAGCGTATGAATACAAAAGGAAGAAAGAACGAAGGTTCCAAATTAACAATAATCCCATTCCCATCCTTCACCACCCTTTCCGTTTACAAAAAACACAATACAATCATATCCTTCAAAAAAGATTTTAACACATGGCTTTTAATACATTCAATAAAAGGAAGTGGTTATTCCAATAAGCAATCCAATACACACCCTGTAAGAAATTTCAATAAGAAATAGCCCTTAAATGTTAATCTAATAAGCAATGCCATACAGCCCCTATAAGCAGTTAGTCTAATAAGTAATCTACTCCGGGCTATCCAAAAGGGTAGTCGCTCTGGGATTAGACGGCTCGCAATGTCGAGTCGGAAACCCAGGTAAATAAAAAATAAAAAATAAATAAATAAAAATAAAAAATGATATAGTCCAACCAGGAAGATGTCCTCCTGATACCGCAATTGTTTCACCGATGCCATTTATTTCCTAGTTCCAATCAAAAGTAACCTTAGTAAATAGAAAAAGTTAGAATTGTTCATACATGGCAGATAAATTACAGTTATCTCCTAGAAATGGTGTCTAATAAGGTTTATCACATGACACATTTTTTCTTAGCTAGTCCAAAACTATTTTTAAGATTTCTACTCAGGATTCAATTTTACTTACCAAAGTCCATACCAACGTTCATTCTTTCCATCACGAATTGCAATCATTTCTTTGTATCGTAATTTGCAAAATCCATTAATTAGTTTTATACTTTCCTTTATCAGTTGACATTTTAAAATTTTTGTATGTGAAATGACTAAGCTAGATGATCCGTTGAAATCAATGTGTATTTTATTTCCAAGGAAACACAAGTGAAGTATGTGTAACCTGGGTCGTGTCCCAACGAGGTGTGAATGGAGGATATTGTGTGAGATTTGTAATTAAAATGCTTGAATATTTTGGATTTTTGGTTTCTTTTCTGATTTTAATTAAAAGATAAAAAGCAAATTTACAAAGGTTTAACACTAAAATAATGAAATAATAACTGGAAACAATTAATAAACTAAGGCAAAGATGAATTTAAAACACTTAAGGCCAAAAACGTAAAGAAAAACTAAACACGTGTTAATACCGGGAAAACCCGATGCTAAAACGTCAAATTTATGAAATATTAACTCTACGGGTACAATTCTATTTTTCCTAGGTTCTAATTAATAAAATAAAATTTTAGAAATTAAAATTATATTTTTTTGATTATTATTTAATTTATTATGAATTAAAAACAGTTTTAAAAAGAAAAATAGATAATAAATACTAATACAATTCTAAAAATTCTGAAAATTTTTCTATAAATACTTTATATAATAACAGTCCTAGGAAAATTAGAAACAAGGATCCAGCTTATTGTAATAAGCTGTAAATAAGCTAAATGGTTCGAATAAGCTAAAAGGGAAACAAGGTTAAGTAATTAATATTACAAACTATACCCAGAGAAGTCCCAAGGGCAGTTGGTGAGTGTGCTTGTGTGGTGAGCTGGGTGGCCAGGGTTCGAATCCCAGCAATGGTATTTTTTTTTAACTATTTTTTTTTAATTTTCTTTTATAAACTTATTAATAAGCTATAAGTAATCAACTTTTGTAAAGGAAATAATTTTAAAACTTACTTAATAAGCTAGAAATAAGCTCTAATTACTAACAGTTAGTATATAAGTTTTTTTTAGAACTAGAAATTTAAGTAAATAAGCTATAAGCTTATATATAAGCTAAAAGTGAATGGAAATAAGTAAAATGGGACTATTATAACTATAAATAAGCTAAGGAATCCAGAAAAAGCTAATGCAATAAGCAAATAAGCACTAAAAAGGATTAAGGGCTGCTGATATAGGTGTGGTGCAGGGCAAATTTGGGCTTTTTCAAGCCACTGAAAAGCTGCTAGAAAAAATTATTAAAAATAAACTAAAAATATGACCAAATACACAAGCCAGCAAACTCTATGCGTACCAAATATCAGCTGAATTGGACTTAAGATGAAGAAATGAAAAATAAAAGAAATTGACTGCAGATTACAAAATCCGAAAAAATGCAGTCTGCTATTACTTGAGATGATCAGTTATGTGCAGATGTGCACAAACCAAAGTGAGCCTAATCCAACTCTTTGTATATCCACTGAATGGATTCAAAGGACCTCAGAAAAGCTAAAGATAAGGTCCAAATGAGCTTATTGCTCTAATGGGCTTATTTGATCATTTTGTGGCTCAAAACTTACACAGTCCACTCATAACCTTCATTTCTACCTAATTGGCTAAAAAGAACCTAAAAACAACTTATATGGGGTAAATTAAGCTGGATTGAATTTGATGAAATGGCACATGTACAGTAAACAACTAATTTGGCCTCAGAATAAGCTTTAAACCAAACACCCCTTAAAGAAGGGCTGAATTGGATTTTCAAAGGAAACAGACTAATTAAGCTAGGTTTCTGGTTGAAAATGGTTTCAATAACTTATTTAAATACTAATTAGTAATTTTAATACTGTAAATAAGCAATTAATCAGCTGTCACTAGGTTTAACATATTTTTTTGGCTTTTTTTAGAGTTTTTAAGCAAAATAAAGAAAAGGCTATTTTAATACTGATAATACAGATGAAATACAATTATAAACTATTAATAAGCAGAAAATTACTATAATAAGCTAAAATTAAGCTATAGAACAGTAACTTATAAAATAATGCAAAAATTGGAAAATTCTTACAACTTGTGAGGCTATGAAAAATGGAACTAAATGATCAGTAACACACCTAGCTTGTCAACAACAAGCTAGAAACCCCATTAAGCTTTCCAGAATAGCTTTTTCCACCAGAACTGCTTATTTTGAGCTTTTTTGACTTTTTGTTGACTTTTTGGAAATTTCACAATTAGAACTGCTAGTAACTAATATAAGCTTACAAAAGCTATGATAAGCTTATATAAGCTTATAGCAAGGGTATTAAGGCTTTGTGGTGATAACTTAACAGAACTTTAACTTAATTCGAATTACCAGACAACTTGAATTTTATTATAACTGAAATTTAGTACAAGATTGCTTGAAATTAGAACAATATGACTGAATATGACTTGAATTAACAACTGGAAACTTGAAATTACAAATTATAATGACTGAATAATAAAGACGATTACTGAAAATTAACTACTTGCCAATTAAGGCTACAATGTGGTTCTATTTATACTACACTGAGGTAGGAACTTCTTCTTATCTTCTTCTGATCCTTTTCCAGCCCTTGGATAGCCTTGAATTGATCCCAGCCTTCTAAACTAATTTTGGCGCCAAAATGGTTAAAGTGGGAAAAACCACTTGACTGGCAACGTGTGATGGGGAAGAAGCATTTAATGCATCTTGGTTTGTTAGGAGAAGTGTTGAGGAAGCTTGGAGGGGGGGGTGGTATTGTCAGGGATAAGGAGGAGGGGGTGGTATGGTTTAGGCGGGTAATGGTATTGGAGATGGTGGGTTTGACTGAGGTCAAACGGTTTTGGTTAACTCAAAAAGAAATAAGGCCGGGTTGGGTTATTTGTTTAGTGTGTGGGCTTGGGTTTAGTAAATGGGCTGGATTTAGTTATTTGGTTGGGTTTATATTTAGGATTAGATTTGGATTTTAGGTTTAATCTTAGGGACCAAAGTTGTAAAATCTGAAAATCCAAGGACCAAGGCTGCCAAATATAAAAATTATTTCCAAGGACCATTTGTGTCAGTTTGGTATTTTTGGGGGTTGACTTTGACTTTGTCTTTGACTTTTGTCTTCACTTGGTCAAATGTATAATTGTTGTCGAGTCGATCCAAAAATACTCGTTTTCGTTCTGTTTTCAATCCTTTAGTACCTGAAACACATGAAACACAAACCAAGGATATCTGCAATATATATTGGGTGTTTTTGGTCATTTTTGTGTCTTTTATGGGTATAAAATGATGAGTATTTACACACTCATCAATCCCCCACACTAAACTATTGCTAGTCCCTAGCAATCCGATCATATAAAGTAATGAAAGGATCAAAAGAATACCAAGCATACCCCGTTTTGATTTTTTATACAATGCAAGAAATTTAAACTAGAACAAAATATATAACATGCTTGATTTCCAAAAATGGTATCATGGAACGGGATTCACACAAACTGGGTGTCTCCAGGGAATTGTAATCGTCATCCTCTTTTTTATACTCCCAACTAAGCTTAAACTCAATGTGCAAATGCTTTTGTAAAATGCTAACACTACTTATACCAATAATCTATGTAAGCCGAGACTTAACTTTTCACTCTCATATATATTCAAGTTAGGCGACTGTGCTTGATTTTCAAAATTTTGATCACAAAAATCGACGTTTTTATAAAATTTGACTAATACTAGTTGAAAGATAAATTTAAAATTTACAACAAGCAAGCTTCAAAATTTATTGCATTTTGCAATATCATTCCAGTTTATTTTATTTTTTTCTTTTCATTTTTTTTTTACTTGTACAACATAAACTAACGGAGTTTCACGGGAACCAAGACCTTACACCTTTCGGAATAAAGGATCCAATGGCCGTTACAACGGAGAGTTCCAAGACTCTAAACATTCGTGAAATGAGGATCCAAGGGTGTTAGACCAAGACCTCACACATTCCTGAATTAGAGGTCCAAGGGCCGGTGTAAGAGGGTAGCCAAGACCTAAATGCCTTCCGGAAATAAGAATCCAAGGGCCGATCTTGAACCGTAGCTTTTTAGCACATACATTTATTACTTAACTTTTACATTATTATGACATATGCTTGTTCCGAAGTTTAAATAAAGCTTTGAACTAGTATTTTTTAGAATCGTATAGAAAAATGATTTTGTGTGTTCAAATGTTTGAAAATAAGCACTCATTAAGTCAGATTAGTTATCTCCTGGGAGGAAAAGCCATAGATTACTTATATAAGCTCTAAAGAAAACCAACTATTCTACGCTTAGCATTTTCATTTGCACATATCGTAAAACCTTAGTCTAATCGCTAAGGAAGCAGCCAGATCAACACTCTGGCAGAGTCGGGATTCCGTTTGTTCTAACCTAATCAAGACTAAACACTTCTTCTTTTTTTATTGCAATTTCTTATCTAAAAAACGAAAAAATTTTGGCCAAAACGGGGTACTAGGGCACTAGAAGGTACAAATGTGACAAAAATCGCGAGAATTCCCCCCCACACTTAGAATTGAATATTGCCCTCAATATTCAAAGTACCGGCTATTATGCCGAGATTTAGAACGTAAAAAGGGGAATACTAATAGCCAAGTGTGTGAAAGAAATCTCATTTTTCACGAACAGGATTAAAAAGATATCCCTAGATAATCGTTAGCAAAAGGATAGGATATTGGGCGGCTGGATTGAAAACAGGCGCGGCAATCATCACAATCCAAGGGAAACCTGAAAACAAGAGCAAACAACATACAAAATGCACAGCACAGTGGGATTCCCCCACACTTAGTGTCAGAAAATAGAAAGAAGTCAGAAACATGGGCGTTTACCCATGCAATGCTAATGTTTTTGTTAACCGAGTCACTAGCTTGAATCGACCCCGAATTCATTGGTCCATGGGGAAAGTTTGGAGATCCGGGACAACCATGGGTGGTATGTCCCCTCCAAAGTAATGCTTCAACCTATGACCGTTCACCTTGAAGTTTGGTCCATCGGTTTGAGATAACTCGATGGTGCCATAAGGAAAAACTTGAGCAACGGTGAATGGTCCAGACCAACGGGTTTTTAACTTGCCCGAGAAAATCTTTAATCGAGAATTGAAGAGGAGGACTCGATCAGCAACGTTGAAAACGCGGTTTTTGATTTTGGAGTCATGAATCCTCTTCGTCTTCTCTTTGTAGATTAAAGAGTTCTCGTAGGCTTGATTCCTAAGCTCGTTTAATTCATTTATTTGAAGCTTTCGGTGATCACCCGCGGTTTTGAGGTCAAAATTTGCATGTTTTAAGGCCCAATAGGCCTTATGTTCGAGCTCAATGGGCAGATGGCATGCTTTTCCGTACACTAGCTTGTAAGGAGTACACCCAATGGGTGTTTTGTATGCAGTACGAAAAGCCCATAAAGCATCATCTAATTTATCGGCCCATGAGGCCCGATTTTCACCAACAGTTCTCTCCAAGATACGTTTCAATCCACGATTGGAAACCTCGACTTGACCACTTGTTTGCGGGTGATACGCGGTAGAAAGACGGTGAGTGATACCTTACTTAAGCATGAACTTTGCAAATTGGTCATTGCAAAAGTGCGTACCGCGATCACTAATGATAGCACGGGGAGTTCCAAACCGAGCAAAGAGAGATTTCAAAAATTTACAAACTACTCGGGCGTCGTTGGTGGGGAGTGCTTTCGCTTCAACCCATTTAGACAAGTAATCGACGGCCACGAGGATATATTTGTTCCCTCGCGAAGACGGGAATGGCCCCATAAAATCGATGCCCCATACGTCAAAGATCTCGCAGACTTGGATTGCATTTTGTGGCATTTCGTCTTTTTGCGAGGTTTTTTCTTGATGTTGGCAAGAGTCACATGACTTTACCAAATCGTGGGCATCACGGTAGATAGTTGGCCAAAAGAAACCGGAATCAAAGACTTTTTTAGCGGTGTAGTTGGCACCATGATGTCCCCCCGTGGGTCCATTGTGGCAAGCCTTAAGAATATCAACGGCTTCTTGGCCGTGAAAACACCGCCGGATGACTTGATCCGCACACACTTTAAACAAGTAGGGGTCGTCCCAAAAGTAATGTTTAACATCTTTGAAGAATTTCTTCTTTTGTTGGTACGACATCCCTTTCACAACAAAATTCCCCGCATGGTAATTTACGAAGTCGGCAAACCATGTGGTACTTGGATCATCTTTTAATGAAATCATCCCAAGTGTCTCGAGAGGAAATGTTTCAGTAATTTTCTTTTTCTCGAGAACACCTTGATGAGGGTTCTCTAATCTGGACAAATGATCGGCGGCGAGATTCTCTGCTCCTTTTTTATCACGAATTATAACATCAAATTCTTGGAGCAGGAGAACCCACCGAAGCAATCTCGGCTTAGCATCTTGCTTAGCAAGGAGATACTTTAGAGCCGAATGATCCGTATACACTATGGTCTTAGATAAGACAAGATATGGTCTAAATTTCTCGAAAGCATAGACAACAGCTAACAACTCTTTCTCAGTAGTGGTGTAATGAGATTGAGCATCGGTCATCGTCTTGCTAGCATAGTGTATCAGCTGAAAGTACTTAGATTTTCATTGCCCCAGGACTGCCCCAATAGCATAATCACTCGCATCGCACATGAGCTCGAATGGCAAGTCCCAGTCGGGGGCAACTAAGATCGGTGCTTCAGTTAGCTTCTTTTTAAGAATTCCAAATGCTTCAATGCATTCGGGAGAGAAGAAGAATGGAGCATCTTTTTCAAGAAGATGGGTCAGAGGCCGGGCGATTTTAGAAAAATCTTGAATAAATCGACGGTAGAAACCGGCATGACCAAGATAACTTCGAATTCCTTTGACGGTGGTGGGATGAGGCAGCTTAGCGATAACATCGGCTTTAGCTTGATCTACCTCAATCCCGGCACTGGAAATCTTATGGCCGAGGAAAATGCCCTCTTTGACCATGAAGTGGCACTTCTCCCAATTTAGAACAAGATTGGTGTCTTCACACCGTTTTAACATTTTGTCTAAATGGGAGAGGCACGAAGAGAAAGAATTTCCATAAACCGAAAAATCATCCATAAACACTTCCATTGTTTTCTCGATCATGTCATGGAAGATGGCTATCATGCACCTTTGGAATGTGCCCGGAGCGTTGCATAAACCGAAAGGCATACGTCGGTAGGCAAACGTACCATAAGGGCAAGTGAATGTGGTCTTTTCCTGATCTTGTGGATCAATCGGGATTTGGAAATACCCGGAAAAGCCATCGAGAAAACAATAGAACTCATTTCCCGCTAAACGT
Source organism: Artemisia tridentata subsp. tridentata (assembly GCA_021014915.2). Classification (NCBI taxonomy): domain Eukaryota; kingdom Viridiplantae; phylum Streptophyta; class Magnoliopsida; order Asterales; family Asteraceae; genus Artemisia; species Artemisia tridentata. The sequence continues at coordinate 240,219,911 of CP139509.1, read as the reverse complement.
TCAAGCATTTGATCCATACAAGGAAGCGGAAAATGGTCTTTTCGGGTAGCATCATTGAGTTTTCGATAGTCAATGCACACTCTCCATCCAGTGACGAGACGTGTGGGAATCAACTCATTCTCTTCGTTTTCAATGACGATCATACCCCCCTTTTTGGGAACACAATGGACGGGACTAACCCACGGGCTATCGGAGATAGGGTAAATCATTCCTGCATCAAGAAGTTTAATAACTTCATTCTTGATAACCTCGTGAATTTTTGGATTTACCCTCCTTTGTTGTTGCACGGTGGGTTTGAAATCATCCTCCATTAAGATCTTATGAGTACAGAATCTAGGGTCAATACCCTTTATATCAGAGAGCTACCAAGCGATGGCAATCTTGTGCTTTTTGAGCACATCAAGAAGTTGGGTCTTCTCCTCATCTTTAAGATCTTTAGAAATAATGACAGGAAATTTGTCGTTATCTTCTAAGAAAGCGTATTCCAGATGAGGAGGTAAATCCTTGAGCTCGAGATCCGGAGGATTAGACGGCTTAATCTCTTTGATTTCTTCATGTTTAAGTTCCTTCGGAGGGAGAGAAGGTGACGGGTCTTCATTCAACAATTTTTCAAGCAAAAGAATATCTCCCTCCGGATCAAGATAAGAATCATCAACTTCCGGTGAAGTTGGTGTTTCAATAGCAAGAAAGTCCTCGACCTCTTCCAAGAAGAAATCACCTCCCTCAAACGGTGTGAGGGAAGGGTAGGAAGAGTCGGAAATGATTGGTGCAGAATAAGGAGTGGGATTTTCAGTTTCATCCACAGAATGAACAATCTCAATACGATAAACCGATTCCGGAGTTGGGACAAGGGGTGTGCTCTTAGAGCTAGCAATTTTCACCGCTTCCGTTGTTGTCTCCGATTCTTGTTCATCATAATAAAAAATGCTCTTAACTTCCGTAGCACAACTCTCAAACCATTTGCTTGAACCAGGGGTAATTTCCCTTGTTTTGAGCTCAGCACGTTTTTTTGAAGGACTCTTAACCGTGAATCTTGAAAGCATCGAATCACTTCTTTTGGAAGCAATTACGAAATCAGATTTTTGATTAACCGTAGCAATGTTGCATTTGGTGGTTAGAGATTTAGAGTCCTGATTAATATTAAACGTGACTTCTTCATTATCAACTCGTATGGATAATTCTTCAGCATATACATCGATGATAGCACGACTCGTTCTTAAGAAAGCTCTCCCCAGAATGAGTGGAACTCGAGGATCGGCATCAAAGTTTACCACAACGAAATCAGTGGGAAAATGGAACTTTCCCACTTTCACAACGACATCCTCAGCTATTCCCAGCGGATGAGTTATAGTACGGTCCGCTAGCTCGAGAGTCATGCAAGTAGATGTAAGCTTCGGGAGAGATAATTTCTCCCATACCGAGAGTGGCATAAGGTTAATGCTTGCGCCAAGATCGGCCAAGGCTGAGCACTGAACCATCCCCAAGAAATCACAAGGGATTAAAAACTTGTCGGGGTCTCCGAGCTTTTCAGGAAGCTTTTTGAGGAGAACCGCCGAGCACTGCTCGTTAAGTGGGGTCTTTGCCATCTCAGATAACTTATCCTTGTTGCTTAGCAAACTTTTGAGTGTAGATGCAAATTTGGGCATAAGGATGAGAGCATCTGCGAAGCTTATGTCAAAGTGCAAATCATTGAAGATTTTAAAGAATTTCTCCATCTGTTGATTTGTTTTGTCTCTAAGCTTCTGATCATTAAGCCTCGAAGGATATGGAATTGAAGGCTTAGGATTGTTCTTCGAAACATCGGGTTCTGGAACTTGAATTTGGACATTAGGAGGTTGGACGTGTGCGGTACTTCGTGGGCTTGAGAAATGCACCTTGTCCGTTGTCACCTCGGTATCTCGATTCACTTCCCTCGGTGAAGGGGGCATAGGAGTCGAGGGTCCATTATGCGTCTTACCACTACGAGTGGTGACGGTTTTCAACTCAGCATTAGGATTAGGAATGGTATTGCTCGGAAGTCGTCCGAAAGATGAAGAAGATTGGTTCATGTTCATATTCATGAAACTGCCCATCATATTCTTCAACTCATTTGTTTGACGAGACATCGTAGTATCAATTTCCTTTCTCAACTCGACTTTCATATTATTGATTTGAGTCTGCATTGAACGCATGCTGGACTCAGTAATTTTCATGAAATCATTAGTCAAAGGAGCTTGAGGATGTTGTTGATAAACATGTTGATTCGGAGCTTGATAAGGCTGGTTGAAATTGTTACGGTTTTGGTTGAAATTCTGAGAATTGTTGAAATTTTGTCCTTGATTTTGAACAAAGCGATTTTGATTATTTTGATTTTGCACGGGTGGAAAACCAGGTGGTACCATAGCATTTGGTGCTCGGTAATGAGTTTCCGCTTGCGGTCGGTTTTGATTGTAGTTTACGGCTGCTACGGGAGCTTGGTAAACAGAAGCATCGGTTGCTTGACAATCGTAATACGCATGCGGGCCACTGCAAGTTTCACTCACTTTGTTTACGGCTTTGATTGGTTCCGGTTTATGAATTCCACTCTTAATTTCTTTCACTTCCTTCATCATGCAACGAATTACGTCCGTTAGAGCGGCTAACTCTGATGAGTTACCGGATGAAGAAGCAGGAGTGATAGGAACATTCACTTTGTTTCGAGAAATAGGAACTTTTGATTTATTCTCGCAAATTTCAAGCACATCTTTAGGTCGACGATTCAAGATATTGCCACCGGCGGCAGCGTTTAGAGAATCTTGATCGTTTCCATTCAACCCATTATAAAACGTATTGATCTGTTGTAACTCCGTGAAATCATGATGCGGGCATTTTCTTAGGAGATCTTTGAATCGTTCCCATGCCTCTCTGAAGTTTTCATCGAAACTTTGACGAAATCCAGAAATTTCATTTTTCAGATTAGTCGTCTTTGAAGGAGGAAAGAAATAATTGACAAATTTCTGTACGAGATCTTCCCAAGTTTCAATGGATCGAGGGGGTTCTTTTTCCAGCCAAATCCGGGCTGCCCCTTCGAGTGAAAACGGAAATAGCATCAATTTGACAACTTTTTGTGGCACATCCTTGTAATTGATGGTCGAGGTCAACTTGTTGAACCAACGGATGTGTGCATACGGATCTTCTCGTTCAAACCCGTGGAATTGATTTGTAGACACGAGTTGAATCAAATGCGTTTTTAATTCAAAATGATCAGAATCGATTGGTGGTAAAACGATGGCATCTCCGTAACCCTCGGTGGGTGCTTGGAGCATCTCCGCCATTGTTCGATTGTCACCCATTTTATCAATGGGAATAGTACGAATCTCGGGTTCGACTATACGGGTAGCATGCCTACGATTACGTCTTCTCGGAATATCTACGAGTTCACGTAAAGGACTTGTCGACGTAGAAGAACGAGTGCGCATGCACTAAATAAAACAATTCAATTAAAACAAGATCGAAGCAAAACACAAGGAACTTAAACCTTAAATCAACAAGCGTACGGTAGCTCTCTGAAAGAAAAACGCACAGAGTGGCGGAGGTGCAAAGGTGGGCAATAAATGCTCCTTAAAAACCCGCTCCTTTCGGTTTGTCAATTTAATGCCAAACCTCCTGAAACCTCCGTTAGAGTTTGTTTATCAATCAAATGTGAGCCGAATTCGCAAGCGACACAAAGGCAAGTTTTAAATCTTTTGTTTGGGAACTTATTATGATAATATTCCAAGTTGAGGAATATTATATTGAGATTGCTTTTATCTTTTATTTTAACACAAGAAAACGAGAAATGTTTTTGGGTTTTTATAAACACTTTAGGAAAAGTGTTTTGATTTTTCTGATATATATATAAAGAAAGAAAAATATTTTTGTATTTTATGGGGTTTATGGAAAATGGGAACTTCACAAGGAAGGATCTCAAGTCACTAATCGTTTAAATCTCAATGATATAGTCGTAACACAACCTCCCCGGCAGCGGCGCCAAAAGTTTGATCCGTTGAAATCAATGTGTATTTTATTTCCAAGGAAACACAAGTGAAGTATGTGTAACCTGGGTCGTGTCCCAACGAGGTGTGAATGGAGGATATCGTGTGAGATTTTTAATTAAAATGCTTGAATATTTTGTAATTTTGGTTTCTTTTCTGATTTTAATTAAAAGATAAAAAGCAAATTTACAAAGGTTTAACACTAAAATAATGAAATAATAACTGGAAACAATTAATAAACTAAGGCAAAGATGAATTTAAAACACTTAAGGCCAAAAACATAAAGAAAAACTAAACACGTGTTAATACCGGGAAAACCCGAGGCTAAAACGTCAAATTTCTGAAATATTAACTCTACGGGTACAATTCTATTTTTCCTAGGTTCTAATTAATAAAAGAAAATTTTAGAAATTAAAATTATATTTTTCTGATTATTATTTATTTTATTATGAATTAAAAACAGTTTTAAAAAGAAAAATAGATAATAAATACTAATACTATTCTAAAAATTCTGAAATTTTTTCTATAAATACTTTATATAATAACAGTCCTAGGAAATTAGAAACAAGGATCCAGCTTATTGTAATAAGCTGTAAATAAGCTAAATGGTTCGAATAAGCTAAAAGGGAAACAAGGTTAAGTAATTAATATTACAAACTATACCCATAGAAGTCCCAAGGGCAGTTGGTGAGTGTGCTTGTGTGGTGAGCTGGGTGGCCAGGGTTCGAATCCCAGCAATGGTATTTTTTTTAACTATTTTTTTTTTTAATTTTCTTTTATAAACTTATAATAAGCTATAAGTAATCAACTTTTGTAAAGGAAATAATTTTAAAACTTACCTAATAAGCTAGAAATAAGCTCTAATTACTAATAGTTAGTATATAAGTTTTTTTTAAAACTAGAAATTTAAGTAAATAAGCTATAAGCTTATATATAAGCTAAAAGTGAATGGTAATAAGTAAAATGGGACTATTATAACTATAAATAAGCTAAGGAATCCAGAAAAAGCTAATGCAATAAGCAAATAAGCACTAAAAAGGATTAAGGGCTGCTGATATAGGTGTGGTGCAGGGCAAATTTGGGCTTTTTCAAGCCACTGAAAAGCTGCTAAAAAAAATTATTAAAAATAAACTAAAAATATGACCAAATACACAAGCCAGCAAACTCTATGCGTACCAAATATCAGTTGAATTGGACTTAAGATGAAGAAATGAAAAATAAAAGAAATTGACTGCAGATTACAAAATCCGAAAAAATGCAGTCTGCTATTACTTGAGATGATCAGTTATGTGCAGATGTGCACAAACCAAAGTGAGCCTAATCCAACTCTTTGTATATCCACTGAATGGATTCAAAGGACCTCAGAAAAGCTAAAGATAAGGTCCAAATGAGCTTATTGCTCTAATGGGCTTATTTTATCATTTTGTGGCTCAAAACTTACACAGTCCACTCATAACCGTCATTTCTACCTAATTGGCTAAAAAGAACCTAAAAAAAACTTATATGGGGTAAATTAAGCTGGATTGAATTTGATGAAATGGCACATGTACAGTAAACAACTAATTTGGCCTCAGAATAAGCTTTAAACCAAACACCCCTTAAAGAAGGGCTGAATTGGATTTTCAAAGGAAACAGACTAATTAAGCTAGGTTTCTGGTTGAAAATGGTTTCAATAACTTATTTAAATACTAATTAGTAATTTTAATACTGTAAATAAGCAATTAATCAGCTGTCACTAGGTTTAACATATTTTTTTGGCTTTTTTTAGAGTTTTTAAGCAAAATAAAGAAAAGGCTATTTTAATACTGATAATACAGATGAAATACAATTATAAACTATTAATAAGCAGAAAATTACTATAATAAGCTGAAATTAAGCTATAGAACAGTAACTTATAAAATAATGCAAAAATTGGAAAATTCTTACAACTTGTGAGGCTATGAAAAATGGAACTAAATGATTAGTAACACACCTAGCTTGTCAACAACAAGCTAGAAACCCCATTAAGCTTTCCAGAATAGCTTTTTCCACCAGAACTGCTTATTTTGAGCTTCTTTTACTTTTTGTTGACTTTTTAGAATTTCACAATTAGAACTGCTAGTAACTAATATAAGCTTACAAAAGCTATGATAAGCTTATATAAGCTTATAGCAAGGGTATTAAGGCTTTGTGGTGATAACTTAACAGAACTTTAACTTAATTCGAATTACCAGACAACTTGAATTTTATTATAACTGAAATTTAATACAAGATTGCTTGAAATTAGAACAATATGACTGAATATGACTTGAATTAACAACTGGAAACTTGAAATTACAAATTATAATGACTGAATAATAAAGACGATTACTGAAAATTAACTACTTGCCAATTAAGGCTACAATGTGGTTCTATTTATACTACACTGAGGTGGGAACTTCTTCTTATCTTCTTCTGATCCTTTTCCAGCCCTTGGATAGCCTTGAATTGATCTCAGCCTTCTAAACTAATTTTGGCGCCAAAATGGTTAAAGTGGGAAAAACCACTTGACTGGTAACGTGTGATGGGGAAGAAGCATTTAATGCATCTTGGTTTGTTAGGAGAAGTGTTGAGGAAGCTTGGAGTGGGTGGTATTGTCAAGGATAAGGAGGAGGGGGTGGTATGGTTTAGGCGGGTAATGGTATTGGAGATGGTGGGTTTGACTGAGGTCAAACGGTTTTGGTTAACTCAAAAAGAAATAAGGCCAGGTTGGGTTATTTGTTTAGTGTGTGGGCTTGGGTTTAGTGAATGGGCTGGATTTAGTTGTTTGGCTGGGTTTATATTTAGGATTAGATTTGGATTTTAGGTTTAATCTTAGGGACCAAAGTTGTAAAATCTGAAAATCCAAGGACCAAAGCTGCCAAATATAAAAATTATTTCCAAGGACCATTTGTGTCAGTTTGGTATTTTTGGGGGTTGACTTTGACTTTGTCTTTGACTTTTGTCTTCACTTGGTCAAATGTATAATTGTTGTCGAGTCGATCTAAAAATACTCGTTTTCGTTCCGTTTTCAATCCTTTAGTACCTGAAACACATGAAACACAAACCAAGGATATCTGCAATATATATTGGGTGTTTTTGGTCATTTTTGTGTCTTTTATGGGTATAAAATGATGAGTATTTACACACTCATCACTAGACATTCTATAATTTCAGTATTTCTTTTTTAGGAGGGCATAATAGATTTTTTTTCATACTCTGCTTTATTAGAGTATATTGATATTGATATTGATTGATAGGAAGTTCTTGGGTAAATGATAATATTATGTTTTGGGTTAAATATCTTAATAATTTTAAATAAATAAGAGTTGATTTTAAGGGTTTTAGAGGCTCTGAGGCCTCTAGTTGTGGCTAAGTGCAGTTCATTTTTTGTCAAATATTTGAAAAATTATATCTTTTAATCTATAAGTCGTTAGAAGTCGTGCCACTCGTCGTTTCGAAGGTAATTGAGTCTAGTTTCAGTTAAAAATAGTTTCAAGTGGTGATTTGTAATAGATTTTTATCTGTTTATAAAAGAGTAACAGAAGGTCTGTTATAGTCTTTTTGTTTCCACGAAAAGTTTTAATTTTTGGTCAAATTGGGAAAAGGTGTTTCATAACCTTTCATGTTTAATTTGTTTGATGATATGCTAAGAAATATTATTTTCCAAAGTTGGATACTTGTCTATGAAATGATCATAGGCATACAACTAAAGACGGAAACAAGACCAAAAGGGACCAAGTGCACACAAAAATTAAAACCACACAATACTAGAGATTGTGAAATAGAGCCCCCTTAATAGAGCTCGGTTTTAGTGAAAAACAGGCTCTAAAGGGATTCTGTGTTGCAAAAAAGGGCATAGAGCCATTTTTTCTTTTACAAAACTGGGCTCTATATTGAAAAACGTTAAAGCCGCTTTTTTTCCTCAAAACCGGGCTCTATTCCTCGTAAAGAGCCATGTTTTCTTTTACAAAACCGTGCTTTATCTAAAAAACCATTAGATCGATGTTTTCTTTTACAAAATTGGGCTTTATCAAATGCTGTTTTGTAAGACCATAACATACGATTCTTCAAAATGAAACGAAAATACTTAAAACTTTTGGGCGCGTTATTTCCCTCCCTAATTTTCATTAACTTCTCAAAACCCTAATCTTTTCCCCCCCTCTTTACTTTGACAATCCCGAACCCTCTAACCTTTTGTGTCGCATAATTACAAAATGAGTACCCGAAGAGCTTCCTAGCATTAAGCCACAAGAGCTTCAATTTTCTTGTAATTTTATTTTATTAATTTATTAATTATATATACAGATCTGTTGTGGTTTTGTTATAATTGAGTATTATTTTGTGAATAGTTGAATTGAAGAAACATATCTCTTGTTCTATGGTGTTGACCAATAAAACTAACAATCATGTTGCCTTCAAGGTATTCCTGTTTTTACTTTTCATTTTATTACTTTTACGGAACTTGATAAGGTAGTCGATTTTATGGAATTTTTATTTGTAATTTGAAATAAAGGATTTACAAGTAATTATCGAAAAGTTACTTTTTTGTGTTTAAAAGAGTGTTTGGTTTTAAAACAAATTATCAAACTACTGCGCAGATACTTAGAAAATAGTGTTTGGTAAACCATTTGAATATACCATACACTTTGAGCACGTGTTACCGCGATAGGTTCCTTTATTCTAGTTATTTCGAAATTGAATTCTTACTATTTTTAGTTTTACATGGCTTTAGGTTGAGATATATGAAAACAAAGGCGATGCAAGGAAGGATGATCAGATCGAATCAGCCCTTGGGGGGACAAACTGCTATGTTTTATCACCTATTGAAAGAGGTTAGTATTTGTTTTTTGTACGAGATAATTGAAATTTTCTATTAAGCCTTATGTTATACACAAACTAATTTACGGGATACATAATTGATCTCTTATGCAGATTCGGGAGTATTATAGTCGTCATCCAACAACACAAGTTATTGACAACATTACTGATGAATACAAGCAAGAACTCCAAAGGGAATTACCGCAAATTAAATTTAGTGGAGAGGTCAGTTGCTCTTTCTATTCCTCTCATAGCATCTCTCGTCCAATAATTACATATTTTAAATTATTTATTTTTAAATTGTGACACAATCATTATATCATAGACTCAACGACTTTATCTCTACTGTCGCGTAGAAGATGTACTTTTTCTTAATATCTTAAACAAGAGTTGCTTGTAACCATTTTCATCTGAAAGCTTTTATTTTATTTTTTGTAAGAAAAAGCCTATCTGCACGCTGTTGAACAGTACCTCCTGTCTTTAATCCTAGTGCACCCAATGTCTGCTTTAATTTTTCCGGTCCGATTTAAACTAGTTCCTCAGCCTTGCCATAGAAAAAACATATCAGTACCTCCTGTCTTTAATCCTAGTGCAAATATTACGATATTTAAATTAAACGGTTTCTTCGGTTTTAATAATGACAAACATGTAACTTGTAATGCATAACGTAAAATGCACAAGTTACTTGTAAACACAAATCATCAATGCATACTTACATCAACATCTCTCGACGTCTCAAGTATGCCTCAACAGAGTCGTTGATTTCCATCCCGACGTAAATCACTCAAGGTATGAACAAACTAATTTAAACTTGACGGATGATCAAAGAAATAAATTTCTTGTTCTAAACTTCACATTTTTAATGTGACAAAACATTTTTTTCAAAAATACATTTTACAAATAATTTTTGAATTAAAAAGAAATGTTTTATTTTGAAAAGTTAGTTTAGAAATCCCAACAACTATATTTCCCCCCAACTCAGCTCTAAACTTCCCCAAATAAACCTTCACCACTAAAAACAAAAACTAGCACGTCCCTTGTCTGGCACGGTACCATTAAATTTAGTGGTACCGTCGGGTATTTAGTGGTACCGTCTGTCTGTAATGGCTAGTTTTTTCTTTGCCTATAAATAGTGGACCATTTTACACTTCCAACTTGATTTTTCCAGTCAGTTTTCTCTAGTCTAATCCATTCTTAGTTAGATCACTTTCTTTGATCATTTAGAGAGTTTTTCTTTTGTTTAAAAGTGATTCTTTCATCCAACCAAAGATCACCTTCATTCCTCTATTAGTCCAAGAGAAGAACACAAAGTATCAAGAAGATACAAGGTGTTAGAGTCATTGTGTAGTGCACTTGCATTACTTGTTGTTTACTTGTTGCATCTAGACATACATCAAGTTGTCATTGTCTTGTTTAGTCATTTTGTGTGGATCATTGTGATCTTGTAGAGATCGAAGAGATCTTGTGTAGCTTGTGTTGATAGTGAGTAGATCGGTGATGAATGGCCTTTTACTCATCATTTTATACCCGAAAAACCCCACAAAAATGACCAAAAACACCCAAATTGACCAAATATTGTTACAAATATCCTTGGATTGTGTTTTATGTGTTTCAGGTACAAAAGGATTGAAAACGGGGCAAATGCGGACAAAACCGAGCTTGGAATGGAAAAGAGCTGAAAACCGAAGCCGGAAAAGACATTTTTCATTTGGATTTTTATTCAAGCTCAAAAATTCCAAGAATAGCCCTTGGATTATTTCAGATTGACAAGATTGGTCCCTAGTTGAACTTTGGAGAATTGGCAGATTCAGTCCCTGAAGTTTCAAAGTTTACAACAATAATCCTTTTTAAGCTAACCTTAATCCTTGAATTTTATTACTATACCTACAATCCAGATCCAACACAGTCTTAAGCCCAACCCACACTACCCAAAGCCCAAACATTTTATTAATAAAACTACGGGGTCAAACACTCAAAACCTTAGTCAAACCCCTAATTAAACCACTGTATATCTTCATCCCTAATCCCCAATTATCCCGCCAAAACCCTAAACCCTCTTCCCAGTCCTTTTCTTCCTTTCCACCTCACCACTACCATCCAAAGACTTCACATGGCTGTGTCTCCCCCCCCCCTCCACATCATCAATCCAAGGCAAGTTAAGGATCAAACGACTGAAATTAATTGAAGTGAGGACCAAGAAATATCCAATGGTTGAGGAACAAGCACAAGAAGCACAAGAAGTACTTCCCTCACAGAGAAAGCACAAGGAATCAGAAAACCCTAATATTTTTTTTAGTATAAATAGGATAGTGTAGTCAGTAGAAAAGGGAGGTTTTATTTAGCTTAATTTTTAAGGTATTGTAACTTTTGAGCTTATTTTTGTTTCAGTATTGTAATTCTACTTTTGTTTTAATATAATTTCAATTTCAGTTTCATTATTCAAGAAAATCCAAAAAAAATATTGTTTTTAGCTTACTGCTTATCAACAGCTTATTTGCTTATGTAATCTGCTTATGTTCCTTTTAAATGTTTTTAAGTGCTTTTTTCTAGGTCTAGTTGCTTTATGATTGTTAGGTTCAGTATTACCCTTAGATACCTTAAAAAAGCCAAAACAGTTCATTAAGGGTTGTTGGGATCATGGGTTAAAATGGGTCAGATTAGGTTACCACTGTTCATGTGCAAGTTAGGCTAGTTAAATCTAGTTTTGCTTCAGTAGGATAAGCTAATTGTAGGTTATTTCAAACTGTTTTGAAGTATTTGATAGCTTTAGTTTTGATTTTCCAATTTTGAGGGTAAACCTGTTCTTGAATAGGGGTAGTGTAGTTACCTTTTTAGAGCTTGTTTATAAGCTGATATAAAGACCCTAATGGCATGTCCTTTTTCCCCTGTGCTCATAGGTACATTCACTCCATTTTTGTTCAGTCTTTATTGGATATGTTAATTGCTTATTGGCTTTTTGTTAAGCTCAAAATTCACATCAGCATACTGCATCAGGTCAAAAATCAGCTTCAACAAGCTTTTTCTATCACAAATTTAAGTAGGTTAGAGTTAGGATTAAGACTTTAATTTTGTTCTATAAGTTTAAGTAGGTTAGTAGTTTAGAGTTTACCTTTCTTAGCTTATTTTTGGGTAAAGAGCTTATTTGGTTATCTTAATTAGCCCTGCAATTAGCTTGTCCAGGGCTGCATACTTACTGTCATGCCCCTGCACACCTGTTCAGCTATCCCAACACCCTTCACATCAGCAGACCACAGAACCTTTTTAGCTCTTTTGTGCTTATTTGTGCTTATCTCTGATTTTCATGGCTTAGTGTGATTTTGTTTTTAGTTCTTGATTATACTTTAGCTTATTTTCCATTAGCATTAGCTTATTAGTAGCTTATTTGCCTTATTGCATTTTTAGCTTGTTCTTCATTTTTTTTCCCAAACTGATCAAATAGTTAAGCTGTTTCTGAGCTTATTATTGGTTTTCAAAAAGTATTTCAGTTTTATAATTTGCTTATTATCACTTGTTTGTTGAGTTTTAAAAAGAAAAACAAAAACAAAAAAGAAAATAGTTTGCAAAAAATTGGCATAACTGGGGTTCGAACCCCAGACCTCCAGCTCACAACACTAACATCAAACCAACTGCCCTTGGGTATTATTTTAGTTATTGTTTGCACAATTTAATACTTAACACTCTTTTCCCTTTTAGCTTATTCGACACCTTTAGCTTTTTCCCAATTTATTGAAATAAGCTGGGACCTTTTTCATATTTTTCTTAGGATCAGTTTAGCTTAAAGTATTTTTAGAAAAAAATTTAGAATTTTCTCTTTTCATTTAGTGTTTTTAATCATTTATTTTCTTTTAAATAGTTTTTAATTCGTACTTATTATTAAAAAGTCAGAAAAATAAAATTCTTTTTTTTTTTAATTCTTTTTTATCATTTAGGACGTAGGAAAATTATATTTGCATCCGTAGGGTTAATTTTCATAGATTGTTACGTTTATGCTTATTTTTAGATTACCGGTTCGCGTTATTTAATTTTCGTTTCATTAGATGTTAGTAACCAAGTGAACCTCGTCATTTCAAGCATTTTAATTCCAAACCGAAAACGATATCCTCAATTTCACGCCTCGTTGGGACTACGACCCGGGTATTCGCTTATCCGGTTTATTATAATCGATTGTTGCGTCAAATCATCGCAAGTTGACTTTTCTTCGTGAGAGGTTTTGGCTTGTGAAGTGTTCTGACAACAATCAAAATTTTGGCGCCGTTGCCGGGGAGGTGTGTTGCGACAATATCGTTACGGTTTGACGATTAGTGACTTGAAGACCCTTCCTCGTGAAGTTACCGTTCTATTATGTAAATATTTTGTTTTCTTATATTATTATTATAAAAACTAAACAAAATTAAAAAACCACGAATACTTTTCCTAAAGTATTCATAATACAAAAAAAAAAAAAAAAAAAAAAAAAAAAAAAAAAAAAAAAAAAAAAAATTAAAAACCAACAAAAATCCAAAAATATTTGTTTTTAAATTTTTCTAAATATAAAAACCCAAAAAGATTTTCTTTTCGAATTTATTTTCCTTTTTCTTTTGTGTTTTTCAAATGTTTAAAAAACCAAAAATAATCTTCTTTATCCTCTTCACCGTTTAATTCTACCCTCTTATCCCTCTTTATTGATTAATTCTCATGGCGGACACGCGTTCCATGATGGAATTGCTCCAAATACCTATCGTAGGTATTGAAAAAGCCATCGTCATTCCACCTATTCTAGCAGATGATTTTGAATTGAAAGTCGAGTTAATTAATTTCATAAGTAGCGATCCTTTTTATGGTTCTGAGAATGACGATCCTCATTCACACATCAGAAGATTTTCCCAAATTACTCAAACTTTCAAAATTAATCAAGTGCCTCAAGATGTGGTGAATTTGATCTTGTTTCCGTTTTCACTCAAAGGAGCAGCCGAGGCGTGGCTTGATTATGAACCTCCTAATTCCATCACCACTTGGGATGATCTAGTATCGAAGTTCTTGAATAAATTTTATCCTCATTCTAAAATAATTAAGCTCAGAAAAGAAATCATGAATTTCCAACAATGTTTTGATGAGACTTTTGCTGAGGCTTGGGAGAGATTTAAAGATTTAAAAAGGAAATGCCCACATCACGGTTTTTCGGAATTGCAACAAGTTGATATATTCTATAATGCTTTAACTCAATCGGATCAAGATTCGTTTAATACTGCCGCCGGTGGCAATATCTATTATCAAACTCCGAAGGACCTCATGATGATTATCGAAAACAAATCGAAAGTTCGCACTGCACAAAACAAACCGGTAGTAAGTTCCCAATTTCGCAATAAAGAATCAATTGGAGAATTACTAGCCGATGAACAAGTAGCTAAAGTGAGTGCCCAATTTTGCAAGACTTTCGTTTACAATGACGATGATGATGAGGATTCTATTCAAATGAAGGAATATTATGAGAATTCGTCAGCTGCAATCACACCCGTCTTACCGACTATGGACCCAAAAGATTCTCTCATAATGGGGGACGAGCATCTTAGCACTATTCCAGAAACGGAATCGGACAAAGTAATAAAGTCTAGTGTTGAGGACCTTATCCCAATCCAAAGTGAGTCCGAGGGTATTTCCAAAAAGATGTGTGATTTGCCTCCTCTTGACATTTCACATGATCATGTTGAGATGTTTTCCGATTCTGACGATGATTGTACTTCGAGTGATGATGATTCTTTATCTTGTGGGGACATCGATTATGTTGAGGAATTACCTTCTGAGATCGTCAGCCTAAAGGAAGAAAAGGATTTTGATCCAAATGATGGAGAGATTGACACTGATATTCTTCTGACGATCAAGGACGATAAACTTCGTGAAAGATTATTGAATATCAATCTTCTAATTTCTAAGATCAAATCATTGAATGATAATCCAACTCCATCTACTGATTTTGTGCTCAATTCTCCTTCCTCATCTCCTATCCCCGTTGAGGATAGTGACTTTTTCTCGGTTAAATCTTCGAGTGGCAATCCCACTCCGACTTCTGAACCAATCATTTCCGACTCTTCCCCTTCTCTCACACCGGTTGAGGGAAGTGATTTCACTTTGGAAGAGATCGAGGTTTTTCTTGAGAATGATTCAATTTCATCGGAAATTGATCCGGGGGGAGATATTCCTTTACTTGAGAAAATGTTGAACGATGAACCATCTCTTTCTCTCCCCCCAATGGATGTTTATGTTGATAAGCCGTTAGATCCTCTGGAGCCCGAGCTCGATGAGTCTTTACAAGAGTATGAGAGCTTTAACTTTGAGGAGATTAGTGGCAATCCCACTTCTCATCCCGAGTATTCTCTCCCGGCTTACGAATCATTTAGTTTTGATTTAAGAGACGAGTAGCGGCAGTACCACTTCTCATGTTGATTTCTCTCTTCCAGAATATGATTCGTTTACCTTTGATCTTGATCATGAGGAGTTCTCCGATGAACTCACTCACATCATATCTCCGCCAGAGTATGATCACTTCTACTTTGATCTAGACAAAGATGTTTTGTGTGATCCAGGGGGAGGCATTCTCAATCATGAGAATTTGCTTATTGATGATTTAATCCCGACCCTCCCACCCGAGTCATTTCTTGAACAAAAGAACTTAAATGATGAGATTCATAATATGAAAATTATGAAGTCTCCTTTTGAAGATGATGACCTAATCATGATTGTTATCATGACCTTCTTCCCTTTCATCACATATGATGTGACTTCTCTTCTCCGTCACTCCTTCGGGAGTGAGGACACTATCTTTGACCCCGGTATCGTTTCTAATAGTTTTCACTATTGAAATACTGTTGGTATCTCATCGGGGTGGAACTTTCATATGTTTCAATGTTTATCCAAACCTCTTGAACGAAAGTCCGATGGAGATTTTCTTTTCCACATGCTCCCCCAAGAACAATTGAATTCGGGGCGAGTCAAGCTATACGACTCGATAAAAAACAAGCGCTTCATGGGTGGCAACCCATGCTTATCTTCTATCTTCTTTCTATTTTCTAACACTAAGTGTGGGGGAATTCCTCTACTTGTTGCTTTGTGGTTGTATGTTTGTCTTTGTTTTCAGGATTCCCGTAGATCGTGATGATTGATGCGCCTGTTTTCAATCCAGCTGCCCAATATCCGATCTTTTTACTAACATCCAGGGATATCTTATTTAATCCTTTATGTGAAAAAGATTTCGTTTCCACACTTAGGTAGTAGTCTTACCCTTTTACGTTCTATAGTGTCGGCATAATAGCCGGTACTTTGAATATTGAGGGCAATATTCAATTCTAAGTGTGGGGGGGAATTCTTGCGAATTTGACCCAAATTTTAAATTTTCACATGTTGTACCTACTAGTCCCCTAGCACCCCCGTTTTGACCAAAATTTTAAAAATTTTATCGTATTTTAATCAAATTTTGCAAGAAAAAGAAGTGCTTTGCACAATAAATAATAATTTGCTATACATTAATACTTCGGTATTAGTGAAGTTTAGACTTGATTAGGCTAGAACAAGGGAATCCCGACTCTGCCAAAGTGTTGATTTGGCTGCTACCCTTAACATTTAGGCTAAGTTTTTACGAATTGTGCAAATGAAATGCTAAACGTGGAGTAGTTGGTTCTCTTTAGAGCTCATCGAAGTTATTTGTGGCTTTTTGTTCCCATAAGCTTGTTTCACCTAATACTAGTAATCTAGGAATAATTAAGGGTATTAGGTTTTGGTGATGATTAGTTTTTGTCTTCTTAAGAAAATTCTTGCTTATAAAAGTTGGGTACACATCAAGGTTACTACAAGTGTCGTGTAACATAAGCGGCGGTTAATAAAGCGGCCCTTGGATCTCTAATTCAGGATGTGTGAGGTCTTGGTCTAACGACCTTGGATCCTCATTTCATGAATGTCTAGAGTCTTGAAATTATCCGTAAAGTTCCGTTTAGTTTATGGTACACGAGATTTGGAGTGGTGGCACTAAAATCAAGCAAAAATAAATAAATCTTAAATTTATGTGCTATAAGCTACGGTTCGAGATCGGTCCTTGGATCCTTATTTCCAAAAGGCGTTTAGGTCTTGGCTACCCTCTTATAACGGCCCTTGGATCTTTATTCAGGAAGGTGTAAGGTCTTGGTCTAACACCCTTGAAACCTCATTTCCGGAATGTATAAAGTCTTGGAACTCTCCGTTGTAACGGCCCTTGGATCCTTTATTCCTAAGGTATAAGGTCTTGGAATTTCCCCGTGAAGCTTCGTGGTTTATAGTACAATAAGAAGTTAAGTTGTTAAAATATATATATATATATATATATATATATATATATATATATATATATATATATATATATATATATATATATATATATATATATATATATATATATATATATATATATATATATATATATATATAATATATATATATATATCAAAATAGAATAATAAGCCCCATTTTAAATCACCTTGATGTGGACCTCATTTTTATGACAACGGTTTTCGGAGGAAGATTAGAAACTAGTTAACATCTAAACTAGGTATCTTTATCGGACTAAAAATTATCAAAACGAGAATTTGAAGAAATTCATTTCTCACCAAAAGTAAAATAAATAGAGGAAAATAGGAATTTGGGAACAAGGAGTAATACACAATTAACTTCCATAAGTAGTGTTAGCATTTTATAAAAACGTTTGCACAAGGGTTTTTAAACTTAGTTGGGAAGTATAAAAAAAAGAGGATGACGATTAAAATTCCCCGGAATCACCCACTTTGTGTGATTCCCGTTCCATGATGCCATTTTTGAAAATCAAACATGATATTTACGTTTTATCTCGTTTTAATTTACTTGCATTTTATAATAAAGTCAAAACGGGATATTTTTGGTAACCTTGATATTCTTTTGATCATTTCATTACTTTTTATGATCGGATTGCTAGGGACTAGCAATTGTTTAGTGTGGGGGATTGATGAGTGGCCTTTTACTCATCATTTTATACCCGAAAAACCCCACAAAAATGACAAAAAACACCCAAATGGACCAAATATTGTTACAAATATCCTTGGATTGTGTTTTATGTGTTTCAGGTACAAAAGGATTGAAAACGGGGCAAATGCGGACAAAACCGAGCTTGGAATGGAAAAGAGCTGAAAACCGAAGCCGGAAAAGACATTTTTCATTTGGATTTTTATTCAAGCTCAATAATTCCAAGAATAGCCCTTGGATTATTTCAGATTGACAAGATTGGTCCCTAGTTGAACTTTGGAGAATTGGCAGATTCAGTCCTTGAAGTTTCAAAGTTTACAACAATAATCCTTTTTAAACTAACCTTAATCCTTGAATTTTATTACTATACCTACAATCCAGATCCAACACAGTCTTAAGCCCAACCCACACTACCCAAAGCCCAAACATTTTATTAATAAAACTACGGGGTCAAACACTCAAAACCTTAGTCAAACCCCTAATTAAACCACTGTATATCTTCATCCCTAATCCCCCAATTATCCCGCCAAAACCCTAAACCCTCTTCCCAGTCCTTTTCTTCCTTTCCACCTCACCACTACCATCCAAAGACTTCACATGGCTGTGTCTTCCCCCCCCCCTCCACATCATCAATCCAAGGCAAGTTAAGGATCAAACGACTGAAATTAATTGAAGTGAGGACCAAGAAATATCCAATGGTTGAGGAACAAGCACAAGAAGCACAAGAAGTACTTCCCTCACAGAGAAAGCACAAGGACTCAGAAAACCCTAATATTTTTTTAGTATAAATAGGATAGTGTAGTCAGTAGAAAAGGGAGGTTTTATATAGCTTAATTTTTAAGGTATTGTAACTTTTGAGCTTATTTTTGTTTCAGTATTGTAATTCTACTTTTGTTTTAATATAATTTCAATTTCAGTTTCATTATTCAAGAAAATCCAAAAAAAATATTGTTTTTAGCTTACTGCTTATCAACTGCTTATTTGCTTATGTAATCTGCTTATGTTCCTTTTAAATGTTTTTAAGTGCTTGTTTCTAGGTCTAGTTGCTTTATGATTGTTAGGTTCAGTATTACCCTTAGATACCTTAAAAAAGCCAAAACAGTTGATTAAGGGCTGTTGGGATCATGGGTTAAAATGGGTCAGATTAGGTTACCACTGTTCATGTGCAAGTTAGGTTAGTTAAATCTAGTTTTGCTTCAGTAGGATAAGCTAATTGTAGGTTATTTCAAACTGTTTTGAAGTATTTGATAGCTTTAGTTTTGATTTTCCAATTTTGAGGGTAAACCTGTTCTTGAATAGGGGTAGTGTAGTTACCTTTTCAGAGCTTGTTTATAAGCTGATATAAAGACCCTAATGGCATGCCCTTTTTCCCCTGTGCTCATAGGTACATGCACTCCATTTTTGTTCATTCTTTATTGGATTTGTTAATTGCTTATTGGCTTTTTGTTAAGCTCAAAATTCACATTAGCACACTGAATCAGGTCAAAAATCAGCTTCAACAAGCTTTTTCTATCACAAATTTAAGTAGGTTAGAGTTAGGATTAAGACTTTAATTTTGTTCTATAAGTTGTTAGTAGTTTAAAGTTTACCTTTCTGAGCTTATTTTTGGGTAAAGAGCTTATTTGGTTAGCTTAATTAGCCCTGCAAGTAGCTTGTCCAGGGCTGCATACTTACTGTAATGCCCCTGCACACCTGTCCAGCTGTCCCAACACCCTTGTTGGATCGTGCACCTTGATAGATCTTATGAGCTTGGTAGAACACGTAGAAAACTTATGTAAACACAAGTAACCTACTTTGAGAATCTCTGAACAATAAACTTGTATTCAGGCGGAAACTAAACACAAGAGTTAAAGAAGAACGAATAACTAATAAACGTTGATCCTCTATGGATCTTTTTATTTTCTAATTATATTGTTTTCAATCTCGTACATAAACCCTAGCTGCAGATTTCTTTTATAGACTAAAAAACCCTAATACAGCTCATAACAAACCATGTAAAGAGATATACACAAATCTCTTCCTAGAATAAATCTAACAAACATACTAAAAATACGCTATGACCAGCAGCAATGAACACTGCCAGCAGAAACGAATCAAAGCTACCAGCAGAAACCATGACCAGCAGCAACTAATACTACCAGCAGGAACCGCTTTATACTAACAGCAGCAATGAACTATTACATAAATTATAAAATTCCTAACAATCCTCCCCTAAACTATAATTTAACTAGGTTAATTTCCAGTTTCTTGATAGATCTTTGACGGGCAGAGGTAGAGAATTGAACTTGATCTGCAGCAGCAACAATAAAGTAACCCGCAGCAACCAGACTATAACCAGCAGCAACAAGTAACCTTTATCTTTAAGTCCAAGTATCCAGCAGCAACAGAAGAAAACCATCAGCAGCAGCCATGACTATTTGTACATCAAAACATTTAAGTTTCATACTATTCTCATCACTTCCAGGTGTGTTAACTCCTGTGAGAGGTGAATCATTGAAAATTAATGGATTTGATGTCTCTTTACCAATAGCCATCACTACTGTAGTAGCCAATGTTTAGGTGTGTTAAACCATGGTACATTGATAACCATATGATTTTTTAGTAAATCATCAACTGTAAACGGATTTGAGTTGTCTTTACCTGTAGCCGTTTGCTCAGGACTAGCCAATTCTTTGGTTGAAGATAACCTTTGGTGAATTGAGTACCAAATATGGTTTTCCACTGCCTTTACCACAAGCCATATACTTGTGGGCTAGCCAATTCTTTGGAAACCCCAAAAGGAGTAAAATCCATGGCGAATTGAAAACCATTCAACTCTTAGTAATGAAACATTGGTGAGTTGAGAACCCTATAGTTTTGAGCAAACTATTACAGCTATCAACGGATTTGATAATCACACCAGAGCCGTACCCTCATGGTGAGTCAACTCTTTCTTGTCGGTTAGACATGGTGAGTTGATTACCATTTGTTGTGTAATTAAAAACCATCACTGTACCTGCACAAAAGTTAGTATACAAGCTAGTTTTTTTTTTTTTTTTTTTTTTTTAAACTAAAACTATAAAGAAAATAAACATAAAGAAAAGAACATAAAATAAAATAAAGCAGAAACAAGAAAACAAAGAAAATGAAAAATATACAAAAATAAGCCTCAAAAGATACCATGGTCAAGCAGATGAGCCAACTGCAGCAGCAAGTTGATTTCTTATGAATCTGACCATTTGTTCAGCTATGGTCAAGTCATTCCCCACTACATATTTGCCAATTTGCAGCTTATGCTTAAGCATCCTCTCCATAAGTTCCACAGATAAAGGATAAGGAACATCCACAAACATGCAAAGCACCTTCCCAGTAACAGTCTCCAAGACATGAACCTGGGAAGTAGAATACAATCGCCAACTGTGTACTCTCTAAGATTGTTGATCAGCCCACACAGAATGAGCATTGCCCCCCTCTAGAGAATCCGTTAACACCTTTAAATCCCCCCAAAGAATAAGACCAATCCTAGTAGCCTGATGAGTTTCATAGTGCTTAGTCACCATACCATAGAGGTGTATCAAATCTTGTTTGTCCACCTTATTCAAAATCTCCCTAAGGAATGTAAAATGTTTAGTTTTCCCATCAAGTGTGTACAAGGCATTGATTTCTCCTTGAGGTATAGGAAGAACCTCCCAAGCAGCAATATGAGACCAAGGGTGACATGAATCATCTTCAGAATCACTTTCAGAATCAAACTGAAGCAATTCCTGATCATTCATGTCTGCAAGAGGCTTGGATGAGGACTTCATAGCATGACTCTTCTTCCTGGTTCTTGGAGTTGAAGAAGATAAGGGAACTGATGAAGGTGTCACAGCAGGAATATGAACCTCTTGTGGTGCACCAGATGCACCAACAGAGGGAGTTGGAGAAATGGATGTTGTACCCTGAGGATCCTCAGTAGGAATAGAGGTAGCAGTCAATTCCTCTCCAGGCTTCAATTTCTTGGTAACACCAGACTCTAAAGCTTCAGATTCTCTTTTCTTTTATACCTGTCAAGTAACTTGGACATAGAAGTGAGATCAGTAGCATCCTCAGCTCCACCAGCAGAAATGCCTGAGGTGTTAGGAGCTTCATTGGATCTAGGTGGAGATACATGAAATTCTCCACCAGTATGAGTGTCATCTCTAAAAGGCTGCCTAGTAGGACTAGGAGTTGAAAGCCTTGAAAAAGAGGATGTGTCAAAGTTAGGCTCAACAGTGATGGTTGCAGGCTCAACACTAGGTGCAACAGCAGAACTAGAAGGGGCCTCAGATGCATTTGGCCTTGGGAACGATGGTGAGGTAAGTCTAGAAGATGATGGTGGTGCTTGCTCAGCTGCAACTGATGCACTTGCACCAGCAGCATCAGATGCCTCAACACCAGCTGCAACTGATGCATCTGCACCAGCAGCATCAGGTGTTGGTGGAAGACTATCACCACCACCAGCATCTGCACTAGCAACAGCATTGACATTGGGCAATGATGTAGTATTTTTTATTCCAAAGGAAAATGCAACGAATGTATTTTACCCGGGTCGTGTCCCAACGAAGGTCGAATATCGAGTTCTCGTAACGGAGTCGAATTGTGAAGTGAATGGTGAATAAGAGTGATGGTTGGTGATTTTATACTACGAATAATAAAATAATAAGTGAAAACAACTAATTAAGCTAAGGGAACAACTAAGCTAAGCATACGATCCTAAAAACGAAAATTGAATTTTAAAACGTACGCGACGAATTTTAAAAACACGAATAAAAGTGAAATGCTAAATTCTAAGCCCTAAAATTTTGAAAATAATTTTCCTATATTAAAACTGATAAAAGAAAACTTTTGGAAAAAGAAAAATATTTTTTTTACTTTTTAATAATTTTTTATGAATTAAAAACTAATTAAAACTATTTAAATGATTTAAAAATATTAAAACAAATTGGAAAAATCTGAAAATTTCTGAGTAATTCTAAAATTAAATTTCTAATCTATGAAAAATAAATTCAGAAAGCAATTCAGCTTAAATAAGCTGAACAGCCAGATAAGATCTTTGCAAATAAGCTAAAAATAAGCTAAAGTTGACCAAAAATTATCAAAAGCTCAAAAACTGATCTCCTAACTATAATAAGCTCAAAACAATTGAAAATGATCAAATAAGCACAAGCTATAAGCAGATAAGCAGTAGCAACAGTAGCAATGAAGAGATAGTAGCAGAGATCAACAAGCCACTTTGCAGCTTATGCATAAGCTAGGCAGAAGCTTAATTGTGAAAACCAGAAGCAGAAATTGAAAGTTCAAATGTCAAACTCCTTAACTTCCAATTATGCCCAAAATTAGACTTCAATTGCTTATTGAAATGAGGCTCAGAACAGATGGGTTTGAAGCTTAAAATATGCAGGCCTAGAAAGCAGTTTGGAGTGCTAATTTGCAGACCTAGCATAAGCAACTAAATAAGCTAGAAACCTGGATCTCAGATATTACAACTAAAACTTGTTATATGAACTACCTCTAATCCACAAATGAAGGCCTCAGCTTATTTCAATAAGCTACAAACTATCCTAGATCAGTAGCTAAAATCCTGGTCTGCTCAGCATATGCTGATGCAGCAGGGTGGTTTTGGCGCAAACTACCTCAAAACTACACCAAATCAAACCAGCCTTTAGAAACCTACTTTAACACTTAAAAACAACTCAGAATTGCCAAAATCAGGTTCCAAATAAACTCAGCATAAGCTGAGCTTATTGAGTGCAGTTTGACTATTATTAGAACACTAGTGTACTAAAATGCCTTAAATCAAATCAAAACCACTCAAAGCTAATCAAAATTAACTAGATTAACAATCATTAGACTAAACAAAACCTAAACTATTGGCACTTGAACAGTATTCAGCTTAAAACCTTCAACAGTCCACTAAAGCCAAACACCCTATTCCAGCCTAATTGTGCAATTTACTCTTAAACTAAACTAATCTGAACTAATTAATTCTAAACCATGATATTCTAATGCTACTCTTAATATAAAAAGCAGAAAACAAAAGTAAATAAGCTGACAAATAAGCTGATGTGATATTGAGCAAACAAATAAGCAAAAAGTGAAATTAAGCTTACAAGGTATTCCAGCTGAAAATAATGAACTCAGGATCCACTTATTACCCAGGCTTATATAATAAACCAAAACAACACCCCAGAACAGCTTATAGTACCAGCTTAACTCCACAGCTTATTCAAAAGTTGACTTTTGTTGACTTTGGTGATTTGAAACAAAAACAGATTTAATGTAACTTGAAAAAGCTAAATTAAGCTTACAAGAGCTTATGATAACAGAAATGAAGTTTAAACAAAACAGATGATTAAAAAAAACCAAATTTCATTAACCAGAATATTAAGTACAAGACATAATTAAAATCAATACTGGAATTTAAATGATTACAATAAAAACATAATAATAAAATGGCCTAAATTCTTCTAATAACATGAAAAATTGGACAATCATAATGAAGGAGGAGGTCCTCTATTTATAGAGATGAGCTGAAGCTTCCAGGCCTGCCACCTTGGCAATCCGTGTGCACCTTGAGCCCTTTCTTCACCCTTAGATCATTTCCCATCATCCATAGCCCTTAGATCAAAATCTCTGAGGTGTTCGGTCCAATAGGAGGATGCCATGTGTCCCATTCGTGTGTTCTCTGCTCTTCTGACACCCCTGACACCTTCTAGAAGTCCTATGATTGGTCTATTATACCCTTAATTGCTGTGAAAACGTACGGTTAATTTCTAGGGTTCTAGCGGGAACAGTAAAAACTGGGTTTAAGTGAATTGGGGATGAATTTTGGCGCGTGTGTGTGTGTGGCTTTATTATATTTTTGTTTAACTTATAATTTTATATGTGTTGACCGGATTTTTACAAAGGGTTCGGGTCAAAGCTTTTGGGATGGGCTGGGTTATGAATTGAAGTGGGCAGTGTTAGAGGATAGGGTGTGGGTTGGGTATTATATATTGGTGGATTGGCTGGGTTTATAATAGATACGGGTAGAATGGTTTTTAGTTTTAAGAATAATAGGGACCTTTTGTGTACAAACTGAAAATTTAGGGACTGATCTTGCAAATTCTTCAAAGTTGATCTAAGGGTGATTTTTGTCTTTTGACCAAACATGTCTCTCCCGGCTTCGGCTTCGAGTCATTTCCAAATCTCGTGCTCGTTTTCTCGGGTTTTCCTTGATTTTTGTCCTTTTCTTCGATATCCGTGCCTGCATATGTAAAAACACAAAAACACAATATATTTGGCATAATTGGTTAGTTTTTGGTCTATTTGGATCCGGTTTTGGTCAAATAAAGGTATGTGATTAAGCACATACCAGGCAACATATCAGGTAACAAAGGCAAGTGATCTCCTACAAAATTCATTCTCATAGTGGCAAAAAGTTTTTCAGTCAATCTACCCATAATCCTAGGTGTGGAGTTTATGGTCTGAACACCTAAGACAATTTACAAAAACCTAGGGTACATTAGGAATTTGTTTTTAGCATGCATTATGTTCCCAATCATCCCATCAAATATGTACTTAGACCAATTATATACCCTTCCACTAGACAAACAGATAAGACCAGAGGCAATTGGACTAGAAAACTGATCCCACCCACCTGTCTTAATACTAATGCATTGAAGAAGAGTATGGATAAGAAACCTCCATTGAGGAGAAAACTTATTTTTATAAAAGGTAAAAATACCCGTTACTGGATATCCAATTGCTGCCATTCCATCCAGGATTTCCTGCTCATTAAGGTTATACAACCCCTCCTCATCATTTAGCTGAAGATGAGTTCGAATGGACCCCTCAGTTATGATGACTTCATTCCCATCAACTGTAGCAAATATCTCCTGAGTCTGACCCACAACTGTGCGTACTTCAGCAGTGGCCCAGAATTGCCTGATCAAAGAATTATACACGACTACTGGACAATGGGTCAAAGCATATTGTACGGAGGACCCACGTAAGAAGGTGAGTATCTGATCATACCCTTCACTTCGGTCAGAGGTTTCAAGATACCCCACTTTGTTATGATCAGCTTTGTATTGTAGCGCCGCCATTGTGATGAATCAGTGAATTGGATGAGAAATGAGGAAATGGGTGTAAGAGAGAAATGATGATTTTGAGCGAGGGTTGAAGTATTTAGGTCAGTAATATGGTTTCCCAATTTTGAAAATTAAATTGCAAGTATCGCGCTCTATCCCAAAATAAAACCCCAATTTTATCGATACCAGCAGCAACCACGAATCAGGGGAAACCAAGTGGTCAACCAGCTGGAACATATGGTCAACCAGCAACAATGAAGTGGTTTGACTAAAGTCAAATCCCTGATTAATGCCAAACCATCCCAACATTTAATTGCATTAACCTCCCCTTAAATCTATAAAATCCCTTTAAAGATCAACACAAAGATATCACAATCATCAAGCCCTAACTCACAATAATTTACACACAATGAGTTCATCCAAACCCGACATTATAGAGATCTCTGATTCATCCTCAGAATCATCACAAGGATGGAACAATTATTTTCCATCCAGTTATTCCACCCAAAGCAGCAGGAACAATAAGGGCAAGAAAAAGATTGAAGAAGAATCTTCTGAAGACCCGCCATCTTCTTCATCAAGCTCAGACGATGATCATCCATTCTGGCCAAAGCACATGACATACTACCAGGGTGAATGGGAAATAGATCCACCAAATTTTCCCATTTCAGCTGAGCTAACTCGTGAGATGGAAAAAGCTGTGGCGGCCTTCTATCAAGCCTCAGTGCCTAGGCCAAGTCAGCCATTCCCTAGGTCACTCCCTAGGAGAAGTCAGTCACTTCCCATGCCAAATCAGTCTCTCCCTAGGCCAAGTCAGCCACCTCCAGTCCGCAAACCAGGTCAACCAATTCCAGTGGTGATAGGACTTACAGCCCCAAAGATGTATGGTGATATTGGTGGCAAAGGAGTGCACAAGGTTATGCCTGATTACCAAGGCAAGGGCAAAGGGAAGCTTGAGTAGGTGGCTGGATAGGTGTTTGTCTGGGTCTGAGGAGTATGTGTTTGAACCTTGTGTCTGTTGTCTGGATTGTTGTTTGATGTTGTCTGATGTTTTCTGATGTAATCTGATGTGGCTGTTAACTCATGAATCGTGATGGATCAAAATAATGAATAAAAGTTTAATTTTCCTGTTTTCATAAGTTTGATGGCTTATTATTTGTACTAGAACACCAACCTGCAAAAGGATTAGAATACACACTATACAAAAATATATAACATCTACAAGACAAGTTAGTGTACATAAAACAAACATAAAAACATGTTAGTCAATACAAAATAAGATACACAGCAATAAGCCTCCCCTTAGGCTTATGCCTCCCCTCATTCACAGCAGAACAAGGATAAAGATCAAAGTCTTCCCTTCAAAGAGAAATTTCCTACAACAAAAGAATACATACAACAATATGAGATACATGGGAGACCTAAGCCATCACTGACTTGAGCCTGCCTTGTGGATCAATAATAATTAAACCATGGAGATTGATGAGATCCACCATTGTTCTTGAACCCCATTCTCATATATTGGTCATTGTTTCTCCAAGAACAACCTGCTGAGGACTTAACAGCAGTATCCCATCTTGACCCCCCCCCCTTTGCATTGGGTCATAATAATACACAGGCCTATAATCATTCTGAAAGTAAGTGCTTGTAGGTCTGTAGAAAGGTCTAGCAGCTTTTCTTTTCCCAATCCCCTCTTACACCTTACAGACTGAGTACTGTTATTTAATTTGACTAGGTTTTTAGCTGATTCTTGCCATGCATTATGTCTAGCCAATTCAGTATCTAACTTAGCCTGTAATTCCTGATTTTCTGATTTGACCTTATCATATTCTCTCTCAACATATTTTAACTCATTAGTTGTGTACTTTAAGTCTCTCTCCAAAACCCTTATCTTTTCCTCATAAGCTAACTGATTCTTTTCGTGCCAAACCTTTTGCTTTTCTAATGTATTAAGTGAGTGTCTATAGGCTTGATCTTTAATAAACAATTTTTTATATTGAGGCTCTATATAATCAAATTCCTTTTTCAGTTCAGCATATTTAACATCACAACCAAATGGACAATCTTGTACCTGAGATGGGTATCCCATCAAAGCATAATCCTCAGCCACTTGTGCCTTCTTTCCAGCTCCAGCTATCATCCCATAGTTCTTTGCAGCTACCTCATGTTGTTCCCAATCCAGCATGGAATCCACAGACAACAAAGCTTTGGGATCTTCTAACTCCAATTCTTGAATCTTGAAAGCAGAATACCTTGTTTTGTCATCCACCTTCTTATCTGGGCATTCTCTAGCAAAGTGACCTGGTTGTGAGCATTTGTAGCATGTCACCTTCCTTTTGTCAAACCTTGCTCCTTCCTGTCCATCGAATTTGATCCTCCTCCCTGCCTTCTTCTCAAATCTGTTGGCCCTCACTGACAGCATAGCAAACTGCCACTTTATGTCCATCTCTTCCAGATCCAGTTCATTAATCTGATCAAAGTCTTCATAGGCCATTTGCTGTTTTGGAGTACTTTCAGCAACAAGAGAATGAAGAACTTCCTCAACCACATTGTCAGATCTTGGCTGTGTTCTAGGTGTAGCAGGGGAATAGGAAATAGATGAAGAAGTGGGAGTTGGGCTACTACCATGTGAGATCTTGTTAGTACTAGAAGCACCAACAAATGCAGTATGGGATGGGGCATGAGAAGAGTAGGTTGAATACCCTTTGATGTCAATTTCAAAGGTCTTGAGCTTGTTGTAAAGATCATCAAAACTCATTTACTCGAGCCCACCTCTTGCCTTAAGGGTGATGGAAACCTGTGACCATGAGGGAGGTAGAGCCCTCAAAAACTTGGTGTTGCAGTCTTCCTCGTCTGGCCTGGCCTGCAACTGGTTGAGTTGGCTCAGGATCTTGTGAAACCTGTCATAACCTTTGTGAATCCCTTCAGCCTCAGAGATCCTGAACTCCTGGAACTCCTGCCTGAGCATGGACTTCCTCATCTTTTTGGACTCCTCATTCCCTCCAAATCTAGCTTTTATAGCACGCCAGATTTCCCTAGCATCATCCAGGTGATGAAAGTCACCCATATGATCTTCTGGGAGTGCCTGAAGCAAAAGAGTTCTTGCTTTGGTCTCCCTTTGTAGAGCAATATGCTCTTCTGCAGACATAGGTGGAAGGATAGTGATGTTCCCTCTCTCATCCTTTCCTGTTCTCTTCATGTCGTTCCCTTTCAGGATCACATTCCATAGATTATGATCACTGTTTGAGATCCAGTACTCCATCTTCATAGCCCAAATCTCGTACTCATCTTTCTTGAGGTATGGGAATTTAGCATTACTGTTAGATACAGTAGTTGTGACTATTTATTGTTGGACTTGTGAAGTTTCAGGTTTTTCATTATTGATGACAGAATTTTCAGGATTTTCGCCTTCCATTGGAAAAGGGTTTAGGAGATTGTTTAGAGAACTTTTTCTTCTTTGTCAGAGATCCTCACCAGGCTCTGATACCACTTGTTGGATCGTGCACCTTGATAGATCTTATGAGCTTGGTAGAACACGTAGAAAACTTATGTAAACATAAGTAACCTACTTTGAGAATCTCTGAACAATAAACTTGTATTCAGGCGGAAACTAAACACAAGAGTTAAAGAAGAACGAATAACTAATAAACGTTGATCCTCTATGGATCTTTTTATTTTCTAATTATATTGTTTTCAATCTCGTACATAAACCCTAGCTGCAGATTTCTTTTATAGACTAAGAAACCCTAATACAGCTCATAACAAACCGTGAAAAAAGATATACACAAATCTCTTCCTAGAATAAATCTAACAAACATACTAAAAATACGCTATGACCAGCAGCAATGAACACTGCCAGCAGAAATGAATCAAAGCTACCAGCAGAAACCATGACCAGCAGCAACTAATACTACCAGCAGGAACCGCTTTATACTAACAGCAGCAATGAACTATTACATAAATTATAAAATTCCTAACAACCCTTCACATCAGCAGACCACAGAACCTTTTTAGCTTTTTTGTGCTTATTTGTGCTTATCTCTGATTTTCATAGCTTAGTGTGATTTTGTTTTTAGTTCTTGATTATACTTTAGCTTATTTTCCATTAGCATTAGCTTATTAGTAGCTTATTTGCCTTTTTGCATTTTTAGCTTGTTCTTCATTTTTTTTTCCCAAACTGATCAAATAGTTAAGCTGTTTCTGAGCTTATTATTGGTTTTCAAAAAGTATTTCAGTTTTATAATTTGCTTATTATCACTTGTTTGTTGAGTTAAAAAAAAAAAAAAAAAAAAAAAAAAAAAGTTTGCAAAAAATTGGCATAACTGGGGTTCGAACCCCAGACCTCCAGCTCACAACACTAACATCAAACCAACTGCCCTTGGGTCTTATTTCAGTTATTTTTTGCACAATTTAATACTTAACACTCTTTTCCCTTTTAGCTTATTCGACACCTTTAGCTTTTTCCCAGCTTATTGAAATAAGTTGAGACCTTTTTCATATTTTTCTTAGGATCAGTTTAGCTTAAAGTAATTTTAGAAAAAATTTCAGATTTTTCTCTTTACATTTAGTGTTTTTAATCATTTATTTTCTTTTAAATAGTTTTTAATTCGTACTTAATTATTAAAAAGTCAGAAAAATACAATTCTTTTTTTTTTTTTTTTTTTAATTTTCTTTTATCATTTAGGACGTAGGAAAATTATATTTGCATCCGTAGGGTTAATTTTCATAGATTGTTACGTTTATGCTTATTTTTTGATTACCGGTTCGCGTTATTTAATTTTCGTTTTATTAGATGTTAGTAACCAAGTGAACCTCGTCATTTCAAGCATTTTAATTCCAAACCAAAAACGATATCCTCAATTTCACGCCTCGTTGGGACTACGACCTAGGTATTCGCTTATCCGGTTTATTATTAATTGATTTGTGCGTCGAGTGTTGCTCGTTGACTTTTCTTCGTGAAAGGTTGACTTTTGATTACTTGGCAAACCAATCAATCGGGTAGATCATGTGAAGATAGGGTAGATCGTGTAGATCATGAGGATCGGGTTGATCGTGAGTAGATTGGGTAGACCGAGCAT
This sequence comes from Artemisia tridentata subsp. tridentata, assembly GCA_021014915.2. Lineage (NCBI taxonomy): Eukaryota > Viridiplantae > Streptophyta > Magnoliopsida > Asterales > Asteraceae > Artemisia > Artemisia tridentata. Next base: position 240,188,954 of record CP139509.1, on the reverse strand, counting down.
AGATCATGTGGATCTTGTAGCTTGTGTGATTTGTGAGGATCGGGTAGATCGTGAGTAGATTGGGTAGATCGAGTGTAGATCATGTGGATCTTGTAGTTTGTGTGATTTGTGATGATCGGGTAGATCATGAGTGAGATTGGTACTAGCTAGATTAGTACTCGACATTTAGCTTAGTGTCGGAAAATAATGTATGCGACGTAGTATGGTTTTCTCCGCCAAGAAAGGAGCTTGTTGATTAGTGAAGTAACTCTCGAGTTGGGTACTCGGGGAGTGGAGTAGGGCGAAGAGGAGCTTCGTGACCGAACCACTATAAATCATCGTGTCCGGTTTGCACTTTCTTTACTCATCTCTTTACTTTTTATATTTGCATTTACCGCTTTACATTTATGTTTTGCATTGAGTTTATATTTGTTTGGTTTGTTGCTTATATTGTGTTAGTTGTGCTTATGTCGTGGCTTGCTAGTTATTATATATCTAAGTTTGTGTCATTGTGACATGCCTTACATGTTGCTTTATATTATCTCTAATTCTTGTAAGACTAGTGTCTTATTATGTCACACTTGATCGGGTGTTTGATACAAAAGTTATTTAAGTTTTTAAACGTAAACATATTCATCCCCCCCCCCCTCTACGATTTCCATAATTGGTAACAGAGCCACATCGCTCAAATTTTTAAAACAAATGGTTTTCAAAATTGAGTACGATCCATGTATCAAATTACCTATGAAGAGGGATAAAATATGAAAAGTATTTAGTTGCTTAATACTTACAAGTTTTGTTGGTAAGTATATTTTATTATACTAGCTTGAATGTTTTCTTAAATAAATAAAATAATACAGTTTATAAGTGTCCGGTCATATCTTTAGAACGAGTCGTAAAGTGATGCGGTTTTGAAAGGAGTGTTTGGGACAACTCCTTGTTTTATAGTAAATGTATTTTCGTAAATGTTTTTCTTAGTCCTAAATGTGGAAATGTTACTTTCTTTACTCATCTCTTTACTTTTTATATTTGCATTTACCGCTTTACATTTATGTTTTGCATTGAGTTTATATTTGTTTGGTTGTTGCTTATATTGTGTTAGTTGTGCTTATGTCATGGCTTGCTAGTTATTATATGTCTAAGTTTGTGTCATTGTGACATGCCTTACATGTTGCTTTATATTATCTCTAATTCTTGTAAGACTAGTGTTGACACTTTTCTTATTATGTCACACTTGATCGGGTGTTTGATACAAAAGTTATTTAAGTTTTTAAACGTAAACGTATTCATCCCCCCCCCCCTCTACGATTTCCATAATTGGTATCAGAGCTACATCGCTCAAATTTTTAAAACAAATGGTTTTCAAAATTGAGTATGATCCATGTAACAAATTACCCATGAAGAGGGATAAAATATGAAAAGTATTTAGTTGCTTAATACTTACAAGTTTTGTTGGTAAGTATACTTTGTTATACTAGCTTGAATGTTTTCTTAAATAAATAAAATAACACAGTTTATAAGTGTCCGGTCATATCTTTAGAACGAGTCGTAAAGTGATGCGGTTTTGAAAGGAGCGTTTGGGACAACTCCTTGTTTTATAGTAAATGTATTTTCGTAAATGTTTTTCTTAGTCCTAAACGTGGAAATGTTACTTAACATATTCTACATGTTCGGTATCTAGTTTACTAAGTTTCACATCTCCTCGTTACGTCGAAACAGAAATTCAGTCTGAGACAGAACTGTAACAACAGTGGACGGTACCACTAAATATAGGATGGTACCGTTATATTTAACGGTACCGTGGGTTATTTAAAAGTACCGTGCATATGTCAGTCTGTTTTCAGAATTGGGTTATTTTTATAAATTCGTATAAAATCAACCGTAAGTCCATAGGAGTCGTGTCATATATCATTTTAAACGTAATTGAGTCTATTTTCATTTAAATATATATTTATGAATTGTTTCTAAGTGAAAATATATTAGAGTCTTTGATTTGTAATGAAAGATCTTTTTAGTTATGCCGTTTGCGCAAATTTTTGGCCAAAATGAAAAAGGGCGTTTCAACTTTTGAACATTGATGTATTTTCAAAGTGACTTGGTAAAAATATTTGAAATGGGGAGAAAACAAATTCATTTAAAAGAAAATAAATAAAGTCAAGCTAGGTATACATTGTTATACTTAATACACAAAATGATGATAAGTATTTTTGTGTGTTATGCTAAATGGTTATTTGTTTTTCTTTGTGTCCTAGTATTGTTAATATTTTTGAATGCTTATAGTAATCTTTAGTTGAGCTAATTATATCTATAATCATAAGAGTTTTACATGCCTTGTTGCTATGTGTTGATTATTAGTTTTTCGGTTTATGCGTCAATAGGACTTTGACTAGACTTCTTGCACTAAGTTGCGAAATTGACTTTGCATTGCATATAGGCATAGACCACTTTTCTTGCATATATGTTTTCGACATCTTGCAAGTTTTAAAATGCTTTAGTAACCTTCTTAGGAATGGAAACTAAGTTGGTTGATCATGTGTGTCGAAAGATATTATCTTACACAATTATTTTTCCAAATGTTTAAGTGTAAAAAAAAAATATATCACCTCAAAATATTTAGCACTTTCATTTAATCCCTAACATGATCTTTAAATCATTACATCCTTTTGTCTTGCTTGACCATGAGTTGTCTAAACAAGATAAAAGGTCATATTAACACATTAGTATTTAAGTAAAAGAAAATGTATTAAACTTGCATTGATCTAACACACACAAAATGTTTTAAACATTTAGTATTTTACATATGGTGTATAAAAATGGTTAAGATAATTATCTTTATACTCATGATATATCGAAAACTAATAATATTATACTTAATAATAAATAGTTTTCGCACATAAAAATAAATGACAATCTTGAAGTAGTAAGTTAATATGTCATTAACCTCACACATACAACTAGTATTAGAATAAAGGGAACACATTCCTTAAATTTTTATTTTCTTTTTAAAATGAGTGATCGTGAGGGTCAATAAAGATTTCGAGTGCATATCAATTCATTATTTAGATTATGATTGATATCATCATCGAATCTAATTGACAAGTTTTCGAGTATGGACATGAAATTGGAGTCATTATTTGTCAAGCTTCAAGATAACATCAAAATATAATGAAATATATTATCTTGAATCTACATACTCAATCACACTCGGTTGTTATGAAAATAATAACGTCCTCTCAAGACGAAATTAATATGCATCGGATCATAACTCACACTTGTGTTGAAGATGCCATATTGAGTCTTCTTGTCCAATGGTTGTGTTCCAAACATTTAACTAATATGTTTAAAAGATGCATAAAATACACAACTAAGTAGGATTGACAACTTTGATGTTTCATCCAAAATATACAAGTAATTTACTTTACAATGCAATTAGTAAATGTGTCATTTCCGAAAACCCAAACACGAGCAAACAAACAACATATGTAAACTTTGCTCATGAACGACTCAACACTCAAAATCACATGTCAAGTAAAAGTGTCACACATAATATGTTATTAACTATTATGTACGTCATAAAATCTTCGATAAAATCACATGTATTTCTCTTATCAAAAGATTGACAAAGGATAATTTATATCATATGCATCTCATTCTCTTTGTAACATGAATGGTTGTGTTACAAGAGAATACATTACATCTTGTTAACAAATATAGGATATTAGATTTGAATAATAACCCAATACAACATGGGTCATTGCATAAACAAGTAAAATTGGTCATAAACTAAAATACTTGTTTTACTAAGCATTCGTAAGAGTGATAAGTTTCCTCTTAGAAAAGCATATTTGTTGAAAGATACAATATGTCTCATTTCAATCATACATCATATAATACTCACAAGATCTATTGAGGTAAGTAACCTTTACTAGATTCTTTTCTCAAGATATGCAAAGGAGCATTCTTGAAACACTCTCAATGTAGCAGATTCTAAATTGTATCACATTAAGGCATCTCTTGGCTCTATAAAACCAAATCATGTTAAAATAACATGTAACAACTCAAAAAACACAGATGTCGTCTAAGAGATCATGAAATGCGCCATCTAAACTCAATAACCTCTAAATCTCAAACACAAGATTGAAACATTGTGCTTGCCTTTGGTAGGATATTGTGTAAGACACGTCATCTTCTTAACCGACTTTCAAAATACGGTTAGTTAAGTCATATTAGATCATGTATTAGCGAAATAAGCTAATATCATCTTTGCTATACTTTGATAGGCAAATATAGGAATTTGAATTTTTCTAACATGAGAATGACTATTGGAGAACCTATCACACTAGAAATTCAATTTGACTTATGTAACACCCCCAAAATCGGGTCCAGCAGAGGCATGCATGTCACTGGGGTGCTAACACAAGTTCAAAGAACAGTTTTTCACCACAATCATTTAGAATAAAGTTCATTAACAAAAGTATTAAATTTACATTATTAAATTTTTGTGCAGAAATAGGCCCATAAAATAAGTAAAGCGGTCCCCAAATGAATATCAAAGTGTCTTGATCCTATAACCATGTCATGTCATGCCAAAAGCCGCCAAATGTGAGCTAACACTTTAAAAACCTGAAAATACATGCTAAAACGTGTCAACACGAGGTTGGTGAGTTCATAGGTTTAAGTAAACAAAAGTTAATATATATGGACCACAAGACTTAAAGTTGATTTGACCAGTACATCCGGTTATGTGACCAGTTCATTCGGTCATGTGACCAGTTCATTTGGTCATGTTACCAGTATATTCGGTTATGTGACCCGTTCCATTCGGTCATGTATGAATAATTGTTCAAAGTGCTTGTGCCCATGAGTAAAAAGAATTAAGTATGTAACATGTGAATATATAACGCGTTCGAGTAAACACAAATTGATAAGTAAAGCAAGTAATGGTTTGAGTAAATAAGTAGCATATTCAAGTAAAACAAGTATTGCATTTAAATAAATACGAGCATGTATTCTCCCCCAAAAGTATTTCAAAACAAGTAAAATAGGGGCCATGAACTCACCTGGATCAACCGATATGATAACAAAAAGGAAAGTGTACGGAATTGAGGCTCGGAAAACTACTCGCAACCTAATACGAATGATATTATTTAGGTCATGGAATGATGTCGTGCATGCAAGTTCATATACTATTATATCACTTGTACATATTTGTTGCAATATTTATCGTTAAAAATGTAGTTGCGTCATTGTGATCTTTTATTTAGCAAAATCACCCTTTTTAGAAAACGTATCTTGTTAATCTCATGACTAAACTATGGTCGTCTTGTTAATAAGTATTTTGAAATTCTCTAACGCGTCTAATAAGTATACATTATGTTCTACCATTTTCGTGTACGTCATTTTAGCCGAAACCAAGCCTAAAGTGTCCAAAAATCCACTTTAAAATGTTCCATCAGCTTTTCTATTAGCCAAATAATAGGCTGTCAAATGTACATGTCGTCGTAGTCTTCTTTAGGTCATAACTTTTTCGTCGTAACTTCGTTTCTTAAGTTTTACCTATCCCCGGGTTCGTGTTTAAGTATATTAACATGTTTTTAGTGTCCCAGCTAGTCAAGTTAACTTTTAACATCAGTTTTCACCATTCAAAAATTCCTAACAGCTTCTATAATTTTCAGGAAATTTAGTTTTCGTCGCATAACTTAAAACTAACGTATCTTTTTCGTTATAAGCCCATTTTAACTCATTCAAGCGGATACGTTTTCGTTATTGAGTCTATTTTCTATATTTCTAGCTTAAACTTGTCACCAAGCTACTGAGTTTTCTGTGGAAGGCCAAATGGGACAGATTGCTTTCTAAATGTGTCAAAACAATTTTCCTAGCCTTCTAGTTATCAAAACCACTTAGCAACAACTCCAAAACTAATCCTAGTTTATCCACCAATTTCTCAACATATCAATAGTGATCTGACACTATACTTAGCAATATTAAAGAGTTCCATTTCTCATGAATTTAAATAACCATCAAGACTAGTTATGATCACAAGCTCAGTAGTTCATGTATATATATGGTGTTTTTTTCTCCACTTTCTTGTTGAGATTTATAACCAATTAGTTTGTTCATGATAAAAAATTTGTTCAAGACATAGCCATTAGTTAAAAGATTATTGTGGTTATATGGTTTTATTAACATGTACAAAGTGATAAATAAGTATATGTAACTTGAAACTAGATCTCATGATATAAAGAGTGTGAAAATAGTTTTTAGGCTTACTTGAAGAAGATGAAAATGAGATGTGAGCAAGAACAATAGAACCCCAATGGTTACTCCAAATCGAATAATAGTTAATGCAAGGCTCGTGAATGATCGTTAAATACTTGAAATAATCGAAAACCGGATCTCCTTCTTCTTTTAAAATTTGGCCGAACCACAAGGAGAGCAAGACAGGTTTTCTAGCTGAAAATTTTCCAAAGGAAATGTGATAAATCTCATTTCTACTTATAGGGCAAGGAGGGGCGATTTGGTAATTTAATTAAAAGGGTATTTTGGTAATTCAATACTTGGTCAATGGTCCTTGTTTTAGCCAAATTCAAAGGGGGGAGGGGGGGACATGGTGGCTAGTCAAGCCCCCAAAATTATATTCCATGTTTCATGCTAAAATGTTTAGTAATTATGTAAATATTAAATATTGTCTAGTAATAATTTCAGTAGGGGAGGGGCGGCATATAGGTTTAATGTAGGAGTATTAGTTTTAATTTTTATGTAGAATGTGTATGTTGAATGTTTTGGGTATTAAAAATTGGTATTGGGTATTAATTTGGTAGTTAACGGTAAATATGTATATTTAAGTAATGTTTGTAAAAGAATTGAAGAATGTTTGGAAAATAATTCTTGGCACTTTTGAAATAATTTAAGGAGTACGGAGAAGCATGAAAAATAATTGTTGAGAGTGACGGGTGCATTGGTGTTTATTTAAATCGCGAAAAGCGTTGGTTAATTTAATAAACGTAAATAAATAAAAAGGGAATTGTTTTAGGGATTAAAATTTCGAATCGGAGTAGGAGCAAGGTGTTGGAAAGTTTTGGACTAAATATAGTCTAAATTCATTATGCTCGAGAGGGTTGTTCCTAGTTTTATGTTTATTTAACCAAACAGTTATACGTAAAAAGTGTTCTTGTAAAATTTCAAAGTCGTAAATTGGAGCATCAAAATAAATGTTGACGTGGAAAATTACGGGTTGCTACAATCTCCACCCGTTAAAGAAATTCAGTCCCTGAATTCAGCTCGTTCGTTCTACAGACGTATGTTCTCGCTCTAAGTGATCTCAAGATTTCCTTGAGAATTCTAGCGAACCTTAACGATAGGAATTCGACTTTGTTGGTTTGGAACGTGATATGAAATGAGATTAGCTTTTCAAGACAAGGATGAGTTAAAGGTAGTGAAATAAAAAGTTAAATGGACGAGGCTTGTCGCATTGTGGCGATAAAAGATAAAACATTCATTAGATAGGAATGTAGTAGTACATGAAACTTATACGATAGAACTTAAAGTGAAACGCAAAAGAAATTCAACCCTAGAGAGTTTAGGCTTCGGTTTATTATTAAGGCAGGAGTTCTCTTCTTAAACATTGTCATTGTCATTGTTGTCCTGACGAGCTTCTTCTTCTCCTATCGCGTACGCACTTCAACGTGCTCTTCATCCATTCTGGTTTCTCAGCTCTGGGCATTCACTCTTGAAGTGTCCAATTACTCCACACTCATGGCAGGTTACCGTGACTTTCCGATTCATTACGAGGGTGGGAGCCTTCCAATCCCTGGCTTTGTGTCCAACCTTTTGGCAGTTCCCACATTGAGCGGGGCAAGGTCCATTGTGGTGAAACCGACACTTATTGCACTTGGGTAAAGTCCCTGCATATCCTTTCTTTTCACTTGGTCCAGCAACGTAGGCCCTAACCACTTCATGTTGTTTGTGTGGCAGCCGAACTTGATCGTTTCCTGGGTTGTCATCCTTTTTTCTCTTGTTGTCGTTGTTGCTGTGGTTGTTGTTATTATCTTCTCGAGCATTCCTTGCTCAAACAAATTGGTCCATCAAGCTGTGAGACATTCGAATTGTTTCCTCGAGAGTGTTAGGTTTTGAGGAGGTAACATTTCCTTGGATACTGGGTGGAAGTCCCCAGATGTACCTTTCGATCCTCTTACGGGTAGTAGAAACCATTTCCGGGCAAAGAGTAGCCAATTCATGGTATCGCTCAGTATAAGCTGCAATGTCGACTCCCTTCACAGCTAAGTTCCAAAACTCTACTTCCATCTTCTGAACCTCATTTCTTGGACAATATTCCGCTTTTATCATTTTCTTGAAATCATCCCATGGTGTTTCAAAGGCAGTATCAATTCCTACTGACTGAGCATAAGCATTCCACCAAGATAAGGCACCCTCCAGCAAGGTACCCGTAGCATATTTCACCTTATAGTCCTCCGCGCAGTTACACCTGCAGAAAACCGACTCCAGCTTCTCTAACCATCTAACTAAGCCGACAGCCCCTTCTTTGCCACTGAAATGCTGAGGCTGACAGTACATAAATTGCTTTTAAGTACAACCACGAGCCACGTGTTTAGCCCTGGTCTCCGTTCCACTGGCTTCTCTACCGTTACTACTGTTGCGGAGGGTCTCGTTTTCAGCCATAGCAGCGGCAACTTGTGTAGTGACTTGCTGAGCAACGAGTCTATTGATAGCAGTTGCACTCATGCTTTGTTTCTTTGGCGGCATTCTCTTCAAAATAAGAAAAGAAGAGTGAGGCGTAATAAAGACGTTTCCTAAAAGTAGGTGCTCAAAAGTGGCTTGTCGAAAAAAAATGAAAACTTGAGGTCGTGTTATGATTAGCTGGCGTGCTTCTAGACGGTGGTTCACAAGGTGATGTAGACGTTCTAAATTATGGGACGAGTGTTCAAACAAGCTGTTAGAAATGGTGAGTAAGGTAATCGGGAAATTGGTAGACTGTAACGGGTTTTAAGGTCACGTAAGACGGTATTTCGTATGATCGCGAAAATTTTCAGAGATCGTTTGCATTAATCAAGATATCTTGGAAATATTTGAAAGGACTTTTAAAAGGTACGAGGGAAAGAAAAAGTACCGTGACGAGAACTATTGTGGTGCTAATGTGTTGGATGTAGGTGTGAATGTTCATTCAATGATTGTATATACACACAGAAATTTTTGAAACCTTTAGAAATCGAGTAGGGAATCAATCTAGACATAATTCTATTATAACTACTTCCAGTATCTCAAAATTTACCTCTGAGTCGGACATAGGTGATCAGGCCATGTCCCACTGTCCCTGGTTGAATATAGGTGATCAGTCTATATTCCACCGAGGTTCAATGAATTTAGAAATGCTCAGCCTAGTTATACTAGTAATATGTCTCTCACATTTAAAAGCCGTTTGAAAGACTAAGGCAAGTGACCAAACTCGAGGTCGAACGATGAGATTACGTAAGGAAGGGCGTAACGCTGTGACGTATACAATACGTAAGCTTAAGTATATGGAAGATACTTATAGTAATCAACGAAAATAAGTGGGTGTAATTGATCCGATAATTAGACACAAATCTCATCAAATATGTCAGCAAACAAATCACAAGTGAGGCATTAGCTTAGCAGGCAGGCACATGGCGGTCATAGGGTTAAGTTTTCGTAAAAGTAGTTATAGTCTAGGTTTTAAAAATACCCAGTTCTCTATAACCAAGGCTCTGGTACCAATCTGTAACACCCCCAAAATCAGGTCTAGCAGAGGCATGCATGTCACTGGGGTGCTACTCAATTGGTATCACAACACAAGTTCAAAGAACGGTTTTTCACCACAATCATTTAGAATAAAGGTCATTAACAAAAGTATTAAATTTACATTATTAAATTTTTGTGCGGAAATAGGACCATAAAATAAGTAAAGCGGTCCCCAAACGAATATCAGAGTGTCTTGATCCTATAACCATGCCATGCCATGCCAAAAGCCGCCAAATGTGAGCTAACACTTTAAAAACCTGAAAATACATGCTAAAACGTGTCAACACGAGGTTGGTGAGTTCATAGGTTTAAGTAAACAAAAGTTAATACATATGGACCACAAGACTTAAAGTTGATTTGACCAGTTCATTCGGTCATGTGACCAGTTCATTCGGTCATGTTACCAGTACATTCGGTTATGTGACCCATTCCATTCGGTCATGTATGAATAATCGTTCAAAGTGCTTGTGCCCATGAGTAAAAAGAATTAAGTATGTAACATGTGAATATATAACGCGTTCGAGTAAACACAAATTGATAAGTAAAGCAAGTAATGGTTTGAGTAAATAAGTAGCATATTCAAGTAAAACAAGTATTGCATTTAAATAAATACGAGCATGTATTCTCCCCCAAAAGTATTTCAAAACAAGTAAAATAGGGGCCATGAACTCACCTGGATCAACCGATATGATAACAAAAAGGAAAGTGTACGGAATTGAGGCTCGGAAAACTACTCGCAACCTAATATGAATGATATGATTTAGGTCATGGAATGATGCCGTGCATGCAAGTTCATATACTATTATATCACTTGTACATGTTTGTTGCAATATTTATCGTCAAAAATGTAGTTGTGTCATTGTGATATTTTATTTAGCAAAATCACCCTTTTTAGATAACGTATCTTGTTAATCTCATGACTAAACTATGGTCGTCTTGTTAATAAGTATTTTGAAATTCTCTAACGCGTCTAATAAGTATACATTATGTTCTACCATTTTCGTGTACGTCATTTTAGCCGAAACCAAGCCTAAAGTGTCCAAAAATCCACTTTAAAATGTTCCATCAGCTTTTCTATTAGCCAAATAATAGGTTGTCAAATGTACATGTCGTCGTAGTCTTCTTTAGGTCATAACTTTTTCGTCGTAGCTTCCTTTCTTAAGTTTTACCTATCCCCGGGTTCGTGTTTAAGTATTCTAACATATTTTTAGTGTCTCGGCTAGTCAAGTTAACTTTTAACATCAGTTTTCACCATTCAAAAATTCCTAACAGCTTCTATAATTTTCAGGAAATTTAGTTTTCGTCGCATAACTTAAAACTAACGTATCCTTTTCGTTATAAGCCCGTTTTAACTCATTCAAGCGGCTACGTTTTCGTTATTGAGTCTATTTTCTATATTTCTAGCCTAAACTTGTCACCAAGCTACTGAGTTTTCTATGGAAGGCTGAATGAGACAGATTGCTTTCTAAATGTGTCAAAACATTTTTTCTAGCCTTCTAGTTATCAAAACCACTTAACAACAACTCCAAAAACTAATCCTAGTTTATCCACCAATTTCTCAACATATCAATAGTGATCTAACACTATACTTAGCAATATTAAAGAGTTCAATTTCTCATGAATTTAAATAACCATCAAGACTAGTTATGATCACAAGCTCACTAGTTCATGTATATATATGGTGTTTTTATCTCCACTTTCTTGTTGAGATTTATAACCAATTAGTTTGTTCATGATAAAAAATTTGTTCAAGACATAGCCATTAGTTAAAAGATTATTGTGGTTATATGGTATTATTAACATGTACAAAGTGATAAATAAGTATATGTAACTTAAAACTAGATCTCATGATATAAAGAGTGTGAAAATAGTTTTTAGGCTTACTTGAAGAAGATGAAAATGAGATGTGAGCAAGAACAATAGAACCCAAATGGTTACTCCAAATCGATTTATAGTTAATGCAAAGCTCGTGAATGATCGTTAAATACTTGAAATAATCGAAAACCGGATCTCCTTCTTCTTTTAAAATTTGGTCGAACCACAAGGAGAGCAAGATAGGTTTTCTAGGTGAAAATTTGCCAAAGGAAATGAGCTAAATCTCATTTCTATTTATAGGGCAAGGAGGGGCGATTTGGTAATTTAATTAAAAGGGTATTTTGGTAATTCAATACTTGGTCAATGGTCTTGGTCAATGGTCCTTGTTTTAGCCTAATTCAAAGGGGGGAGGGGGAGGGGGGAAGCCCCCAAAATTATATTCCATGTTTCATGCTAAAATGTTTAGTAATTATGTAAATATTAAATATTGTCTAGTAATAATTATAGTAGGGGGCATATAGGTTTAATATAGGAGTAGCAGTTTTAATTTTTGTGTAGAATGTGTATGTTGAATGTATTGGGTATTAAAAATAGGTATTGGGTATTAATTTGGTAGTTAACGGTAAATACGTATATTTAAGTAATGTTTGTAAAAGAATTGAAGAATGTTTGGAAAATAATTCTTGGCTCTTTTGAAATAATTTAAGGAGTATGAAGAAGCATGAAAAATAATTGTTGAGAGTGACGGGTGCATTGGTGTTTATTTAAATCGCGAAAAGCGTTGGTTAATTTAATAAACGTAAATAAATAAAAAGGGAATTGTTTTAGGGATTAAAATTTCGAATCGGAGTAGGAGCAAGGTGTTGGAATGTTTTGGACTAAATATAGTCTAAATTCATTATGCTCAAGAGGGTTGTTCCTAGTTTTATGTTTATTAAAACAAACAGTTATACGTGAAAAGTGTTCTTGTAAAATTTCAATGTTGTAAATTGGAGCATCAAAATAAATGTTGACGTGAAAAATTACGGGTTGCTACAACTTAACGGTTGAATTACTTCCAGGAGAGAAGTTGGGTTCGTTGTGTAACCCGTAAAAATGGTCGTGTTTAGCCTGAATTGAGCACCTTAGTGATAGTCTATACTCATTCTCTAACTTGAAAAATTTTCATTCCTACATTTGACTAAAGATAGTTTACATCGGTGAAGTTTATCTCCCATTAGGATTTCATTTTGAACAAGTAGTAATTAGGATCCTCCTTAGCGAACCTAGATTACTTGCATCCCACATATGTGTTTCAAAATGATAACATGTTCTAGTAAGATATGATTGAATGTCTTTATGCTCTTAAATGCCAAATGATTATCATGTTTTGCATGATGTTTTCATTTATTCCTTATGTGCATTTTACATGATTTGCTTGTAAATTTTGCACTCACACTATGTCATTTTGACACATAATGAATTAGGTATGCCTATTACTATGAACTCTTAGACGTCATATAGTCATACACTAGTGTCAAATTTTATAAGTTAAAGCAGTCGCGAAATTGTCCTAATTCCTTGGTCATCATTTCGCTTTCTTCCAAGTAATATACTCTTTTGTCAAGGGAAAGTTAGATACAAACCTAGTAGAACTCGGAGTAGGTTTGACAACTTAAATATTTCATCCGAAATATTCAAGTAATTTTAACTTGCGATCGCAATTGTTAAAAGTCATATCCGAAACATCATATTCAAGCATTTTAACAACATATGTTAAAACGCTCATCCAAATGATAAAAGCTAACATCAACCTTCGGGTGACAAAGGACTCACAAGTTACTATTTAAGTGATTGTAGTTCCTTTCATATATCCTCGTGTGAATATACACTTCTTAAGACCAAGTATATTCATTTCCATTAGTTCCTCTTATCCCCATAGGTTTGTCATCGTGTTTTGTTGTCAAGCTCACCTCATAGATAATGAGGATCGAACTTATCTATCGATTTTAGGGTAGAAAACCAACGCATCATCTTATCTCGCCAAGAGTATGTTGATACTCTATGTCTTTTGAAAAATGGGCAATATGCCTATACAAAGATTGATATATTTTAGCCTCTTCTTTTTCGTCGTCAATCTTGATCACCTACCGACATGCAACGATCCCACAATAACAATGGTTATTCATCCAAAAAATCCCATCAATCACCCTAAGAACACCAAACCTCTCAAACGCGAACCATTCAACTACTTACGCTTAGGTCTAGGAATGATGGAACACACTCAGTGAATCTCATAATTTACGTGTGTTCAAAAACATCTTCCAAATCTCGTCTTATGACTATCTAAATATTTCATTGGATATATTAAAGTCATCATTCAAATCCCTCTAATGACTACTTAAATATTTCCTTTGAAATACTAAAGTCATCTCTTCTCGTCTAGTCTCTTCCATCTCGTAAAAAGAATTTATTAGGTATAAATTCTTTCATCATATCTAAAACTCTCACTAAATCAGCGAGATTTATTCGTCAAATCCTCTCATGATTAGAGTCAAATCCTCTCAAGCTTCCAATGACAACTTAAATATTTCATCCGAAATATTTAAAGTAAATTTAATTTGCGAAATGCAATTAAATGTCATTTCTCGAAAAAATGAACTCGATCAATGTTCGTCGAATCCCACTGGATTCATTCCTAAAAAGAATTTATTTGGTATAAATTCCTTTAATCTAAGGTCCAGAAAAATCACAAAATATGTGAAATTTCTTTGTCGAAAATCAAATTCTGGGTCAAAACTGACCTCAGCAGGTCATGGTACCCTTAAATAGGGGTCGGTACCACTAAATTTAACAGTACCGTCAGACCGTTATCTGCTGAGACAGTTTATTTTGTTTTCAATTCTCACAGTTTCAAAAGCACTATCAAAACCCACTCGCTATAGTCTTGAACCAGAACCGTCTCCTATCTGAATAGATTCTGCCTATCTTCTGATTCCTTAGCTTTTTCCCCTTTCACTTCCGCATGGTACTAAACACACCATATGTTTGGTTACTTCCGTATCCATCATATTCTCAACTTATCTACAATTCTCAACCTTCGTTCTACACTACCAATGCTTCCGCATCCCACTCATCTTCCACACACTTCAAGCGAAGAACCGCTAGGATATGTTGAGATAACCCTTCTTCATCAACATAGTTTCTTCTATCAAAGATAACCCTACTAGAACCTTATCACTAACTCCACAACCTTGAAGATTCTATCTTCTTAACCCTTAGCACATTTCCACGTAATCACATGCCTCATCATATGAATGTTCTATGAATATTCACAATGATTGAGAAGAGCTACATGACTTCAAAGGTGAAGTTTATTGTATGCTCTCCACCACTTGTCATAACGTTACTAAGCTCATCGCTTCCGTCAACATTTGTTTTCCTCTTTAGTTTTGATTTGTTTTTCAACACATCTTGTCCGGATGGTCATCGATTAAGGGGGAGCGAAAACACACTCATACACATCTAGTCTTTCACCAAACACTCTCAAGAACACACAAATGTGGTTCTTATTCCCTAGATTTTTTTACTGAAACACTTACTTCTTAAGTACCCGCTGCTTAGCAAAACCCCAGTCACAAAACCACAATCGATCGGTTCTAGCTTACTAACCTCTACTCTTTGTGATCACTTAGCTATTTGTTCTTTACAAGAACCTTCAACCCTCACATCAAACCTTATAACTAAAATTCACTCTTGACAGTGATATTTGGTTACAGAACCTTCAACCCTTACAATCATTATACCCAATGAGTATAACTATACAATCACACGAAATCCTTCATACACCAAATCATCTCTAACTCACAACTAGGATCATCCAAAACTAGAATTCTAGAACTTCGTTACCTCAACCCTGTTAGAGATATTCGCCCACAACCCTGTTAGGATCACATGCACATTTTCTTTTTCTCTTTTGAAATATATCATGCATCTCATCGTCAATGCAAACGATATATTAATCTAAACTGTCTTTTCCCACCTTTTCTCAAAGGTCAAATCCAACACTTCCCATCTTATGGAATCATTTCCATTCGCATCTAGGTGCATATCGTTCTCATTTTCATTTTTTTTGGCATAACTTCTATCGAGTCTACTTTATGGCATGACTTGTCATAATAGTAATCATTTAGAGTATGTCTTATCAACAAACTATCATTAACACCAATCATCATAGGTAGATGATTATGTTGTTCAAAAGGTTTGTTAGAACTTGTCTTCCCAATGACAACTTGAAAGAAGTCATTTTATGTGTCTGTCAACGAACGAAACTCGTTCTTGTTAGTATGATTGATTGAACAATTACACCTTAGGTTGTTGGTCAAGTCGTGGCTCTCTAATGTCATTGAATTGCATTACGCATTCACATCTTTGTGTCGCTCAACTTTCTTGGGCTTTCTTCTTTGTTTTTATCCTTTTGGCACACTTTCATCACGTGTCTAACTTCTTGCATACTTTGATATGCTCATCAAACTCATTTTTTAGTAGCTACGTTTTAACATAGTTTAACCCTTGCATGTTTTGCTATGTGTATTCTATCCCTATAATGTTGCTCCTATTCTTTTATATATTATGTTGCACGAAGCTAACCCTTGATGTAGGAAAAGCCTTTGTAAGAATTCCATCCATGGATTCGCTAGAAACAAAGGTAAATATAGAAGGGGATACAATTACCATAGGACTGCATTGAGCTAGGGGGAGCTCGGGAGTATTTGAATACATAGCATGGAGTCTTTTTAACAGTGGTGATAGAAGACTTCACTGGAATGATGCAAGTTCGCCTTTTCGGGAAGAAAGGAAAGTAGTATAAGAAGGGGGAGTGCGGAGTAAATTCAAGGGAGAGCTTGAGGCAACTACCTTTTTGCTTCGACAAAATGGGGAGAAGGAAGTGTAAACAGGTAACTTTTACATTTTACTATGTGTCACGGTTTACATATTTGTCATCATCAAAAAGGGGGAGATTATTAGTGCAAATATTACGATATTTAAACTAAACGGTTTCTTTGGTTTTAATAATGACAAACCTGTAACTTGTAATGCATAACGTAAAATGCACAAGTTACTTGTAAACGCAAATCATCAATGCATACTTACATCAACAGCTCTCGACGTCTCAAGTATGCCTCAACAGATTCGTTGATTTCCATCCCAATGTAAATCACTCAAGGGATGAACAAACAAATTTAAACTTGACGGATGATCAAAGAAATAAATTTCTTGTTCCAAACTTCACATTTTTAATGTGACAAAACATTTAAAAAAAAATACATTTTACAAATTATTTTTGAATTAAAAAGAAATGTTTTATTTTGAAAAATTAGTTTACAAATCCCAACAGCTATTCCCCCCCCCCCCCAATCAGCTCCAAAATTCCCCAAATAAACTTTCACCACTAAAAACTAAAACTGGAGCGTCCCTTGTCTAGCACGGTACCACGGTACCATTAAATTTAGTGGTATCTTCGGGTATTTAGTAGTACCGTCTATCTGTAACGGCTAGTTTTTCTTTGCCTATAAATAGTGGACCATTTTACACTTCCAAGTTAATTTTTCCAGTCAATTTTCTTTGGTCTAATCCCTTCTTAGTTAGATCACTTTCTTTGATCATTTAGAGAGTTTTTCTTTTGTTTAAGAGTGATTCTTTCATCCAACTAAAGATCACCTTCATTCCTCTATTAGTCCAAGAGAAGAACACAAAGTATCAAGAAGATACAAGATGTTAGAGTCATTGTGTAGTGCACTTACATTACTTGTTTTTTACTTGTTGTATCTAGACATACATCAAGTTGTCATTGTCTTGTTTAGTCATCTTGTATGGATCATTGTGATCTTGTAGAGATCGGGGAGATCTTGTGTAGCTTGTGTTGATAGTGAGTATATCGGGTAGATCGTGTGAAGATAGGGTAGATCATGAGGATCGGGTAGATCGTGAGTAGATCGGGTAGATCGAGTGTAGATCATGTGGATCTTGTAGCTTGTGTGATTTGTGAGGATCGGGTAGATCGTGAGTAGATCGGGTAGATCGTGTGTAGATCATGTGGATCTTGTAGCTTGTGTGATTTGTGATGATCGGGTAGATCGTGAGTGAGATTGGTACTAGCTAGATTAGTACTCGACATTTAGCTTTGTGTCAAAATATAATGTAAGCGACGTTGTATGGTTTTCTCCGCCCAGAAGGGTGCTTGTTGATTAGTACTCGTGACATTTGTAGAACCTTTTCTATACGGATTATTTGTTTTACACTTTTTTGGCTTGTTTTACATTACTAATTCACATCTTTTATATAATAAAGAAACGAGCTGGGTAGCTCGCGCGTTGCCGCGAAAGTGCTTGGTTGATAGTATGTAGTAATTATTTTTTTGTTTTCGGGTTATTGTTGGTAAATGTTTTTGGGGAAATCGGCACGTTGTTTGTAGTATGATTTGGGTTTTATTTTGCAATGTTGGTTTGTCATAATAAGTTGAAAGTTAACAACTTGAAACTTATTCGGTATGTTAAGAGGTTCAATAGCATGAATTATCCGAACAACTTGAAAAGAAAACCAAATAAATTTACTTGAAATATATAAACATAAATTACAATAAACCTGTATTCTATCAATCTTGTTATACAAATCCATTACACGCATGAATCCAAAATACATTTCTGCAGATATATTTATGTAACAAATAGTTCCTGTGCCTATGACCAAGTTGATGTCCCTGCTTCCAAATGCATTTTCTGTGGACATTTCTCATCATCATGTCTGCTTCCTACCAATATACCTTGCAAACAGTCACAGTTGTTAGTTTCAAACAGAATGAATCAATTCAGCGCCTTCAGTGTAACCATTATTGAATAAAAATTAAGGTTCTGTTTCATCTTATATCACAAATATTGATTGCCAGAACACTTTCTGTAATGCAAGATACTGTATTCAAGGTTGTGGCAGTCATAATTCTGTATTCTCACATTGGCAGTTCCCTAACATATGGTGCTTTTGTATCATCACTCAGCCAAAAACACAATTTAGATGATGTGTGGCGAGTGTTCATGTGTCACCATATCTTACTTATGAACACTCTTAGTACGAAAAATGGAGACACAATTATTGCAGTACATACAAACCAAGCAAATGCAATCTCATAAGCAGTTGAGGACCAATAGTACAAGAAACATATAGCAATTACCTTTAGAGTTCACATGCTTATGATAGGATATGAAGTATGACTTTATATGTTATTGTGTTCTGTCATTGTGAACATGTCATACTGTACATGGACAAATTAAAGGTGAAAAAATGAATGGGTCAGCTGGGTTGGATAATGGGTCAGAATGGGTGTGAGCCATTTTTTAGTATAACTCAGGCAAGCATTTGCTAATTGTTGGTATCAAATATCTGTAAATTTTTATTATATATTAACATAGATGTTAATTTTATAAGCAAAAGATAGAAGTTTTTTTTGATGAGTTTGTAAAAGTCAAACTCTTGTTTGATGCACATAAATGAGTACACCAACCTATTAATTAATGGTATTTACTTTTACTTGAATACATGGGTAGGATTTGCTTTAAATTCACATGACTACACCCATTAATGCACAATTTACTTCTATTAAAAATCTAAAATTTTTCCAAAATTAAAAAAACTAAGTTCAATGGTAGAAACCATTAAAATTTCTTCAAATGATTCAAGCTCTTGTGATGAAATTTCTTCACCATGGTCCAGGTATTTTCCTAGTTGGTATTCAACCTCATCAGGTGGCTCAAAAAAAAGTACAGCTGCTAGGTGTTGCAAAAAGGGTTCAACTTTTGTTAATCCTCCTGTTACCACTGAAGGTCTTTCAATGACTGCCAAAAGGATTCAAGTCCTGGGACTTCCAGCCGAGGAGACTGGCAAAAGGATTCAAGTCCTAGGCCTTCCAACCAAGGAGGTTTATGCAAAGATGACAACCAAAGGGAAAGGGAAAAGTGCTCTTAGTTGAAGTATTCTTACCACTGTCTTTTGTTAAGAATGTATCATTTTATCTTTTGAATGAAGTATGCATCTATGTATGAATTTATCTATATAATGTAATATGCATCTATGTAATAAAAATGCTACTTGTTTCTGTTAAGATAAGCAAATAAACCCAAAAGATGTGAAATAAACAAATCATTAATAAAAAAATAAAAAAATGTGTATAAAATATTTTCAAGATATAGTAAAACTTAAGAAAATTGAAAGATATTCTTACTTATTGTTGCTATTTCACATGGAGACATCTTCCATTTCCGCTATTGCTTCATTTTTGTTTTCGACATTACATAAGGTTGATGCTCTGACAGTTCTTGCATACTTTGTTAGTAGAAAATTGCAACCTGAAAGTACACAATTAAGATAATTTCCTAATACATGTCAGAAATCACAAATTAACTGTTGATCAATTATAATGATGTATAGTGTTGGTTGTTTATTTAACTAACGATCTATTTGTGTGTTGAAAGTAAAGGTACAAAATTGAAGTGTTCGTCTTGGTTTGATCTAAAAGATTCTAATTTTGTTATAGCAAACACAATAACTAAAGTATTCAATTTTGTTACAGTATACATAAAAACTACAGCATTAAAAGGTCTGCTTGGCAATGCAAACGGTGGAAAATTCAGGAACAATGATAACCATAATTTTTAGATTCAGACCATGTTATCTACTTACAGTTATTAAGCATTGCATAATGAAATAAACTGTTGGGAATGTATTATTTCTGCCAGCTTTTAAAACTTCAAGGGCAATAATTTTAGGTTATTTTGGATGATAGCATGGATGATTTGAAAGGAGTAATAGTACAATAAGTGTAGCTATGTTGAGTGCCTATAATTGATATAAAAAAACCTGCTATTTATCTTTGGCAGTTATTCGTTCATGATATGCATATGGCCAAAAAAATAATAAAATAAAATAAAGTAAGGTGGTGTTTGTTTCGGCTCATTCAGATCTGAATACGTCTGAAGTCTGATTCGGTCAGACATTTTCAGATTCAGACTGTTTGTTTATTCAGACATCTGAAGTCTGAATACATCTGAATAGGGTCTGATTCATTCAGACATTTGAATATGTCTGATTACATCTGAAAAGCTTAAACTTTACACCTACTTCTTTTCAATCCTTATCTCCTCATCTTGGTCATGATTTTTTATTAATAATCATGAATGGAGGGTCTTTTGGTTTGTTTTATAGCGAAAGGATTGTTTTTTGTTTATTCAGACACTTTATAAAAACAAACAGACTAAAACAATTCAGATTCAGACTTTTGGACCACTAATTCAGATTCAGACGTGGTATTCAGATTCAGACATAAAATGTCTGAATAAACAAACAGCACCTAAAACAAAATAAAAAAATGCAACTTATTTTTCAAAGTGTTTTTTTTTTTTTTTTTTTTTTTTTTAATGGAGGTATGCTGTGTATTTGTATGCATATTTCATTTTCCAACTTGTGAAAAAGAAGCAAAAAAAAAAAAAAAAAAAAAAAAAAGTCTTGACGTCCTAGTTGTGATCAACTCAGAGTGGAAGTGAATTCGAACAATTGGTCTGAAATGTTCATTTTATACTGTCATAAAGCTGGAATTGAAGATACTCAAATGGCGCAACAAATGAATGCGCTATGTGGTAGACTGGTTGGGGTAATGCGTGAAAGGGCCGCTTTTATTCAGGAGCTAGACACTATCGGGAACAATTATGCTCAGAAAATGGCTGAATTCCAAAGAGAGTGCAGTCAAGAGATGACCAAAAGGTCTTGCAAATACGCATTATGACAGCTGAGTTGGAGCTAAATGGGCATAATAAGGAGATCTTTGTTCAGAAGCTTAGGGGCTTAATGGATTTCTGACTATCTGGCTAGAAGTGGAGGGAATTGTTGCTGGTTATGCTGTTTTGTTCATGTTGCTGTCATGTTGGTGTCTGTATTTGCAGCTATGTATTTGTGTTTAATTTGAGTATAAGTCCTATTGTAATGTTTGGTTGGAGCCTATGTAACTGAATTCTAAGTTGTTATGAAAGTTATTATTTACGTTTAGTTAAACTGTGTAACTAACCTTTTTTGCTTTGTTAGATATGGTTGCTCATCTTGTGATTCTGCTCATAGCTGATCTTGATCTGTTGCACTGATATCTCTTTTTGCTTGCAGCTTCTTGATTTGTTAATGTGAAGATTGCTGCTGGTTTTTCCTATTTTTTACAAACAAAGTAGTTATTATTTGCACTTGCATATGTTATCTTTAAATAAGAGTAATTGTTAACTCAAATGTTGGTACCTGCCTTTGTTTTAATTATTTTGATTGTTCCTTGATTTCCTGGGGTGTCGTTGAAAACATGTTGTAGAATAAAGCAAAATGTTTTCGATGTTTGATTAAAATGAAATTGAAAAGTATTCTTTTACCTGTTGCAAAGGTAAAGAAAGTAGTTGGAACTATTGCAGATGAGTTTGTCATAAAGCCTTTGAAATTATACCTGCATACCATAAATCAAGTTAAAATGTTATTTAGAAAAAATCATAATACTTGACAGATAGACTATATTTAAAGGTAGTAATATGGTACCTTGACACATCTATAAGGATTCATTAGCTTCAGCTAAAAGTTGTCAATGCGTGGAATTTTCCTAGGTTGGTGACAGACAGCAGTAGAAGGCAGGAAAATGAACTGCACATCAAAATTCAAATGTAAGTATGTGGAAGTGGACATGACAGCTACCCACCAAAACTAAGTTATGTGAACACAACAGAATACTACAACCGAATCTACAGCCTATGTGAATCGTGTTAAAAGATGTTTCTTGGCTTCAAGATCTTTTATATCTCGGGTAGGTTATTTTTCTAATTTGTTTTGCTTTTGTTCAGAAACGGAAAACAGAAAGAATGAAAGTTACTGTCAGATTTACTTGTGACAGGGCAAAAGCAAGTATTTTTGTTGCATATTGGCAGTTCCAGTTCCACAAAAGGTTTTGATCAATAATAGCGTGCAATTCTTAAAGATAGATGGGGAACAGAAGAGGATGGTGCGAAGAAGCAATTTGCACCAAATAACTTGTCACAACATTCTCTTCAGCTTCCCATTTATCTTTGGTGAAATGCACACGGCCAGTGATCAGTCCCTTTTATAGGACTGATGCTGTGAATATGCATAAAAGAATTTGAACCTGTATAAAAGCGAATACCAATTAGATAATGAATAGGGAGCATAGGTAGCTAATAATCATAGGTGGAAACGCTTACCTCCCTCTTAAATTCCTTTTGTCATTTATACGGTCTTTAAACAATGGTCTGCACTAGACGTATTGGTAGCCCGTTCAAATAGCAAAAGGAATTCGAGGGGAAGATAAGAGTAACCATCTAAGTTGGATGTTACATAAAAGCTTCTAGTGAATGATAATGCATGATGATAATATACATAATAGGGTTCAGGCCAGCAACTACATAAGTTGCATCCAAAACCGGCCTTGGCTGCAATCATGTGATCGGTGTTCATATGATGACACACTTTTGTACTTTGAACCTCCACTCGAAATCCCATTGCTATGTAGATGAAATATGTGCAAAGGTTTGCGCCAAACCGATTGCAATGACAGTGATATAGGAATGGGTTTTCGAGGGGAAGCTCAAAGTACCAAGGTGTGTCATAGAAAAAATTGTCGATTCTAGAAAAGCATGTGAGTATTAGGACTCGTGTTGAATGGGATAATAAAGGAGTGTGGCCTGTCATGAACAATACACACTATATCATTATCATAATCAACACGCCTCAATTATCTGAGCCCATCTATCAAACGGTGTATATGGGTTCCATTAGTTAATTTGACCAAGTTCCCTAAAACCATTGGTGTGCTTGATAGACAAATGATTTTAGGGAACTCTGTCAATTTAACCAATGGAACCCAGCTACATTGTTAGATAGATGTGCCCTAATAATTGACGTTTTCAAAGTGAAGTTCAATGTAGCAAGCTGTATATGGTTACATTACTTTGTAGATGTTGGTTTTAGGTCATAAAAAAGAATGGAATTCAAAAAGCAACATAGTTAACCCATCTAAGGTCCCCTACAGTTCCTTTTGTCATTTCAAGTCCCTTTGCGCAAAGGCCTGCACTAGGCGAATTGCTAGATTGTTGAAATAACAAAAGGAACTGCATGGGAACTTGGAATGAGTAACTATGTTGAAGTTCCAGACTCATCTATTAAGCCAAACCATTCATCGACTAAGTAATGTGGGCACCTAATACATACCTCGTTACTTTCAACTTCTCTTTCAAACACTTTTATAGAATCCACAATTATAATTTTTTGGTAAGTTTTACAAACTCACTTTTTCATATGATAGACCTTTGCCACGCCAAGTTACGGCTACAATCTTTGACCACCCAATTCATTAGTGCCAGAAAATAGGTCTTAATCATTATAGCCCTGCCCTAAGTAAAGCAACAGACAAAATTTTGTAGGGAAATAAATGTGAATAGATACCTGAGTATATGACTTATGTTTTCACTTTTTTTGTAGTACTTGCAGGATGATTGAACTAACAAACCTGAGGAATAGAACTTTCTGGGTAGGGCAGAGCATGCAAATACAGTAATAGGTCACCTTGATTTCCGTACATCCATCGCTGATACGTTGTTTTTGTATGCATGTATTCATTTAAATTTCAGTTGAACGTTTTAATCAATCTTACAAAATCAAATTTCAACAACTGATAACTATGAAAGAATACAAATTGAATCCCATAAACACATATTAATACTTAAGTTTATGGTTACACAATGTTTAATTTTCAAATTTAAATTAACTAAAATTAAATTTTATACCTTTGAAAGGCAGACATACGAAGTATTATTGAGTTAGCCTTCGTACATTCATCACTGATAGTTCATCTATTTTTGATATTTAGTTTGTCTCCATAGTATGCAGTGAGGCTGTCGGATATACAAAATCTGTTAGCAAGGAAAAAATAAAAAAATATAAGTAGATTCATGGACTACAGTCATTTAACCATGTAAATTTTAGCAATATTTATCTTTTGTTTATTACATAAGTGGTATCCAAAACCGGTTTTGGCTGCAACCATCTGATCATTGTGCCAAGGCATGGGTTATGGTAAGCTACACTTAGCAAAATAGAAAATTATAATGGCCTTTGTCATCAATTGATATATTCCTCATGCATTATATAATTATTCAGGAGGAAAAATAAAATAAAAATATGAAGCTGATGTTGGGGCGCAAAACAGTAATCTGAGAAAACAGGGTATCATTAAACATTCTATAAAATGCTTTTGAATCGCCTTAAAAAATGGTAACTTCTTATAAAGTTTAAGCATATGATCAATGCCAAACACAATCATGTTTTATGCATCTTGGCAGGTCTATTCGTACAAAAGGTTCTGATTAGCCGTCGTATGCATTTAACCATGATAGCAACCACAGATGATGTACATCGCTTGTCAATATTAGGAAATGAAGAGTATTTGGTTTTCTTTATTTTCCGATACTAAAAGTTGATGTTCTGTGCCTGTGAGAGTTATTTTTTTTCACACATTCGCAACTGCAGTTCCACAAAAGGTGTTGATCAACAATACGGTTCAATTATGAAAAAAAGATAGGAAACAGAAGAGGATGGTGCGAAGAAGTAATTTGCACCAAATCACTTGTCACAGCGTTCTCTTCTGTTTCTCATCTTTCTTTAAGAATTGTACCCTATTGTTGATCAGGGCCTTTTGTGGAATTGCAGTTATGAATATGCGAAAAAAAATTAACTATCACAGGCACAGAGCATCAACTGTTAGTATCGGAAAATAAAAAAAATACCAGATAGTTTTCATTTCCTAATATTGACACACGATGTAGAACATCTGTGTTTGCTCTTATGGTCAAATGCAGAGGATCGACTATCAGAAGCTTTTGTACCACTGAACCTGCCAAGATGCATAAAAGACAGTCGTCTAGTAAAGTGGAGTAAGACTGTAAATTAAAAATATGATAATCATGCATATTCAAAGGTAGTTATTAGGCTCAGATTTTATAGCCAAACAGGGTGAAAAATATTTATGGCCAGCCATGGCTGCAAAGAACAACGGTTGCATAATGATGCCATCCAGTCTTTGCCGTGCCAAGTTAGGCTCAGATTTTTAAATGGGAAATGGTCAAAAACCTCAGAATACCGCCATGGCTGCAAATACACACGGTTGCACAATAGCAAGTATGTTACTGCGCCATCCGGTGATTGCCCCGCCAAGTTACGGCTCCAACTTCGTTTGACCAATATCATCTCCTCATCTCATATACCTAATATTCGATTGTAAAACTGTCCCAATGCCAACATAGCTGCAAGCTCTTATCTCCCTCTCCAGTTCCTTTTGTTACTTCAGTTAGACTTTATACAATGGCCTGCACCAGACGCATTGCTAGCCCACTGAAGTAACAAAAGGAACTGGAGAAGAAAGGTAAGAGCAGGCAGCTACATTGAACATCATGTGTCAATATTAATAAACGAAGAATACATGGTATTCTTTGTCTGCCAATACTGACATCCAATATTTAACGTTTGTGATAGAAAAGAGCCTTTTATGAAATTGAATTTGGCAATATGCAAAAAACATATTCAATGGATGACATAAATCATCTCCAATGGTGCTATTGATTTTTAAAAAAAGGCTCAGATCTGCAATTCATTGAGCTACCCTACCCACTCGCCATGGCTGCAACCATATAAGAGTCCTGGTTACCGTGCCAAGATACAGAGATTCGTGAGCCATACATATGAAAAGTTAATACGCAGAAAGTTCATCATTGCCTTTTGCATAACAGGTATAAAGCAACATAGTTAACCCTTCTGAGTTCCCTTACAGTTCCTTTTGTCGTTTCAACTCCCTTTGTGCAAAGGCCTGCACCAAGCGATTTGCTAGATTGTTGAAAAAACAAAAGGAACTGTATGAGAACTTAGAATGGGTAACTATGATGAACATCGTATGTCAATATTTGCAAATGAAGAACGTGGTGGGCTTTAAAGCAAAAAGAATCTGGCTGACAAACAGGTCTGTTTCCTTTGAAATTAAAAAAAAAAAAAAAAAAAAAAAAAAAAAAAAAAAAAAACTTGTTGGCAGGAAACTTTGCACTTTAAAGTGCACCACGTTCTTTATTTGCCAATATTGGCAGACGATGTTAGATGTTACATTTGTGTTTTCCAGGTTTGGTGCTGGTAAGCCCATTGGCTCGTCTCTGATTCAGAGAACAGCAAATCATGATAAGCCATTACTATCCTGGAACAAACCAACCCACCAAAACTTCCTGGGGAATGATGGCAGTTTGAAAAGAACAACGAGCACGAAGAAAAGCTTCTGGTTGAATCTTTCAATGGGAGAAACTATAAGAAAAGCTAGATAACTTCATAAGGAAACAAAACCATTGCAACCCTCATTTAATGCATCACAACACCTGGAGGCTGAAGAACAGATATAGCTGCTATGGTACACAATGTTGATTGACGGAAACAAACACGGTTGCATAATTATGCCATCCAGTGTTTCGATCTGTAGGTGTTAATTAATTACAGATACATAGCTGTAAATACAAACACCAACTAACAGATCCAATTTTTCACCACCCACTTCATTAGTCTCCGAAAGTATGTGTTAATGATTATAGGCCTACCCTTGGTGAACCAGTGGATGCAGTTTTGCAGGAAAATAAATGTCAATAAGACTGGTAATCACTTACAACAAATGAGTCTAGTAAGAATTGAAAAAACAGCATATGCCTTATATGGTTGGAGGTGTAACTACCTGACCCGCCAAGGCGTGGACTATCTAAACATCCCACCTGTTTTTTACTTTGAATTTGAATTTTAAAATTTGTATATCCCTCCTAAAATAAACTTCATTAATTAAAACACACATTACATTAAAGCATAAAAATAAAAACCTAGTACATAGAAACTATGATACGGTAACATAAAAATTTAAATCACATACGTGTTTTTTTTTTGAGGATATATATAATGAGGCTGAATGAAACGAAGGCCAGATAAATATATATATATATATATATATATATATATATATATATATATATATATATATATATATATATATATATATATATATATATATATATATATATATATATATATCCCACCTGTTTTTTACTTTGAATTTGAATTTTAAAATTTGTATATCCCTCCTAAAATAAACTTCATTAATTAAAACACACATTACATTAAAGCATAAAAATAAAAACCTAGTACATAGAAACTATGATACGGTAACATAAAAATTTAAATCACATACGTGTTTTTTTTTGAGGATATATATAATGAGGCTGAATGAAACGAAGGCCAGATATATATATATATATATATATATATATATATATATATATATATATATATATATATATATATATATATATATATATATCCTCCCGCATTTCATTCTGCCTCACATATATATCCTCCAAAAAAGCCCCGTATTTAAGACAACAAAGGTAAATAGTACAACTTCCTGAGGAATTATGACAGATTCAAAAGAACAAACACCAAAAACAGAAGCTTCTGGTTGAATCTTTCAATGGGAGAAAGTATAAGAGAATATAAAACATTGCAACCCTCATTTAATACATCACAACACCTGAATGGTGAAGAGCAGAAGAAGTTGCTACAGTACAAACTCACATTGACCACATACGTATTTATAATAACTTTTGTCTTGAAACATTCCTCTAACCAAGTGTCATTCCATTGGTGGCACATCAACTTGGGAATCGACCCATGTTCCGGAAAATAGTGAGAGATTTTCTAACCAAATGCCTTCTCATTTATTTCAAGGCCATTCACCATTTTCTGGAGTAAGACTCGATTCCCAAGTTGATGCGCCACCATTGTAACTGTTACACCCATATCCCGACAAGGTACTATATATGTATATAATACGTTATGTATATAATAAGTTATGTGTTAGGAGTTAAGTAGTGAATAAATGTGTGGTCAATATAGAAAGAATGAAACTTGAAGGACTAAGATTGCCAAATGAGTAAAGTTAAATTATTAAATATCTAATCATTAGATTATTAGAGAAAAGTCCAGAAAAATTGAGAGTGTGAGAGTGTGTGCAGCTGTGGTGTCGTTCCAGGAAGAGAAAAGAGAGGGAAACACCATTTTTATCAATCAAGCCATTTTGATCATCTTCAAGTGTTACCAAGTCATTAGGAAGCATTAATTGATAATCCCCACCACAAGTAAGTGTTTTATCTCAATTTGTGAATTAGGGTTTATGTTATAAGATTTGGGGATGATGGGTAAGGTTAGTAGTAGTATGATTTGTAAGTTAATTAGTTCCTAACTAAAGTTAATTATGATAAGAAGCAAGTAAGAAGTTGGGAGCTTTTGCTAGTAAGGTTGTGATTCAGAATCAAGGTAAGTATATGGTTATAACATGTTTTATTAGGTTTATCATATTTTTGTATGATAATGGTTGTGTTATGTTAGCTTTATCATGTTTGGATACATGGTAATGGTGAAGGATAGGATATAGGGTGCGTAGCTAGTTATGGATTCATCACTAGGCTTAGCTTAGTTAGTCATTGGACTAACTATGGGATGAGGTTCAACCTTATGGGTTGATCGTGTTTAGGCCGACTATGTTGGCATGAGGTATGTGCCCCTATATCGCTAGCTTAACTAGTGGTTAGACTAGTTATGGTTATGTTTGATTTATATCATATGTTGTTTAGCTTGTTATGCCATGTACTTATTTCGCTTATATGTTTAGTTGTGATATTTTCTTGATAGGTACCGAAGAATCTAGCAAAGGTAAGGATAAGGTTTAAGTGATTATGTAGTAGAAGTTTCATGCTTGAAGAAGTTGTAGTAGAAGACCGTATTCTTTCGGACCAAGCGTATTTGAAGTTGAAAGCCCCGAAGTGTCTTTCTTGTTTCGGTATACTTCACTCTATATGGTCATTTTTGTTATTAGCGGTCTTGTTGTCATACATGGTCCATTGTTCATGTCTAGGTCACGGGTCAAGTATGTGTAAATGTCATGAAGTCTTTATGGTATGTGGTGATGGTTGTAATCAAACATTATTGAGGGCGTTTGGCATATGGGTCAAGACTTTGTTCATGTCTTCATGTTTTACCCATTTTGGAATGTTATGGGTCAAGACTTTGTACTAACACTCTTTTAATATTATAGGAATGTTAAGTTATCTATGTGTTCAATTGGATATGTAGTTGTTATGGGTTTTGGGTAAAAAGTGTGTAATGAAAATGGTTTAGAAGGGTGTTTGGCATAAGCGGGTTCTTTCCCATTTTGGGTTGTGAACGGGTCATGGGTGTATGGGACAAATTTAGTATGTTATATTATGTAGGTTGGGTAAGTATGATGGGTAAATGAAGTGGTTTAAGTGGTTTGGGGTGTAAATGGGTCAAAGTGGGTTTAATGCATAACCCGTCAAATTTTAAAGTACTATTCTGGGGGGTTAAACGGTAAATATTTTTGGATGAAAATGAGCCCAATGGTATGCTAAGTAAATCTGGAAAGTTTGGTTAATTATCGAGTTCGGGAGGTTGGACTTTCAAGACAGGATTTTGAAAGGCAGTCGGGAGGACAGAACCTCCAACCGATCGGTTTGAGGCTCAACCGATCGGTTGGGCGGCCTCTGTCAGATTTTTTGCAATTTTTGAAAAATCATAACTTTTGATTCGTAAGTCGTCAAGGGTCGTGCCACCCGGCGTTTAGAAGGTAATTGAGTCTAGTTTCATTTAAAAATAGTTTCAAGGTTCAGATATGTATAGATTTTTGTCAGCTTGTAAAAGAGTAACGGTGGGACAGTTTCCGGGTGTACTTTTTGCGAAAAATTTTCACGTTTTTAGTCGTGTCTTGTCACGGGGTGTTACAACATGGTGGTCTATAGTGATGCATCTTACTCTGGTATTGGATGTGTCCTCATGCAAAGGGGTAAAGTGATTGCTTACGCTTCAAGACAACTAAAGAAGCATGAGGAGAAATACCTAACTCATGATCTTGAATTTGCGGCCATAGTCTTTGCCTTGAAGATTTGGAGGCATTATTTATATGGTGTGAAGTTCGTAATTTACACTGATCATAGAAGCCTTCAATACTTTCTTGAGAAGAAGGATCCGAATATGAGGCAACGTAGGTGGTTAGACTTGCTGAAAGATTATGATTGTGAAATTCGCTACCACCCTGGTAAGGCGAATGTCGTGGCGGATGCGCTAAGTCGCAAGGGCCGAAGTGACGTTACTCGGATTCACTCATTACGGATGATAGTCACATCCGATCTTTTCGACAAAATTAAGTTAGCTCAAGAGGAAGCATTGAAAGAAGAGAACCGAGAAAAAGAACGTATCACCTCTCACATTCCTCATCTTGAAGAAGACAGTCGAGGGATTAAGACACGGTATGGAAGAGTTTATATTCCTTTTCGAAGCAACATTAAGGAATTACTCTTGGACGAAGCGCATAAATCGAAGTATTCTATTCATCCGGGAGCTACGAAAATGTACCTTGATTTAAAAAGAAACTATTGGTGGCCGGGTATGAAAAGAGATTGCGTAAAGTATGTAGAAAGATGTTTAACTTGTTTGAAGGTGAAAGCCGAACACCAAAAGCCGTATGGGAAAGTCCAACCCTTAGATATGGTATGTGCTAAAACACATACATTTTCTTGACCAAATTAAGACCAAAACGACCAAAAACTGACCAAAATGCCAAAGATATTTGTGTTTTTGTGCTTGTTATTATGCAGGTACGGATATCCCGAAAAAAGGACAAAAACGAAGAAAAAACAACAAAAACCGAGCACGAGATTGGGAAAGAGTATTTAAAGAGCCGAAAGCCGATGCCGGGAAAGACGATTTTCATTCGGATTTAATTCAAGCTCGGAAAATTCCAAATTGGCCCTTGGATTATTTTTGTTTGGCAATATTAGTCCCTTGCTCAACTTTGGAAATATGCAGATTTGGTCCCCACAAATATTCACAATTAGAACTATGGTCCTTGTAATTAAAATCAAATTTATCCTAAAAACACTACCATCGGATCAAGATTAAACCCATCAAACCCTTTACCATCCGGATCCCACTTTGCTTAACCCAACAATCCAATACTTAACCACCCCAACCCAATTAAACCCTTACAAACCCACGCAAACCCATCCACTAGTCCTAAACCCAAAGCCCACTAAATCATATCCACCAGCCCACAATCCCCAAAAGCCCAAACCCACCTAAGATAATCAACCGGGTCAACAACCAAACCCGATCCACCCCTTCTAACTAAAAATAGATAAAACCGGGTTGTGAGTCAAATCCCCTTTCCAGTCAATATTCCAATCGGTCAAAATCCCTAATACACTATTTATCTTCTTCTCTAAATCCTTCAACCTCCCACCATTAGCCGCTAATCTCCCCATCACACCTCACCACAACAGTCCAAGGTATCCACATGGGTTGCCTTTGGTCCCCTCCCCTCCACCTCATCAATCCGAGGCACCAAAAGATGAATCGACGATCAAGATGTGAAGTTGTGGGGAGCACGAAATTATCCAAGGGCTACAAAAGAAACCGCAAGAGGGAACACACTCACACAACAAACACACTCAGATTCTAGGGTTTTTGTATTTTTAGTAGTATAAATATAGGCGGATAGTAGCATATTTTTTTTCCTTGGTCCACTTTTCATGTTTTAGAAAAGTTAGACCAATTTTATTGTCTTATTTATTGTTTTATTAGTGTAATGTTTAAATTTTAAGTTGTAATTTAACTTTCAGTTTGCTATTTTAATGAAATTTCTAGTTTTCTTGTTTGGTCAACGTGGTCAAACTGCTCATGTTGCTGCTTAGTTTCTGCTCTTTATTGCTTGTTACTGTTTTTTTTGATTGCTTCTTTTTAGTTTAGAAGTAGTTAAGTGCTTATGGTTACATGTTGCTTTAAAAGTCCCCTTAGCAGCCTGCGTTTTTTATTGGATCTTTTGTTCACTAGCCTCTTTTGATCTCAGAATTTAGTGTAGTTTAAATAGATTTTAAGTTTTGTTTTTTGTCATAATAGTAGCTTGCTGGTTAATATAGAACTGTTTGAGCTTATTTGGAAGTTTAGAACTTATTTTCTAGTTTTTTTTGAGCCCTCAAAACTAGCCATCTGCCACTGTTGTGCCCTGCATTTGAGTAGCAGCAGACCCCTATGGTCTTTAGCTTATTCTGTGCTTCTTGAGGCTTATTTCTGAAAATTTATGGCTTATTGTTTTTTTTAGTTTTCAAGTGTTTTTTGCATCTATTAAGCTGTTTTCTAGTTTACTTGTGAGTTTTAAATAGTTTTCAGTTGTAAAATTTTTTATTAGTTGTAGCTTGTTGAGGTTTAAAGTAGAAAAACCAAAAAAAAAAAAAAAAAGTTGTAAAAAAGTTGACTGACCTGGGGTTCGAACCTGGGTCACTTGGTTCACAACTCCAACACCTTACCATCTGCTCTAGTTCTACCTATTGTTTTATTTCCTACATTTAATTTTTATACTTGTGAAACCATTTTGCTTATATAAGCTGTTTTGGCTTATCACAGCTTATTGGCTTAAGCTTTTTCAAGACTTTTATTTTTCTTAGCTTTTTATTAACTTAAAGTTACTTCAGTAAAAATTTCAGATTTTTAAAATTAGTTTTAGTATTTTTAGAGATTTAAAATAGTTTAAATAGTTTTTAATTTATAAAAAATTATTAAAAAGTCAAAAAAATATTTTTCTTTTTTCAAAAATTTTCTTTTATCAGTTTTAATATAGGAAAATTATTTTCAAAATTTTAGGGCTTAGAATTTAGCATTTCACTTTTATTCGCGTTTTTTAAATTACGTCGCGTTCCGTTTTTAAATTCAATTTTCGTTTTTAGGTTAAATGCTTAGTTTAATTGTTCCATTAGCTTAGTTTAATTAGTTTATCTTGTTTGTTATTTTAATATTAGTAGTGTAATCCAAAAATCAATCACTCTTTTTCTCATTCACTACACGAATCACGTCCCGGGAACACAAATTCCATTCGATCTTCGTCGGGACAACGAACCTAGGGTTTTGCATATTTCCTTTGCAATTCTCCTTTTTGGGATATAAATTGTGTTAAATCAATTTTTGGCGCCGCTGCCGGGGAAGGTTGAAGTGAGTGCGTGATTCCGTTTTTCGATTCGTGTTTTGAAGAACCTTCCTCGTGAAGTTATCATTTCCATTTGTAAATATTTTTTTATCTAAAAACCCAAAAAGATTTTCTCTTCAAAATTTATTTTCCTTTTTCCTTTGTGATTTTCCATGTTTCTAAAATTTAAAAATCTAAAAATATTCTTCTCAATCCTCTTATACGTTTGATTCTTTATCTCTTACCCTCTATTTGTTTAATTCTTCTTCTCCATGTCTTCATCTTACCAATATGGTTGTCAATACTGTGGGGGTCCTCCAAATGGTGGAAACTGCCCCGGTTGTAACATTATGGATTCAGGAAACGGGTTTGTCTATGACCAAAATCCATGTTTCTATAATGAAACACCCGACCTTTTCAACCAGCCCCCACAGCCACAGATGGAGACATACTTGTGTGAATTTTGTGGAGGTTGTCCTCATCCGGAATTTGATTGTCGAACGGGTGACATGCTTGTCTATGAGCAGAACCCTTATAACAATCAGACATCATCCGGATTTGACACATCTTCATATTATACATCAAGTTCTCCACAACAGTATTATTCCTGTGAATATTGTGGAGGTCCACATCCAAGTTTTGATTGTCAAGCAGTGAACACGTTTGTCTATGAACAAGTTCCTTGTAATCAGAACTTCGGGTATGACCATTATCCACATAATTCATCAAATCAATCACAGCAACAGTATTGTTGTGAATACTGTGGAGGCCCTCACTTTGGCTCTGATTGTCAAACAAGTAACCAGTTTGTCTATGAACATGGTCCTTGTGACAATTACGACTATTCTTATAATAACTCACCTCCACAGTACCCAATGTCTCAAAAAGCTCAACAAGAAATTTCTCGAGAAATTCTTCATATTCTTAAAACGATTGAAGAAGCTAAGAATGAGCTTAAAAAACTTTCCCACAAAGAACCTCATCAGATAACTTATGGAGAATTTTTAGCTGAAAGACAAATAGCTAAAATAAGTTCTAATTATCGTCAAACTTTCGTTTACGACGACGATGACGATGATGAGGATTCTATGTGGGGAGTTTGTGAAAATTCAACAGAAATCACTCCCGTCCTACCTTCTAAGGAACCCGAGGACTCTCTAAAAATGGGGGACGAGCATCTTAGCACTCTTCCTGAAAAGGAATCAGACGAATTCATAAAGTCTAGTGCTGAGAACCTTGTCCCAATCCCAAGTGAGTCTGAGGACATATTCGACGGTGATTGTGATTTGCAATCTTATGGAGATTCCCTTGACATTTCCGAGGTTACTTCCGGAATTTTCTCTAACCCCCTCTTTGAATATAGTGACGAGTACACTTTTTGTGCCGTTAATCCACTTTTTGACGGGGTGTTAGAGAACGTTGAGGACGAGGACTCTATTAATTCTAATATTGATGAGCCCATACCGGAACTCACAGATTCTCCTCATATTCTTGAATCTTCTCATGAGGAGTTCTCTGATGAACTCACTCATATCATACCTCCTCCGGAGTATGATTTCTATAATTTTGAGGAAGATCCTGACCCGGGGGGAGATGTACTCTATCCTAAGAGTTTGCTTATCAATGATATCACCCCGACCCTCCCTTCCGAGGTTTTTGCTAAAGAATCAATGAGCTTTAATGATGAAGAATGGATCTTCATTGTGATAAAGATCCTTCTCCCTTTCTTCACCTATACGGTGACTTCTCCTCTCTTTCACTCCTTCGGGAGTGAAGACACCATCTTTGACCCCGGCATCTCTCATTCTTTTTAGCCGTGGGTATCTCATCGGAGTGGAACTTTCGTATGCTTCAATGTTTATCCAAACATCTTGAACGAAAGTCCGATTGAGATTTTCTTTTCCACCTGCTCCCCCAAGAACAAATGAATTCGGGGCGAGTCTAAGCTTTCCGACTCGATAAAAAACAAGCGCTTCGTGGGAGGCACCCCATGCTTATCCATCTATTTTCTAATAAAGTGACGTGAGGAGGGCTACCTCTTCCATTTCTTGTGTTTCGTGGTTTTCTGTGATATGTCCAGGATTGCCCGATGATTGAAGACTCTCGTGCTCGTGGTTCACTTCTCTCCACTCGAGTTTCATCATTCGCTGCTCATCCGATATCCTTAATCTTATCGTTTTACGTTTATCTTTGGCATAATTAATAAACGGCCTTAGATTTATGTAGGAGAACCCTTACCTTTAAGACATTGAGGACAATGTCTCGTTTTAGTCTAGGGGGGGTAATCTTTCGATTTGATTTTTGCCTTGCATTTTTGCCGTTTTCTCTCGCAACCCCGTTTTTCCTCAAAATTTAAAAAAAAATCCAAAAAAATGAGAAAATTTTAAAAATTTTTGCAAAAATATAATAAATTTTGACATTTTTGTTGACTTTCCGCTGGTGAGAGTAGGAATAAAATTCTGACTTGACCGGGCGTGTTGAGCCCTAGCTTGTCCCCTTAACCATTTATAATTTATAAGCTTGTGCTAGTCTTTTACACAAGGAGCTAGAAAACGCGAATTCTTTTCAAGAGTTTGCAAGTTCCCGTATCGACTTTATATATGCATGGCTTGATTATAAGGCTAAGCATTCGCGGATCTTATTATTTAAGATTTTAAATTTGCGAAGAACGAGAAATGATAGAGTTTGTTTAGAAGTTAGATGCCAAGCGTGGAGTAGTTGG
This sequence comes from Artemisia tridentata subsp. tridentata, assembly GCA_021014915.2. NCBI lineage: Eukaryota > Viridiplantae > Streptophyta > Magnoliopsida > Asterales > Asteraceae > Artemisia > Artemisia tridentata. The sequence goes on along the minus strand of CP139509.1, from coordinate 240,152,499 downwards.
TTCTCTTTAGAGCTCATCGAAGCTACTTGTGGCCTTTTGCTCCCACAAAAATGTTTCACCTTATATATCTGTAAGAATAATTAAAGATATTAGGTTTTGCCGATGATTAGTTCTTGGTCTTCTTAAAAGAATCCTTGTTTTGAAAATTGGGTACACATCAAGGTTCCTTAATAAATAAGTTTAATAATAAGTTAAGTGCTCTAAGCCACGGATTCGAGATCGGGCCTTGGATCCTTATTTCCGGAAGGCGTTTAGGTCTTGGCTACCCTCTTGCACCGGCCCTTGGACCTCTAGTTCAGGAATGTGTGAGGTCTTGGTCTAACCACCTTGGATCCTCATTTCAGGAATGTCTAGAGTCTTGGAACACTCCGTTGTAACGGCCCTTGGATCCTTTATGCCGGAAAGTGTAAGGTCTTGGAATTAAACCGTGAAGCTCCGTCGTTTAGGGTACGCAAGTGAAAAGTTAGTGATATGAAGAAAAAAAAAAAAAAAAAGTGATGAAAGAAAAATAGAAAAAGTCAAAAATATAAATAAAAACCTTGATGTGGACCTCATTTTCAAAGCAACGGTTCTCGAGAGAAGATTGAAAACTACTTAGCGTCTTAATTTAGTATCTTTATCGGACTAAAACTTATTAAAACGAGAATATGAAGCAATTCATTTCTCGCCAAAAATAAAATAAATAGAGGAAATTAGGAAAAATGGGAGCAAGAGGTAATTACACAAGTAACTTTCATGGGTAGTGTTGGCATCTAACTTGTAAATAGACAATGATTTCGTTTTTAAGCTTAGTTTGGGGAATCGTGAAAAATCAGGAACGACGAATTTTATCCGTATGGTCACTTCTTTATGAGTCGTGTTTCCTACTCGATGACCCTAAAAGTTATCGTGAGATAATGATTGTCAACAAAGCCGTCACATGATTATGAGGAAAATACAAAAAATAGAATAAAAGGAAAATCGGGGAGTTTTTAGAACTTAAGATTTCTTAATCTCTTTTGAAAATTTTGCTACTTCTCAAAGTTAGTAAAAAAAGATTGGAAATTTTTGGTTTTGAAAACGTGTTTTTATAACATTGCGTGAGGACACAGCAATATATTAGTCTGGGGGATTTTGGTATGTGCTAAAACACATACATTTTCTTGACCAAATTAAGACCAAAACGACCAAAAACTGACCAAAATGCCAAAGATATTTGTGTTTTTGTGTTTGTTATTATGCAGGTACGGATATCCCGAAAAAAGGACAAAAATGAAGAAAAAACAACAAAAACCGAGCACGAGATTGGGAAAGTGTATTTAAAGAGCCGAAAGCCGATACCGGGAAAGACAATTTTCATTCGGATTTAATTCAAGCTCGGAAAATTCCAAATTGGCCCTTGGATTATTTTTGTTTGGCAATATTAGTCCCTTGCTCAACTTTGGAAATATGCAGATTTGGTCCCCACAAATATTCACAATTAGAACTATGGTGCTTGTGATTAAAATCAAATTTATCCTAAAAACACTACCATCGAATCAAGATTAAACCCATCAAACCCTTTACCATCCGGATCCCACTTTGCTTAACCCAACAATCCAATACTTAACCACCCCAACCCAATTAAACCCTTACAAACCCACGCAAACCCATCCACTAGTCCTAAACCCAAAGCCCACTAAATCATATCCACCAGCCCACTATCCCCAAAAGCCCAAACCCACCTAAGATAATCAACCGGGTCAACAACCAAACCCGATCCACCCCTTCTAACTAAAAATAGATAAAACCGGGTTGTGAGTCAAATCCCCTTTCCAGTCAATATTCCAATCGGTCAAAATCCCTAATACACTATTTATCTTCTTCTCTAAATCATTCAACCTCCCACCATTAGCCGCTAATCTCCCCATCACACCTCACCACAACAGTCCAAGGTACCCACATGGGTTGCCTTTGGTCCCCTCCCCTCCACCTCATCAATCCGAGGCACCAAAAGATGAATCGACGATCAAGATGTGAAGTTGTGGGGAGCACGAAATTATCCAAGGGCTACAAAAGAAACACAACCGCAAGAGGGAACACACTCACACAACAAACACACTCAGATTCTAGGGTTTTTGTATTTTTAGTAGTATAAATATAGGCGGATAATAGCAGATTTTTTTTCCTTGGTCCACTTTTCATGTTTTAGAAAAGTTAGACCAATTTTATTGTCTTATTTATTGTTTTATTAATGTAATGTTTAAATTTTAAGTTGTAATTTAACTTTCAGTTTGCTATTTTAATGAAATTTCTAGTTTTCTTGTTTGGTCAACGTGGTCAAACTGCTCATGTTGCTGCTTAGTTTCTGCTCTTTATTGCTTGTTACTGTTTTTTTTTGATTGCTTCTTTTCAGTTTAGAAGTAGTTAAGTGCTTATGGTTACATGTTGCTTTAAAAGTCCCCTTAGCAGCCTGCGTTTTTTATTGGATCTTTTGTTCACTAGCCTCTTTTGATCTCAGAATTTAGTGTAGTTTAAATAGATTTTAAGTTTTGATTTTTGTCATAATAGTAGCTTGCTGGTTAATATAGAACTGTTTGAGCTTATTTGGAAGTTTAGAACTTATTTTCTAGCTTTTTTGAGCCCTCAAAACTAGCCATCTGCCACTGTTGTGCCCTGCATTTGAGTAGCAGCAGACCCCTATGGTCTTTAGCTTATTCTGTGCTTCTTGAGGCTTATTTCTGAAAATTTATGGCTTATTGTTTTTTTTAGTTTTCAAGTGTTTTTTGCATCTATTAAGCTGTTTTCTAGTTTACTTGTGAGTTTTAAATAGTTTTCAGTTGTAAAATTTTTTATTAGTTGTAGCTTGTTGAGGTTTAAAGTAGAAAAACCAAAAAAAAAAAAAAAAAGTTGTAAAAAAGTTGACTGACCTGGGGTTCGAACCTGGGTCACTTGGTTCACAACTCCAACACCTTACCATCTGCTCTAGTTCTACCTATTGTTTTATTTCCTACATTTAATTTTTATACTTGTGAAACCATTTTGCTTATATAAGCTGTTTAGGCTTATCACAGCTTATTGGCTTAAGCTTTTTCAAGACTTTTATTTTTCTTAGCTTTTTATTAACTTAAAGTTACTTCAGTAAAAATTTCAGATTTTTAAAATTAGTTTTAGTATTTTTAGAGATTTAAAATAGTTTAAATAGTTTTTAGTTTATAAAAAATTGTTAAAAAGTCAAAAAAATATTTTTCTTTTTTTAAAATTTTTCTTTTATCAGTTTTAATATAGGAAAATTATTTTCAAAATTTTAGGGCTTAGAATTTAGCATTTCACTTTTATTCGCGTTTTTTAAATTACGTCGCGTTCCGTTTTTAAATTCAATTTTCGTTTTTAGGTTAAATGCTTAGTTTAATTGTTCCATTAGCTTAGTTTAATTAGTTTATCTTGTTTGTTATTTTAATATTAGTAGTGTAATCCAAAAATCAATCACTCTTTTTCTCATTCACTAGACGAATCACGTCCCGGGAACACAAATTCCATTCGATCTTCGTCGGGACAACGAACCTAGGGTTTTGCATATTTCCTTTGCAATTCTCCTTTTTAGGATAAAAATTGTTTTAAATCATCCAACCCTTAGATATTCCAGTGGGAGAAGATTATTATGTTGGAAGTGGGAGAAGATTATTATGTTGGAAGTGGGAGAAGATTATTATGGATTTCATTACAAAATTTCCGAGAATGAAAAAGAAAAATGATACAATTTGGGTGGTAGTTGATCGCTTAACAAAGAGTGCACACTTTATCCCGATCAAGGAGAATATGCCTGTTCATAAGCTAGCAAAGATTTATGTCAATGAGATAGTCGTGTGTCATGGAGTACCTATTTCTATAGTTTCCGATAGAGACGGGCGTTTCACTTCAAATTTTTGGCAAAGTTTTCAAGAAGAACTTGGTACGAAGTTACATATGAGCACAGCTTTTCATCCTCAAACCGAAGGACAAAGCGAAAGGACGATCCAAACTCTAGAAGATATGCTACGGGCTTGCATGATTGACTTTGGAGGTAATTGGGATGATCATTTGCCTCTAGTTGAATTCGCCTACAATAATAGTTATCATGCTAGTATAGGCATGCCACCCTATGAGATGCTCTATGGTAGAAAGTGTAGGACGCCCGTATGTTGGGAAGAAGTTGGAAGGAGGGAATTGGCTAGCACGGATATAGTGTTGGCGACAACTGAAAAGATTGAGATGATTCGTGCAAGACTTAAGGCGGCACAAGATAGGTGGAAAAGTTATGCCGATAATCGAAGAAGACCAATCGAATTTGAGGTAGTGATCTTGTTATGTTAAAAGTTTCCCCGTGGAAAGGCGTTTTTAGGTTCAAAAACAAGGGAAAACTAAGTCCGCGGTTTATAGGACCATTTAAAATCTTGAAACGTGTGGGTGAGGTAGCATACGTGTTGGAATTGCCCGAAGAAATGAGAGGTATTCATAATACCTTCCGTGTGTCTTACTTGAGAAAATGTCTAGCGGATGAGACTAGTGTAGTCACTTTGGATGACATCGAAATTGATTTCACAAAAATATGAACCGGAAGCAATATTAGGAAGGAAAGTGAGACAGCTTCGAAACAAAAAAATTCCGCTAGTAAAAGTGCAATGGAGACATCGTAAGGGTACAAGTATTAGATGGGAGCTGGAGGAGAAGATGAGGAATGAATATCCTCATTTATTTCAAGGATAGATTTCGAGGACGAAATCTTATTTTAATGAGGGGTGAATTGTTACACCCATATCCCGACAAGGTACTATATATGTATATAATACGTTATGTATATAATAAGTTATGTGTTAGGAGTTAAGTAGTGAATAAATGTGTGGTCAATATAAAAAGAATGAAACTTGGAGGACTAAGATTGCCAAATGAGTAAAGTTAAATTATTAAATATCTAATCATTAGATTATTAGAGAAAAGTCCAGAAAAATTGAGAGTGTGAGAGTGTGTGCAGCTGTGGTGTCGCTCCAGGAAGAGAAAAGAGAGGGAAACACCATTTTTATCAATCAAGCCATTTTGATCATCTTCAAGTGTTACCAAGTCATTAGGAAGCATTAATTGATAATCCCCACCACAAGTAAGTATTTTCCCTCAATTTGTGAATTAGGGTTTATGTTATAAGATTTGGGGATGATGGGTAAGGTTAGTAGTAGTATGATTTGTAAGTTAATTAGTTCCTAGCTAAAGTTAATTATGATAGGAAGCAAGTAAGAAGTTGGGAGCTTTTGCTAGTAAGGTTGTGATTGAGAATCAAGGTAAGTATATGGTTATAACATGTTTTGTTAGCTTTATCATATTTTTGTATGATAATGGTTGTGTTATGTTAGCTTTATCATGTTTGGATACATGGTAATGGTGAAGGATAGGATATAGGGTGCGTAGCTAGTTATGGATCCATCACTAGGCTTAGCTTAGTTAGTCGTTGGGCTAACTATGGGATGAGGTTCAACCTTATGGGTTGATCGTGTTTAGACCGACTATGTTGGCATGAGGTATGTTCCACTATATCGCTAGCTTAACTAGTGGTTAGACTAGTTATGTTTATGTTTGATTTATATCATATGTTGTTTAGCTTGTTATGCCATGTACTTACTAAGCGTTTCGCTTATATGTTTAGTTGTGATGTTTTTTTGATAGGTACCGAAGAATCTAGCAAAGGTAAGGATAAGGTTTAAGTGATTATGTAGTAGAAGTTTCAGGCTTGAAGAAGTTGTAGTAGAAGACCGTATTCTTTTGGACCAAACGTATTTGAAGTTGAAAGCCCCGAAGTGTCTTTCTTGTTTCAGCATACTTCACTCTATATGGTCATTTTTGTTATTAGTGGTATTGTTGTCATACATGGTCCATTGTTCATGTCTAGGTCACAGGTCAAGTATGTGTAAATGTCATGAAGTCTTTATGGTATGTGGTGATGGTTGTAGTCAAACATTATTAAGGGCGTTTGGCATATGGGTCAAGACTTCGTTCATGTCTTCATGTTTTACCCATTTTGGAATGCTATGGGTCAAGACTTTGTACTAACACTCTTTCAATATTATAGGAATGTTAAGTTATCTATGTGTTCAATTGGATATGTAGTTGTTATGGGTTTTGGGTAAAAAGTGTGTAGTGAAAATGGTTTAGAATGGTGTTTGGCATAAGCGGGTTCTTTCCCATTTTGGGTTGTGAACGGGTCATGGGTGTATTGGACAAGTTTAGTATGTTATATTATATAGGTTGGGTAAGTATGGTGGGTAAATGAAGTGGTTTAAGTGGTTTGGGGTGTAAATGGGTCAAAGTGGGTTTAATGCATAACCCGTCAAATTTTAAAGTACTATTCCGGGGGGTTAAACGGTAAATGTTTTTGGATGAAAATGAGCCCAATGGTATACTAAGTAAATCTGGAAAGTTTGGTTAATTATCGAGTTCGGGAGGTCGGACTTTCAAGACGGGATTTTGAAAGGCAGTCGGGAGGACAGAACCTCCAACCGATCGGTTTGAGGCTCAACTGATCGGTTGGGCGGCCTCTGTCAGATTTTTTGCAATTTTCGAAAAATCATAACTTTTGATCCGTAAGTCGTCAAGGGTCGTGCCACCCGGCGTTTAGAAGGTAATTGAGTCTAGTTTCATTTAAAAATAGTTTCAAGGTTCAGATATGTATAGATTTTTGTCAGCTTGTAAAAGAGTAACAGTGGGACAGTTTCCGGGTGTACTTTTTGCGAAGAATTTTCACGTTTTTAGTCGTGTCTTGTCACGGGGTGTTACAGTAACAAACATCTATCCCATCAATATTGAAATATAAACCATGTTCAAATACACTTGTACAACCGGGGTTGAGGTTTCATAAACTCATTCACACAGGTTGAGGTAGGGTACCTGGTGTTTTGCTCTGATTAAACACGGTTGGTAGAACATTATTATTTTGGGAAAATAGAGCCCGTTATAAAGTTTTAAACAACAAAACTGATACACTAAATCAGTAGGCTCAGATTTGTAATTGGAAAAAGGTTAAAAAAAGTCTTGACTTCCACCATGGCTGCAAATAACTACGGTTGCATAATAACAGCTATGCTATGACACCATCCGGTAATTGCCCTGCCAAGGTACGGGTTCAAACTTCCTATTACCAATATCATTTGATTCAGATAACAGGTAATCATCATAGCCCATTATTATACAGTTGATAATATGTCCTGTCTGCACACGTGGAGTTTGCTGAGGCAACTATTTGTCGCACTCTACCATCCTTCCACTTGCCAGAGCAAGCCAACAGATATATAGGATGATGAGACCCAAATCAAACACGCAAGTTACAATACAGGTCTCAACAGCCTTGCCTGCAAAACAAATCTACAAAATCCCCAAATTAACAAAACCATAATTTCACATCTAAATTAAATGATTAATTAACATAAAGTAAATGATAATCAAACATAAAGAGGTGGATACCTTGTTGCGAACGATCTACAAAATCCCCAAATTAACAAAACCCTAATTTCACATAAAAATTAAAATGAATTAAACATCTAAATTAAATGATCAATTTACAAAAACTAAATGATAATTAAGCATAAAGAGGTGGCTACCTTGTTGCGAACGATTCCAGCAATCTCCTTTTGATGATAAAAAAGAAAGAAGATCAAGAACTGAGAGATTCAACAGTGATTGTAAACCGACAATTATTTACACACCCAATCTATCAATGCCATGTGTGCTACTTAAAGGTTCTATATAATTACATGTTACAGTAACATACTGTCATACTTACTGTTTGTAAACCAGGATTTATTTAGCTAACCAATACCTCAATGCCATGTGTCCCACTAATAGCTTCCAACCAATAGGAGGAAGATACTTAAGGTTCGAGTTGTTTTGGGGGGGGGGGGGGGGGGGGACTGTTTCCCCATCTTTAGTATATATAGATAATTACCTCATTTCGAAGTGATTTTGCCAAAACAATCTTACTGAGAAAAAAATTGGGCCAATTGATTGCTCGATTTTGACACGTAGGCAAAATCATGCGATGTAATTAGTTATTAAAAAGTCAAAATTAAAATTGATTGGTCAAACATTAGTAATTTAGTATAATTTCATTTATAAATTGAGATAAAGAAAAAAGTTAAAAAATACACATGTACCTAATATGTCATGTTTGATAGTTTTGGATCAAATAGGAAAATTTTGAAAAGAAAAAGACGGTATTAATTCTCCTATCAAATCACTTTCTTTTCTTTCTTTTTCTATTTGACAAAAACTCCATAACACAATAATTTTTCTATTTCATTCCATTTTCTTAAAGAAACTCGATAACGCATTCCCTCTTTCTTCTTTTCTTTCAAAAACCTAACCCGATCTTCAAACCAAACTGACCCTCAAGTTCTTTTATCGATCTCTACTGATGAAGAGATAACAGTGGGTATTGAACTGGGGGCTCGTACAGTAGTATAGGAATATGACACTTAATGGAAGATAGATACGAATTAATTCACAAATGTCGATCATCTGTGTGTTGAGTTGGTTGGAGAACCTTCTCGGGAGACTATTACCCAGAATACATTTTTAGGTATATTTATATTTTCTTTTTATTTTTAATTAGCAAAATTTATTGTGGGTATCTTTTGATGTTTGCTTTTATGATTATTAAGCCCAAAATATAGATTTAAATTGCGGCTATGTTTGCGAAACTAGCAGTAGTAGTTGTTTGTGTAATTAAAGCGCTTACTAATGTAGCTTATTGTAATTATAAAGCATAAAATTACGCAAAAAGACAAAAGACATGGATGCTAGTATTAACATTCATCTAAGATAAAACAAATCTAAATTTCTCTAGCGTTACGCAATATGTTCAAACCGTGGGGTCTAATATCCTCCTTTTTGGGTAAAGGGTTTATAATAAAACGAAGTCGTGTAACTGTAAATGTAAAGCTTAGAACCTGTTATGCAACAATATAAACACTTGTATAAATAAAGTAAGAATCGTTATTCAATGAAAAGGTGAAGGTCGTTAATTCACAAGCAATGCCTGTGTAATGTGTATAGGTGTCTATTTACCTTGTTTTTCATTGAATAAATGCTCAAATAATCTTCATGTAAAGGGCAGTAATGTGTATAGGTGTATACCTATACACATTACTAGCATTAGGTACGTATACCTATACACATTACAGAGTGATCTGCATTGCTTGTGAATTAACGACCCTCACCTTTTCATTGAATAACGATTCTCACTTTATTTATATAAGTGTTTATCTTGTTGCATAACAGGTTCTAAGCTTTATATTTACAGTTACACGACTTAGTTTTATTATAAACCCTTTACCCAAAAAGGAGGATATTAGACCCCACGGTTTGAACATATTGCGTAACGCTAGAGAAATTTAGATTTGTTTTATCTTAGATGAATCTTATTACTAGCATCCGTGTCTTTTTGCGTAATTTTATGCTTTATAATTACAATAAGCTACGTTAGTAAGCGCTTTAATTACACAAACAACTACTACTGCTAGTTTCGCAAACATAGCCGCAATTTAAATCTATATTTTGGGCTTAATAATCATAAAAGCAAACTTCCAAATAAACATGTAAAAAAAAGAAACCCACAATAAATTTTGCTAATTAAAAATAAAAAGAAAATATAAATATACCTAAAAATGTATTTTGGGTAACAGTCTCCAGAGAAGGTTCTCCAAACAACTCAACACCGCTATCAAAAGACAAAGATGATCGACATTTGTGAATTAATTCGTATCTATCTTCCATTAAGTGCCATATTCCTATACTACTGTACGAGCCCCCCAGTTCAATACCCACTGTTATCTCTTCATCAGTAAAGGGCAGTTTAGCATTATATAAATGCTCAAATAATCTTTTAAATGCTACTGAAACAAGCGTTGTCAAACTAATGTTTAAGAAATAAGGAAATGCTAACCGCCCGATGCCAAACAAGCTTTTAATTTTGAACGCTAAACGCTCTTAAACGCTAAACGCTAAACGCTCTTAAACGCTAAACGCTCTTAAACGCTCTTGAAAATTGCTTTCTTACCAAACATATTTTAGTCTATTTTGGGTTTAAGGTGTGTTTAGGGACTGCTTTTCATTTAGTAATATGTCTTGTATGTTTTACTAGTAATGATAAAATGCTCTTTTACCAAGAATATTTAGTCCTATTTACTAAACATGTTTTCAATTAATACTATGTTCAATTAAGCACACTTTCTTGACATTTTTATTCCAATACAATGTTAACGTGAGCACTGTCCTTCATTTATAAATGGGATTCATGAGTTTTTATTATACCAATCACGATGATGTTTCTTGTTATTCAAATTTGCTTTCTTATAAAAAAAAATAGTTAGTCTTTTCTGGACGGATTAAGGTGTGTTTGGGACCCTTTTTCTTTTACTAATCTGGATGACATTGCTTTTCTTATAATAGTGTTTGTGGTTAATGTGTTTTGTTGGATTCTTGTGTTAATTAATACTACTGATTATGGTTTTTTTTGGTATCCCCTTTTCAGAAGTAACGTCGTTTCTCGGTCGCAAGTCAAGTGACATGAGTAACAAAGATTATTTTCCTTACAAAATGGTGGAGGGGTCGTTATTGAGACCAGTGGTGTCAGTCACACGTAATGGACATGCATACACGTTTTGCTCAGAGGAACTTTGCTCACTCATATTGAAGAAACTGAAGATGATGGGAGAGACTTATCTTCAAAGGAGTGTAAACAAAGTAGTGATATGCGTGCCATCTTGTTTCGGGACCTTGCAGAGGCAAGCAACTCTGGATGCTGCTGCCATTGCGGGACTCGAGGTTGTATCTCTCATCGATGAGACGACCTCCATAGGTGTAGCATATTATACTCTCAAGAAGCCCACCTCCCGGAGAAAGCTTATAATTAGCCACTTGGGGTTTTTCGCATTTGATATATCAATCATTGAACATACAAGTGACGGGAAAATTAAGGTTTTGGCGAAATCTACTGAAGAAACACTAGGCTTACACAATTACATTAGTAAAGTGATGACGTTTTGCATTAAAAATATGAACCGCACCCCCACTGTGGATGAATTGATAAAACTCATAATCGAGAGTGAACGGGTCATTTTTCGATTATCATCTTCACCGTCAACAAAGATAGATATCAACGATTTATCTGTGATGTTAACAAGAGAAATCTTTCATGAACTTATCATTGATCTTATAGAGAGGACTATAAATCATGTCCGTGATTTCCTCTATGAATCCAATTTTTATCCCGGTCCTGTGAAATGCGACGCTGTTTTAAGTGGTGCAACGTTAAACATACCTGATATTGGCGTGCAGCTTGAGGCGTGCTTCTATGGAAAAGCTACATACGACACAGATATTGATATTTCTGATTTCGTCACGCGTGGGGCTGCTATACATGCTGCCTACTACTATGGGTTCGAGGGATTTTGGAGTTTTGAAGTTACGGATGTGACCCACCAGGCTATCACGGGTGTTCCCAAGGGAGGCATACACCAGAAAAAGTTGTGCATATCGATACCAAAGGGCGCTATACTTCCAGTAAAGGAGAAGATACCTCTGCGTTTCCAAACAAGCGAGAAACCTTGTTCCCTTATTTTGACTCTACATGAGGGACCAAAACGCCTTGAATCAAAATATTCCTTTTTATTAGGACAAGGTATTCAATCTCTTAATATATGCTTGGAGATAGACAGAAACGGGATACTAAAAGTTTATGCTCAAGATCAAATATCATCAATGGGTCATACAATAGTGGGTGCCATGGCAAACCATAAAGTTCTGTCATCTGAAGACATTCATTTGTTTATAGAAAAGGCTAACAGACTAGAGGCCAGAGATTTGGAAGTACCTGTTATAACAGAGGTTACGTTTACTATAATGCTCATTTTTTTGATTTTGTGTTATGATTATGAAGAGGGGTATTACTGTAATTAGTTATAGTCAAACTTCAAAACATTGATTAACTTCTGTTTGAAATGTATAAGAGTGCTGGATTAGCTCACTCAAAACTACTCCTTTTTTTTTTGTGTGCAAGAGGGAGTTTCAAATGTATAGGCCATTTGAAATGAGTGCTTGTGTAAAAAGTTGAATTGTAATCATTTATAAGTATGGCGCATTAGTGTTTATGTAGACAAGCATCTTTATAGCATAAAATTCTGCTAGATGCCTTTGCTCTGGCTTCCAAAGCATAATGATTGGTTATAGCTTGTAAGAACAAGCATAGTGTTTCTGCCTGACAGAACCAAGAACCGTTTATTTTATCCGTTTAGATACTACTTTTGAGGTTCATAGCAGGCTTGTGATGATCATGTCATGATGTATGCAAATGCATATTGTGAGGCAATGCAGAATTTTAGTTTGGAGTGTATTTAGGCCCTCCCTCTTTGTTAACTGATGTAACAATTAATTTCCAAGCATATATCATTGCCAAATAAAAGACTACCTGTATTGAGTGACAGTCTTATAAAAAATCCATTTTAAATGTAGGTGGGCAAGCATAAGATGAATGCTGTGTTGGATGCCAGCAAAGATGCTAGTCTTCCTCCTGATGGAGCCAAGGCTCTTTCACGGTACACTAAAATGGTTGACGATGTCATCGCAACTCAAGCCCAGAAAATAGAAGAAAGAAGTGAGATTGCGCTAGTGCACCTCAATAAGATGAATGTAACTCGTTTGGTACTTGCTTTGGAAGGGCAGGCTGTTTTGCCAACTCTTCTTTGGGAAGAGGTAGAGGCGGTGCAAGTTAGCGGAGGCACAGCTGGCTTGCAGAGTGAACTCCAGTAACTTCAAGATCAAAGAAGGTTAAACCATGAATTACTAGTTCAGATTGAAGAGCTAATCCAGAAAGAAGCAGACAAAGATGAACAGGTTAAAAGCCAATCTGGGACACGGCGGACCATTCCTCAGTCAAGCACTCTGACAAAAACTATACAGGACCGATTAAGCGGGCTTGCAGCAAAATTGAAGCAAGCAGCAGACAGCGATATTAAAATTAAACACTCCGTGAGGGACCATATGGCGCTCATGTCCATTCTTGATAGCCGTCCGGTACACTTCCTTAAACTTTTTACATGAATTTGACTATTAAATGCTTTAAATTGGACAATTGTAAATCTGCATTAGAGGGGACAGGTCAACACGGATTGTTTCTCTTGCAAGTTTATACGAGTCAGTTGACCCACAAACCTATGATTGCAAAAATTATATTGTGGTGATAAATTGATAATAACTTGAAAAGCTAAAATCTATCTTTTTAATTAAATGATTTAGGAGGCTGTAAGCATGAACTATTGACTCAATTGATCATTTCTTTTACCCTTTTGACCTGCTAGGATAAATCATAATTCATAAGTAAGATTGGTTGAGATTGTCACCATTGGTCTGCATTGTTGTTGACTGTTTTAATTTGATTTGGTAGCAATGTGTCTGAAGAGCTAAAATCCAAATTAAAGATCTTGAACATTCCTGTTAATAACAATTTGGAAGAACTGATTGTTATGCTTTTTTTTTTTTTTTTTTTTTTTTTTTTTTTTTTTTTTGTCCATTTTACTCTTTACCAGATAGAATCTGCTCTTCCAACCTTAGCAAGGCCAATCTTGTCTTTGGGAGCCAATGTGGGGGCGCTGAAGCAGAGCTTGGTAAGTTTGTTATAAGTCTATAATGCAATGGATTCTTAAAATGAAATATTTTTCAATAAGTATTCCTTTAACATTCTCACTAAATCTTGTATTGAAGTTTTTGAAAAATGCCACATTCTTATACTTCTTTGTAATTGTAACGCTATGTCCTGCCTTTGCAGAAGAAATTAGAGACGCTTGGTGCACAAAGGGAAGATCTGGAGGCCAAGCTTGAAGATATAAAGAGAAAGGTATGCTTAATGCTTTCTGTCTAGTCGAGAGATATTTATGGTGGGTTTCTTAGGATAAAATACTGTGGAGTGCTCTCCTCTATGAGATTGTAATTTTTGTTGTTTCAATATTTGCTTAATATGTTATGTTTTTATAAGAACTTTGTTGATAGTTTCTGAATTTACTAATTTTAATCTGTATTCACTTGTTTTAGGATGACATACTCCCACAGTTGATGACAATGACTGGTTCATATGAAGATCTCCTCAGAAAGGAGATGCTTAAATATGATCATATATGTAAAAAAATTTCTGACAATCTTCTGGCACAAGATCAGTTATTGCTGCAGATTCAGGTTTTCTTTCTTTCTCGAAAAAATAGATCATTTTTTAGTTTATTGATTTTATCTCAAGTTCTAATTTGTATCTTCTATGTAGGATCAAAACAACCAGTTTTCAAGCACCTTCAACATCCAGGACTACTGGGGTTGGTTCTACCTTTATATATATATTTTCCATAAAAACATAATATAAGCATATTACTCGGCTGAATCAGAAACTATTTCTTCTTGCTAAATAATATTTTTGTTTGCAGATTCTCTTGAAAGGCGCTATAAGAAGATGGAGCTTGCTATAGCCAAGTATCGAGAAATTAGAGAAAATATAAATGAAAGATTGACACTTTATGCTACTCTTCAGGTGATAAAATTTTGTAATGATGAAGTTATTCTCTTGACACGAACAAGGTTTAATTTATTTATAATCAATCATTTTACAGCAAGAGATCAGAAACCTTGAACAGCAGGTGGATGCACAAAGACAAATGTCAGGTCTCATTGATAAAGATAGTAGAAACTCAAGGTCTACCAAACTCTGGCCTCAGTATTCAATGGTACCATGCTCCAAATCTCCAATTTTCGAAGAAGATACGGATTCTCCTAAATCAGATACCATCGACTCTGTTGATGCTCCTCGAGCACCAACCCCGCCAACTTCCAACAGCAGGGACGCTGATGGCTTGTTGGTAAGTTACATATTAATCCAAATTCTAGTTCAAGGTAGCATCTTTTCTTAAATTGGCGGGGCCAGTAATGGGTCAGAACTTCGCTTTTTTAATTGATTACATAAAGCAATACGTTTTCAGTAATTCTAAAAATATTTGAACACAAACCAGTTAGGAAGGTGTATGCATTCTAAAATAGACTTTCAACCTGTTTCCCTTTTTGCTACTTTTATTTATTTGACCCTCTCAGATAAGCATAAATCAAATTGGCGCATTCATAAGTAAACGGGTCAAAACGGTCTCTTAATCAAATATATGGTTGTAACAGTTTGCTAAATGTCTTTGTTTAGGGATTGGATTTGGATGTGCCGAAAGGATCAGCTATCGAGGAAAGCAATGCTCTGGCTCTTCCTATTGTTACATCTGGTAATTTATTCAGTTTCTTTTGGCTAAAGGGTACTTTAAACATTTTAGCGTTTATCTTTATATATCAACGTCATCTACAAATTCTGTTATCTTATTTATTATTTTTCTTATATAATCGCAGGATTTCAAGAAACTTTTCCTATTTCACTTTTCCTCTGAAATAGGTTAGAAGTAACCTTTTAGTTTTTGGTATATATGATTAGCTAGAGGGGCAACGCTAAAACTCATAGTTTTGCATCTTGACTTCTGTGGTTGAATAGAAGTTGTCATGTGCTGGATACAAAAGGTTTAGTTAGAGTAGCTAATATACTGATTTGCGGGCAACTTGTAGTTAGAGGCATTGCGGGCAACTTGTTATATTATATCTTAGAAATGAACAATAAGTTTAAAACAACTATAATTAATAATATTAGGACCAACGATGAATATCTTGGGTTTGCAAAATGAATATTAGATTCTCGTTAACTTGTTGGCTTATTAGCAAAAATAAAAAATAAAAAATTAAAAAAAATTAAAAAAAGGTCACCTAAAAACCATACAACAAATATCATAGTTCATTTCATCATAATATATAACATTATACAAAATTGGGTTAATTCCATATATCCCTAATTAAAACCCTTTAATGTCATATTTGTCCAATCAAAACACATAATAACATATATACCCAATTTAATCACAAAATTTGTCATATCTACCCATTTTACTAGATTATTTATTTTAAGTTTTTTAAAAATCCTAATAATAATCAATTTAAAATGTATAGACTATTTTACCCTTATTAATGGGGGGGGGGGGGGGGGGGGGGGGGGGGGGGGGGCTTTTTTTAGTCTAATTTAGGTTTAAAAGAATTTAAACAAAAATGTGATGGTTGTATAAACACAATAATCCCCAATGGAAAAAATAGAGAACATTCAAATTCTGTATCACCGTGAACAACAAATTATTAAATCTTTTATATAATAAAACAAAACCCCTAGTGGGGACTTTTACATTTCAAAAAAATCAAATCATACCTTATTAAGTAATAATCAAATTATTATTATTATTATTTTCTTAAATATTAAATAAGAAAAGCCTAAATACTTCTAAATTTATCCATATTCTACAAAAAAAGGAATGTGATTTGTAATCATTCAATAAAAACTTACAAAATTATATGTGTCAAAATATAAAAAATTAAAACTTGAAAACGGTGGAGCAAGTTTTTCAAAGATTTGGGCTGAAACTTAAAATTCAGTATCATTCCCACTAAATATTTGAAGTCCCAACATTCCCAAATTCCTCCTCCATCAATCAAACTCGATCTCTTATCATTCATTCACGCACAATCATTGACACAAGAACATCTCCTCCAAATCTAATTAATATTAAAACCCACTACATTCGTAAATAACCCTAATTCAATACCTCAATCAAAGTACAATGGTTTTGAAGGTCCTGTTATAATAATTAAAACCCGAAATTAAAAATAATAATTTATTTAAATGATTAGAAAAAACCCCGCGCGTGCGCGGGCATTATATCTAGTCTTTTATATAATAAAACAAAACCCCTAGTGGGGACTTTTACATTTAAAAAAAATCAAATCATACCTTATTAAGTAATAATCAAATTATTATTATTATTATTTTCTTAAATATTAAATAAGAAAAGCCTAAATACTTCTAAATTTATCCATATTCTACAAAAAAAAGAATGTGATTTGTAATCATTCAATAAAAACTTACAAAAATATATGTGTCAAAATATAAAAAATTAAAACTTGAAAACGGTGGAGCAAGTTTTTCAAAGATTTGGGCTGAAACTTAAAATTCAGTATCATTCCCACTAAATATTTGAAGTCCCAACATTCCCAAATTCCTCCTCCATCAATCAAACTCGATCTCTTATCATTCATTCACGCACAATCATTGACGCAAGAACATCTCCTCCAAATCTAATTAATATTAAAACCCACTACATTCGTAAATAACCCTAATTCAATACCTCAATCAAAGTACAATGGTTTTGAAGGTCCTGTTATAATAATTAAAACCCGAAATTAAAAATAATAATTTATTTAAATGATTAGAAAAAACCCCGCGCGTGCGCGGGTATTATATCTAGTTGTTTCTAATGAAATCTCCTTAGCTTGGATACATTTTGAAAGAAATCTATTTAACGCTCAAACAAACAATGGGCTCTAACTTTTGAAAGAAATGAAGCGTCATGTTCACCATATTAAACTTTCTAAAATAGTCCTCAGTTGTGGTGGTTTAGAGCCTTAGAATCTACTTTGATAATGTGCAACTCCTTTAACAAGATGAGAATTAAAAAAAAGTAAAGTGCAACAGCTGCAAAATATATCAACTTCACAAAATACTCCGTAACTTACAGAGCTGCACAATGTAAAAACTGATAGATGAATATGGAAAAGAGAGACCATGGGTATTTAAAAAAAAAAAAAATAACGTACAGATCTGTACATCGTATTTGAGAGGTATAGTGGCATTGTTAGCACATGGAGATGTATTTTTATGAAGGGTAAAATGGGTATTTAATATTGTTAATTGATGTTTAATTGATTTTATAATAGAATGGGTATATATGACAAATTTTGTAATTAAATTGGGTATATATATGGCATTACGAGTTTTGGTTGGACAAATATGACATTAAGAGTTTTAATCGGGGATAAACGGAATTAACCCTGCAAAATTTTATAAATATAAGAGTAAATTGCATTTTTGGTCCCTGTGGTTTGGCCAAGTTGCATGTTTGGTCCCCATTCTTTCGAAAGTGCGACGGTGGTCTTCATTTTGAAGTTTTGGCTGCATGTTTGGACCTTGACCAAAGTTATGACTAAAATACCCCTTTTTTCATAAGGACCAAAAATGCAATTTAACCATTTATTATTTTATTTCAGCTTTTTTACAAACTTTCTCTTTGTGGTTTGCACCCAATGACACCTTGAGTCCTTTTTCAAATTTCTTTCTCTAATCATCTCACCCACCTAACACCACCATTACCGTCCACCACCACCACTGTCGCTTACAACCATCGCCCACCAGCACCACCCACTTACCACCAGCACCGCCTCCCACCGCCACCCACCACCACCATGGATGTACGTTTTCATCCGTTTTTATACGCCCGTTTTTATACGTTTTGTCCGTTTTTATACGTTTTCATCCGTTTTTATACGTTATACGTTTTGCCCATTTTATACGTTTTCATCCATTTTTATACGTTTTCGTCCGTTTTCATCCGGTTTTATAGGTTTTTGTCCATTTTTATACGTTTTCGTCCGTTCCTATACATTTTCATCTGTTTTTCTTACGTTTTCATACGTTTTATCCGTTCTTATACGTTTTCGTCCGTTTTTGTACTTTGAACAGACTGATTTAATGTATCAGTGTTTGTTTGTGCTTCAATAAACTCAGTGATGGTTGGGTAAGGGAGGTTGTGAGGGATAATGTGATAGGAGATATCAGCATTTGCTTGATACTGAGTGGAAGGATTGTTGTCAGGATCATATTCATCAGGAGGATATCTGGATGAATCATTGATTCCTATTTCTTCTACTGAGGCATTTGAGAACCTGATAGCTTCAGTGCTCTCATCAAAGGTAACATGGAATGTTTCCTCAGTCTGTTGTCTCCTTGTGTTGAACACCCTGAAGGCTTTTGAGACAAGGGAATATCCTAGGTAGTATCCATCATCAGCTTTGGCATCAAATTTCCCTAAGTGATCCTTGTGATTATGAATAAACACAGGACACCCAATGATTCGAATGGAATCAACACGTATTTTTATCCAAGGAAACACAAGTGAAGTATGTGTAACCCGAGTCGTTTTCCCCAACGAAGGATGAATGGAATTTGTGATCTCGATTCGTGATACGTGTCGTGAATAAGGAAAATAATGGGAATTTGGGTTTTTACTCTAAAATAAGTGAACATAAACTAAAAACAGCTTAAAAAGGCAAGAAAAACAATTTAAGAAAAACATACGTGATTAAAAACGTAAACGGACTAAAAAACGCGAATTATAGAAAACGGGAACTAAGAACGAACCTAAAAACGTCAAAATAATGAAATATTAACTCTACGGGTACAATTCTATTTTTCCTAAATTCTAATTAATAAAATAAAATTAAAAAAAAAAAGAATTATATTTTTCTGAAAATTATTTAATTACTTATGAATTAAAAACTAAATTAAAAAGAAAAATGAATTAAAAATAATAAATGAATACAGAAAATTATGAAAAATTAAGGGAAAATCCTAAATAGTGTACTGATTATGGGAAAAATAAGCTAAAGGTGCAAGCTTATCCAGATAAGCTGGAATAAGCCAATAAGATGAAATAAGCTAAACGAACTAAATCTGTATTAAATATTTAACTGAACATAATAAAAACGACTAAGGACATTAGGGCAGTTGGTTTGGTTGTTGCTTAGTGAACAAGAGGTACCAGGTTTGAATCCCTGGTTGTCCTCTTTTTGCTAAACATTTTTTTTTCTTCTAACTAACTTATTAAGGACATGAAAATAAGCTTTTTAATTAACTACAGCTATTCCTGAAACTTAATAAATAAGCTAAGAATAAGCCAAAAAGGGCTGCTAATGAAATTAAGCTAAGGAAGGTTCTAATAAGCTGAAAAGGCTATAACTAAGCTAAATGGTGACTGAAATTAGCTAAGGGCAAGTAAGGGCAGTGTAAATAAGCTAAGGGAATCCAAATAAGCAATATCTAAAGGAAAATAAGCTCTGAAAAAGCCCAATCAGCTCAACTGTCTGCTGATGTACATGAGGTGCAGGGCAGCTAATGCCTACTGAGGTGGCTTTTTGCTTAATAATAAGTTATAAACAAGATCCAAATACCACAAAAGATTAACATCTTTAAAGTTCATATAACAAAAGACTTAAAAACAGAAAATTAAGAGCTTAATCATGAGCTTATATGGTACCTGGAACAACTTGTAGACTGCTGAGTTGACTGGACTAGCTTGCAGACTGAAATGAAAAGGTTGATCAAAGAAAATACCAATCCTATTGGATTGCAGCTATCTACTCTATTGACTACTTATCAACATAGAATGGGTAAAAAGATGCCAAATATCAAAAGCCAAATAGCTTATCTGATTAGTAAGCAAACTTAAACAGCCATGATCCTATCCAACTAAATTCTAAGAAAAACTTAAAAAAATGGCTTAACTCCTGCTACAAACAACTTGTATACACTAAATTAATGCAGATTAACATTCACCAATTGACACATAAACAGTGGCAACAATTTTTGACCTGTTTTGACACTGAACCAAACGGTCCTTTATCTTTACTGTTTTGACTAAAGAACTTAAGCAAGAGCATAATAAGCTAGGACAAAGCAACTAAGTGATTAAACTAACATAATTAAGCATAAAAACAATGGAAAAACAATGGAAATAAGCTGGAATCAAACATGAAAATAAGCAATAAGCTAAGTTGACTTAAGTTGACTTTTTGGAAAATTTTGGAAATTTAACTGAATGAGTAACAATAAATTAACACAAGTTGTCACAGGCTTATGTTAGCTTATTACATAGGACAGAAGAGCTTTTAAAACTTTAAACAACAACAAATTTTTAATCACTGTATTAACCTTGAACTCGAATTACAACAGAAAAAGTACAATACTTAAGAACTTAAACTGAAATTGAAATTACAATTGATTGAATTTAAGCTAACAATAAGACTTAACTGAATAAGTTTTTAAGGGCTAAATTACACTACTCCTATACTAATTTTACTACTGACTAAGAAACTAAAATCTAACACCCGAATGTGCTCTTGAGGAGGCCTTTTTATACTTCCAAAATCCTTCTCTCCTCATTCCGAATTCATCCCAACCATTGAATATCTTTCATTTGATCTCAGCCCTACATTCGCATTTTGGCGGGAAAATGGGATAGTGGGTTTTTTATTGAAAAACAACACATGGGGAGTTGGTGTGAGTAGCTAAGTGTAGGTGGGGGGAAAGCGTGTGCCAGAGAAAGGTATGGGAGACATTGCTTGTCTGGTTGTCAGGGAAGGTGGTTTTTCTGGGGAAAAGGAAATGGTATTGGCGGGTTTAATGGTATTGAAGAAGAGGGGAAGTGGTTTTGACTTGTTTATTGACCGGGGTATTTTAGCTAAAAACAACGGGTTGGGTTTTTTTATTGGGCTTGGTATTTAATTTTGTGGTGGGCTGGGTTTATAGGATTAGGTTGTTTGTTTAGTTAAAGGGTTAGGTTAGTTAAAGGGTTAAAGTGATTAGGATTTGGTATTATGATTAAATGGTTTAGGTTTAGGGTAATTAGGCGAGGGTAAATGGTAAAAAATAAGTTTTGGTTTCGGGTTTGTTTTTCCACGCTCCTTCCAATGCCATATCCCGGGATTGACGTTGACTTTTCTTTTCTTCATTAAATGCTCAAATGGTGTCGAGTCGATCCGGCAATGTCCGTTTTTGCACTTTTTCCCATCCAAGCTCGGTTTTGTCCGTTTTTGCCTTATTTTCAATCCTTTTGTACCTGAAACATATAAAACACAAACCAAGGATATCTACAGTATATTTGGGTGTTTTTGGTCATTTTTGTATCTTTTATGGGTGTAAAATGATGAGTATTTACACATTAATCATCCAAAGACATGAAAGTATCTGATGTCAGGGATTCTTCCCTTGAATAACTCATATGGAGTTTTGCTATGTCTCTTGACAATGATGGATCTGTTCTGAGTATAACAGGCAGTTTTGACTGCTTCAGTCCAAAAATGTTTGGAGAGGACTGATCCATTTAACATTGTTCTTGCAGCTTCAATGAGTGTTCTGTTTTTCCTTTCAGCCACACCATTTTGTTCAGGTGTGTAAGGTGAGGAAAAGTTTTGTTAGATACCTTTCTCATCACAGAAACTTTCAAGTTCATGGTTCCTGAACTCTGTCCCATTGTCAGTCCTAATCTGTTTGACTTTGATGTCATTCTGATTTTCAATGTTCCTGACAAAGGACATGATAGTTTCTGCTGCCTGACTCTTTTTGGTCAGGAAGTAAACTCAAGTGTATCTTGAGTATTCATCTACAATGACCAGAGTATACTTCTCATGGTTAATAGATCTAGGACTGATGGGCCCAAAGAGATCCATATGAAGAAGGTGAAGGCAGTTCCTGATGGAAAAGTTGGTTTTCGTTTTAAAGGATGCTCTCTTGTGTTTGCCTTTTTCACAAGCTGAGCAAGGTTTGTCCTTTGAAAACACAAGAGATGGTAAGCCAATGACCTAGTTTTGTTTCACAAGATGATTTATGTTCTTGAAGTTCAGATGGGAGAGCCTCTTATGCCAAAGCCAGTTGAGGGTCTCAGTGGCCTTAGCAAAGAGACAAGTTTCATTCTGAGTTAGACTGGTCATGTCTAACACATAAACATCTTGCCTTCTTGGTGCAATAAGGACAACTTCCTTGTTTGCATTGAAGATGGTTCCTTGCCTATCATCAAACTGAACTATGTACTTTGCATCACATAGTTGGCTGACACTGATCAGATTATACTTAAGGCCATTTACATAAGCTATCCTAGTAAAGACTATACCATTGCAGTTTACTGAACCATACCCTTCAGTGAGACATGATGAGTTATCAGCAAATACTACCTTGGGTCCTGGTTCCTCTACATATTTGTGCAGATATTCTTTCACACCAGTCATGCTCCTTGAACATCCACTATCTAGATGCCAAATTGGCTCCCTGACATGTCTCTGCACAAATTGTAAACTGAATTAGTTCTTTCTAGGACCCCTCTTCTTGGAGGGCTTGGCTTTAATAGCCTGCTTAAAAGTAGACAATGATTCATGATCAGTGGTGGATTGGACTGAGCTCTCACAAATTTTGCATTTGATAGCAGTGGATGAGTCAGCAGACTGAGAGGATGGTTTGGTCATTCCTCTTCTTGCCTGAATGACCTCCTCATGTCCTGAGGTGACATGAGTGGGATCACCACATAAGTCACAACATGTGTCCATTAGGCAATCCTCAGGAAGGTGGTCATTGAATCCACAATGAGGGCAAGGTTCAAAAGGCTTTGCCTTTTGTTTCATTTTCTGCTTTGAATCAGATGGATACTTATGAGCAACTGCTTTAAAGCTTGCCATCTTTGATGAGGCTGTGTATGATTGATGATCAGATGTTCTGTGATCTTCCTTTTTGCATATCATGCAGTAAAGGATTCTATAGCAATCATCAGTGGAATGATTGGTAAAGTGACACAGCTCACATTTCAGCAGAGGTTTGGTGGGCTTTGGTTTTGGTTTGGAACTTGTGGAAGCTGATTTTGTTTCCTTAATCTTAGATTTAGGAGTTTTCTCAGAAGATTCTATCTTCTCACTCAGCTTCTTGACAAGCTCAGCCAACTGATCAATTTTTGAGTCAGGGCTTTCTATTTTAACTTCAGAAGGGACTGAAGTTGTTGAGTCATCAGTATTTACTGAGACCTCAGGGATTTGCCTTTTCAGGATTGTTTTTCCCAGTCCTGATTTCTCCTTTGGAGAATGTTCAGAGTAGACCAATGGTGTGAGGTCTGAGCTTGGAGAAGCTCCCTGAAGGACTTTCAGTGGTGGGAGAGGTGTAACTGATTCTGATTCTGATTCTGATTCTGACTCAGTGATTGACTCAGTACTACTGGGTTGATCAGTGAGTCCTAGCATACTTTTCAGTGCCTGACTTTCAGGAAGCAAGATTTTCCCAGTCTCAAAGTTGGGTAACTTACTGACTGGGTTGTCCCTGACAATCCAGTCATTTGACTTGGGTTTCATCTCTTGCTCAAAAGATAAGCCAGCTGGAATAAAAGCCTTTTCTTTGTCAGTCTCACTGGGGTTGTCAGTGAGTTGGTCTCCTCCTATGATTTTCTTATTTTCACTAGGAATTAGACTGACAGATTCATAGACTCTTGGGTTCTTTTTAGTCCAGCTTTCTATGACAGCCTTTTCTTTGTTAAGTTCATTTTGAAGGGCTTGATTCTTTTTCAAAATCTCAGTGTTTTGAATTTGTAGTGTGACAACTTCTAACTTAGTTTGTTTAAGTACAAGTAATTCATCTCTACATTTATTCAATTCTAACACAAGATTATTATATTTTGAAAGTAAATTCAGCCTTTGTTCTTCTACAAACTTAAGATCTACAGAAATATAGTTCAAATAAGACTGCCAATCAGAATCATCATCCATAGAAAGTAAAATGTTTACCTTCTTCATTGTGATGTTGACCCATTCTCCATTTCTAGCATGGCTCTTTCCAACAGCCAGCTGATCACCATCAGAAAGTGACATCAGTGCACTCACATGAACTTCTTCATCATCAGAGACCTCTTCTTCATCCCAGTCATAAGCTTCAGCCATAAGGACCTTGTTCTTGGTCTGAACAGGTTTGGGAGCCTGAGCCTGAGAGACTGAGGGAGTGGCCTCAAGAAGAGCAAGCTTAGCTTTAGCTTTCCTATACTTAGTTTCAAAATCTTTTTGACTACTTTGAGAAGTTTGAGAAGACTGAAACATTTTAGGTTGAAACTTGCTAGTTCCTGAAGAAGAACTGTTTCCAGAAAATTTGTAAGAAGGTTCTGAGGTTGTTTTTGAATAACAGTCTTTAGCAAAATGACCCTTTTTACCACATTTAAAACATTCAGTGGTCTCATTTGCTTTAGCTTTTGAAAAGTTTGACTGATTTCTTTTGATAAACCGTTTTGAATTTGCAAGGAGTGCCCTTTCTTGGAGTTTCAAGTGTAAGTCACTTAGGTACTCCTCACTGGTTCTATCATCAACCTCATCATCAGAATTCTCTTGAAAATCCTGCACAATTCCATTAGAATAAAAGGCAGTTGATATGGGTGAGGAAGTCAGGGCCTTTTTGGTCTCAAGGGCTTTCTTTGAGTCTGGGTATCTCCTTGAGATTAAGTTGTCTTCATAGACAAACTTCCCATAGATCTCAGCAAGCTCAAGGGTCTGAATGTGATTTGCATTCCTAAGGCCCTGAGAGAAGTTTAGCCACTTCTCAGGGAGACTGTTCACAAAGCCAACATTGATCTCATGCTTAGACAAAACTACACCATCATTGGACAACTCATTCATCAGGGTCTTGTACCTGGTATAGGTCTGAGAGAGACTTTCAGAGTCTTTGGCCCTGAAAGTATTATACTTAAGTTTAAGATCCATGATCCTATTTTTCTTGGTATCTGAGGGACCTTCGAAGCTATGAACCAAGTCAAGCCATGTTTGTTTGGCTGTGGTACAGTTAATGACTGATTCCATTGTAGCGTCAGGGAGACAAGATATAATGATGCTTCTCAGGCGCTGGTCTTGGTTGACCACCTTTCTCTCATCAATAGTCCACTGAGCTTCAGGTTTGATTAACCCTTCAGCAGTTTTTGGGACATAGGGACCTTCATTGATACAAGTGATGTAGTATGGTTCCATACCAGTCAAGTAGCAAAGCATGCGCTTTTTCCACTTGCTAAATTTTCCAGCTTCAAGTCTGGGAGCAACAGCAGAATAGCTACCTCCCTTTTTATCGACTAGCTGGGGTACATTGATATCAGCCATAGTAGGATCTTGGTTTTAAAAACCTTGAGCACTCTTAGTTTTGAAAAGATTTTATAAACCAGAGGCTCTGATACCACTTGTTGTTCCCGTTACGCTTATAGAAATAACTACAAAGTTATCCTAATCGTGTACTAAGACTGATATAATGAAATGATTAATTTTACCAAATAAGTAATAACGTAAAGATAAAAACAACAAAAGTTTTTCAACGTTTAAATTCTTATTAGAAATTAATCAAAAGAATCTATTACCCAAGTGTTTTGCGGAATAAACACTTGGGATTGAATAGACAAGGTATGGTGTTCTCCTCACTAAACTCAAGCTATCCTTGAGTGACAACAAAAAGACCCACTGAGCTATCTCAGGGATGTGTTGTTCTTTGGAGGAGAAAAGTGGTTTTGTGAAAGTCTAAGCTTTTAATGCACAAAACTTGTCCCACTTTTCTCCCCATCTATCCTATTTATACACAAGTATAAAAGAACAACCCGTGACTAATAGTACAAAAGGAAAACCTAGTCTAGTCTGACAAAAGCACTACAGTCTTTTGTCAGTTCCAAGAATCTATTTTGGGATGGCTATAAAGAAGCTTTCCAATTGTCAGATATGACACTTCACATCCTTAAGCCATATAAGGTAAGTTTGCTTTGGCGGCAATAAGACTCATCCTTATCTCCTTTAAACTTTCCCGCTCGATCCCGCCTTTCTTTCAGGCCATAGATTCAGTCTTGGTCTTCAGTCTTTAGTCATCAGTCTTCATTGTTGTGAGGAGACTGAGGGGTTCAGTGAGCTCTTGTCAGTACTCACTGAACCCATCATCTTCTTATTTGGCTTAAGTCACACTCAGGGAGTCCCGCCTTCCTGAGGAGTGAATCCTTCTTCTTGAATTCTCCTTAAGCTTCCTGAAGATGACTCACTGAGTTACTGTTCACTCAGTGACTTGAATTGTTCTCGGTAGATAAACACTTGGCTTAATTTGTGTTCAAATCATGTTTAAGATAATTGGGTATTTACGAACCCAACAATTCTTCATATTTCTAAAGGGTTAGGGACTAGTTTTGACAAGTGTTCAAAGGGTCATAAGCCCTACTTTAAAAGCTGTTAGGTTTTTAGTATGATTTCCCGACTTTGAAATCCCTTTATTCCTAAACCGTAAAGAGTTATGACTGATGTATGTTTCGTTGTAGGTATTTTTATATTCAAGTTTTAAATTTATATTTTGCCAGACTTATACCTTAAAGACACACTTTCACGGGCAGTGTACCCGATCAGATGTAGCCAGTGGGGTAAGTACGAGGTCGATCTCAGGAATAGTACGCTTAGATTAAACCTAGTGAGTTTTACATATTTTATCAGGGATTTTGATTGATTTGATTATATTAAACTACCAAAACAATAAAAGTAAATTAAACTAATCTAACTACATTTGTTGTGATCAATAAGAGAAAGTAGTGCTAGCCATGTTAATCCTATTACATTCTAGTTTTCTGTTTATTAGTGCAATGATCTAATTGTAAAGTATTGGTGACATCATGATGTGTGAGGAGTATCTCCTTGGTCCAGACAATACCCCCACACTCCTATCTAACCTAGACTAGACCACTTGGTCCATGCATCTAGTTTCTACACATGTAATCTCCTAGGCCATTTGGTCCATGCACCTATCTGACTACAAGCATGCATTAAGTCGTGTCAACTCATCTATGTGATTTATCTATGGCACCCACTTGGTCCATGCAATAGTGTGACAAATGGCAAATTTGTCCTAATATTAAATGCATAACAATGCATTTATTGTGACTGAACTATTTGATGTGGCCTTATGTGATAAAAACGGGAAACAGACCCGCATTTATTGACACCCGAAAATCTCACCAGGGAACAGTGAATTGAGCACATATTATAATTTGTTCACTATGTTGTATTGAAAATGGGAGGTTATCCCAGTTTCACTCGGACTGACACCGCACGCAAACCAGGAATAAATTTGAGGTTCAGAAAATATTAATAAATAGTTAAGGACTCAGGAAAATATTCAGGAATTTGAAAACGACTTTAGAAATAAAAACACTCATATAGGAAACGGTTTAGGACAAATCCGGATTTGACACTGTTTAACGGGACTCGGGTATTAAATTACCCCACTTTAGCTAAAAACCCACTTATACACACTTATATACTGGAAATAAAATCAACCCATCCACTAACACATTAACCCAAATACCTACAACCCTACCTCCACCTTTTGTCGCCTCCCTTATCTTCCCCAAACGCTCGAACTATCACCATCTTAAACACAGACCACATTTAATCCCATTGACTTAGAGCCTTTGTCTTCTTCACAGTCACGAGACAACATAGGATAACACCCATAGAAAGAGAAGTAACACTTAAGTGGTAGGATTGTTTTCCCCAAACCCGAAAGCCTTTATGGAGCTACTCTCCACAACACACCATAAATCTGTGTCTCCAAGGGATGTCGAATCACAACCCACTTAAGAAAATTAATCAAGATCTGAGAAGAACCCAAGAAAGGTGAAGAATGAGAGTGTTGTGATTCGGCTTGGAGAGTGGGATTGATCGGTGTTAGAGCAATTAAGTCTCGGATTGAAGGTCATCTAAGTTCATCCACCAATGAAATCATTGTAAGGTTAATCTTGATTTAGATTCAATTAGTTGTATTATCTAAAGTTTAGTCGAATGAGAAAAACATAGGATTGATATTAACCAATTTGAAACCTAGGAACAAATATTGATTCTGAGGAAAATCTAAGTATAATAATGATTGTTGTTCGAATAAGATTATTAAGAAGAATTGTTGTGTTGTTGTCGTGGTTGATGATTTAAGTTACTAGTTCTTGATTCGAACCTAGGAGTTGTTATGGTATTTAGTTTAGGTCGAATGAGAATGATGATTAGGTGATGAAAATTGTTAGATGTTGTTGTTGTTGTCACTGCGGTTTAGGATATTAGGAGTCTAGGGATTGTTAGTAAATTAATGAATTTGTGGTTATGGCGTTTGAGCCTGTAAGTTAAGTCCAGTAAACCACATAGACCCTTAGGATTGATGTGGAAGAATTGGCCGAATAGTTAGTTGTTGTAAGGATTGGGTGCTAAAAACCATTCGACATGCCGAGCTCTTTTGGGTTAGGAATGTAGTCTAGGATGATAGGTACACTGATTACTTTGTGTCGAATAGAACCACCCAAAACAGGGTCTTTTAGTGGTCACACTAGGCTGGGAAAATCACCCCGCTCAGGGGAGACCTTGGCCAGACTCTTGTCGAACTTGACATACCCTGGGCAGCCGCCAAGTAGGAAAAATAGCCATGAGTTATAGGCTCAAGGAGAGCCAAGAATAAGTCCGCATCACTAGATGAATGAACACCCACGCAACTCTCAAGCCAAGAAACCAAGGGCGGAGGGAAATGCCCTTGGCTCGAACCTAGATGGACACAAGCTCGACCATTTGAACTCATTTTGGTTGAAACCCTTGCACCCAGAACAAACCACCAAGGAACAATGCGCCAGCAGTAGGAATATAGTACCCCACTTAGTCTTAGACTTTAAGTTCACACAAGCTAGTCTCGACCCGGTTAGAAAACCCGACAATGCTACTAACCCAAAACCTCTAGAAAGTTGGACGAGTAATACTCCACCAAAAATTTCCACCAAGACATGAATGTCTCTCAAAGCCAAGGTGATGTCGGTTTGAGAGGCAAAGTATTCCCAGAAAAACACTTAGGAACAGTTAGAAATATGTGATGTGTTCATAGTGCACCAGGCCAGACCCAAGGAGCCCAATTAGAACCCACAAGCAAACCCAACACCAATTCTTTCTTGCCTTAACCAAATTGCATAGTCTACTAGGAACTTTTGGCCCACCTGAACCTTGTAGGCGTTAGAGATTTAGCCCAACCCCTTGTGAATTTATAATTCCCCTCCTAGAACCCAACAGGCCACAGCCCACTAAGTATTATGGAACAAAATATTCGAATGGTTATAAACTGTGAAACATGTCGCGAACGAATAAAATAAACAAGAGCCATTCACTACAATAGATTGTGTTAGCCAACGTATAGACAAGTAATAGCCGAAAAACATTAAAAAGAGATGTCACTATAACTTTAATCTATATAGAAAACTTGTATAGTCCAAGGTAAAACTTGGCAAAACTGACTCAACATATAGGGATATAAAAGTTCATATAGCCGAGGATCAAGTAAAAATTATATTTACATTAACATATAGGTACGAGAAAACTAGAGTAGCCGAAATGTAAAAATGTAACAAAAAGGACTAAATACATATATACAAGAAATGTTATATACACTCGGGGAAAAATAAATAAATATTAACATACTCTCGTGTATTTAAAATATAGTACTCAAATGGAAGTAACGACAAATCAAATTTACGAGGAGGATAGATTATATATATTAACACATATGTATAAAAAGGTTGAATAGCCGAAAATGATAAACACGACTTAAACAATTAAACAACTAGACTAATATATATATATATATATACACACACACACATTGTCAAACGGTTTACTTTACGTACACATAGGAAAATAGGTAATCATACATATATGTAAACTAGATTAAATTGAGTAGTGAAGGTAATTATGTCAAAATAAATCTCACAATAGTTGTAAACCATAAAACATGACGAGACATATACAAAAATATGTAAGCTCTTATATTCGTCATACTAATAACCTAATGAATTAAGAGTGAACGTCACTAAAATATATGTAACTTGAATAGATTAGTCGAACATAAAACTTTAAACAAATGTTGTGTAAATGGATCATAATAAGGAAACTAGTTAAATCACTCAGGTTAGCGGGTAGAAACCATTAGGTAATGAACTTCACAAATATTAAGTCATATCCCAAGAACCAACATTTACAGACATATGAGATAGGTTACATTGTTACGGTATAGGAGGTACATATCACAACTAGGCTTAAGATAAATTCGTACCTAAATTATTAGTGATCCCAACCCCTCATTACTGTACCATTAGGTTAATTGTGGAGTTACATCTCACCATTTCCTTAGGAGAGACCTTAGTGGCCGCACTTAAGTGACAACGACTTAAACACACCAAAACATTAAAAACTAATATTCGAGAAGAACTGAATTTAATACTTGGAACTAAGACATGATTATTTAATATAGGTTGCGTGTTGGTACCGTGCATTCCCAGATTTCACAGCATTCACTGTTCAGACCAGTAAAGGTGAGTTTATAGCCCCAGTTTTACTTTTACTTGTTTTTACAAATATGGGGTGAGAAACATGCAAAACTTTTTATGGACCATAATGTTAATGTTTTTACTCAAACCTATAGCGCAGTTTGGCCTAAGCCCTTGACCCACTGTTATGCCCATTTTCATGAGCCGTTAATTTCCGTTAGGAAGCGCGATTGCTTTAGATAGATCTATTGGGGTGACTCCCCCGTTCGGGTTGACCGGATAGGCAAACGAACGTAATGCCAGTTGGATTTTCGAGTGTATTGGGTTAAACACTCGCTAAGGGCCCCTGATTATTATTTATGTGTTAGAGATTAGCACACTGGACTGTCGAGCTTCGGTTGCATGAACTTAGTGCTAGCGCGATAGATGATTTTTGTATGACGTTACATGTGTTGTAATGATCATACTGGTCCAAACTAATTATTTGATAATTTAAATTAAACCTATGAACTTACCAGCTTTTTGCTGACTTTTTAAGCATGTTTTTCTCAGGTATTTGAAGTTGTGCAAAATGGCAAGGAGTGGCAAGGCGGCAGTTTTATACTTGACCAACGAGTTTTTAAATAAGGAAAGAGACTTGTTTTTGAGGGACCATTAACTTGTAAATAGTCTTTGCAAACTAAAGATTTATATACTTTGAAATAAATAAATGAATCCATTTTTCTAAAGCGTGTAATTGGTTCTTCGTTACCTTGTGTTATGATTCCTATTTTCCGTAGCACTCCCAATGACATGTATGCTTCCGCAAAAGTGAGAATTTGGGGGTGTTACAAATAGCTAGACTTAAAAGACTCAAACATATAAACAAGCACGTATTGAACGATAAACACATAAACTAAACAATACTAAACATCAAATCTTAACAAATGGAAATAACTATCATGAAATATTCATAAACATGGCTAACACCATAAGGTGTTAGCCCATAATCTCAAAAAACATAATCAACCTATTTTAGTACAACAATTCTTTTAAAGATGTTTAGTGTTTTCCTTGTGCTGAATTTTGTGTTGTTTGGATGCATACATTTGAGTTGTTTGGTACAACATTTTCTGGTCGTTTTAATGCATGATTATGTGATGTTTGTGCGATGCTCAACACAATATTGTTTGTGTCATCTGGTGCAAAATATTCTGGCAAAGTAGTGCCTATTTAAAGTTGTTTGGTGCGGTTTTGTGCAACTAATTTGGTAACATGAGAATAAACAAGTTGCTCGATTTTGTATCGAGTATTGGAAGTTTGGATGTTGCAAATATTCTGTTGTTAATATTGTTGCGAATAATCAAACTACTTGTTATTCTAGAAAGATGAATAATTCTCAAGACTTGTTATAACTCATATTGCTAATAATTGAATGGTTTGTCATATGTAAGAAATGACTATGTGTTGAATATAACCGTGTAGGACATTGTGAAATATCAAGAAAGAACGCACATATAGATGACAACGAATTACGTTGGTTTATGTAACTAACTTGAACGGTGTGATTGTCATCCAATGTGAGCTATTGTATATTCGCTAAGTTGGACATATTTTGATTGTGTAAAATGATTACACATTGATTTTATGTGATTATAATCACATAATAAATTGTGATAATCATATAATGATAAGAGATTAAATGTGATTATATATATAATCACAAGTGAACTGGAATGACATGTTATAAGTGTAGGACTTACACATATAACTTACGGGATCCTCCTAAACATGTGTGGTTTAAGGTGGTGATTTGCTAAAAGAAGAATGTTAGTAAATGAAGCTATGAGTAATCGGAATGATGCATCTTCTTTCATACGCTTGATTCCTTGGTCTATAGCATGCTAGATTTGGAATCTGTTATTTATGATACGAAAAATAATTAACATAAGACATTCAAAAAGTGTGCATACACTAGTATGAAACTTGTGAAGTGACAAATTATTAATGATCTTGATGTCATATCCATGTGAGAAAAAAATCTTATAAACAAGATTAATACATTGAAAGGGAGAAACTTTCTACAAAATTCTTGAGATAAATTCCATGTGGGGGATTCCGGCCTAGCTAGAGTTCAAAAGGACATCGACAAACATGAAGTTCTTGCCTAGTTGGAATACTCAAGAATTACCTGGAGCATGATATATTTAGAGTTGAACAAAACTCAAATTTGTACAAACATATTATGCTGATACGACAACTACTCTTAGCATGGGTTATCCCTAATGACAATATGAAGTCATAGAATAACATTGTGGATCCGCTTGCGAAAAGATAAATGTGAGAGTTAGTTAGCAAGTCGTGAAGAGGAATGAGACTAAAGCCCTTGAAAAGTTTATATGAAGGAAAACCTAACCCAGCTGACTGGAGATCCCAAGATCTGGGTTTAATAGGACAACCTACTTGTATAAACTGAGGTCACTGTGGGGGAGTAATAAACTCCACATTTATTTAAGGGAGTTAGTAAACTTCCTAGTCCATTTCTATAACGGCGACAATATGAGGTTAAGCATATGGCTTTTAATGATTAATCGAGAATCACCTATGTGAGAGAGAAGTGGGGTCGCTTCTAAGGGAATTGTGGGGGCGCAATTCTTAACAGCTCTCGCAGAACTAGGCTAATGTTCATGACCATAACGAACATAGCTATGAGAACCAAAAAGTGTCAAGGAGAAATTTGTGTGAATATATATTGTCGTCTCCACAAACAGCAGATAGTTCAAAGACATCGAGTTCTACTGACTGCTAGGAGTCTAAGTATATTTCACAAGGGAATGTTCAAAGGGTAACACCTACCTATCATTTGCAAATATCAACTGCAAAACTCTATTACAACATCGAGTCATTGATTTTTGTTTCCCGTTATCAATTTCATTCATGTGGGGGATTGTTGGAAAATATGGTCAATTAATTGGTTTGAATGACAATTGATGGTCATCAAATATACTAATGGGTGTTTATAGCAAGATTAATTTGTGGTCATATGTAACGACCAATTTAATTCTATGTTGATGAGCCATTAGTATGATTAAGTGTGTAATTAATCCGACCGTTTTTCCCTTGACCTCCTTACCTATAAATGAGAGCTTCTCCCATTTGTCTAAACATACCAAAAAATACACAACTCATCACTCCTCTCCTTTTGTGTTACCATTCATATTTCTTGTGTATCCGGTTCGTAAAAGAGGGAAGGCACGATTTTGGTTCGCCTTGATAACCCGTTTGTGCTAACAGAGTTATCCGTTGTTGTTGTATCCTAGGAGATAGACGTTCACGATTCTCAAGCACCGTGGAGAGGACAAATCTGTCTTAAGGAAACTGTGAGCATCACAGGCCTCAACATTTTCCTATTTTTTTTTAGTCGCGACGATCAAAAGTTTAGGGTATCGTTCTCTACACTTTATAGTTTTATGTTATGGTTTATTTGTCTCTTATAGCAATACACACATAATATACAACAATAAATACTCAATCATGTATGAGCAAAGTGAAGCGTAGCAGATCATTCTCCCACCATAAGTTAAACCCGAAAGTTGGTCCACAAATTGTATATGGATCACTAAGTAGTCTTGAATACCTAGTAGATGGTTAGGATAAATCCGAACCAATCTAAGTGAGAAACCCTAGGTGATTGTTATTATTAATGCGGAATCTTAACAAGAACAATTAAGAACACAAGCAGAGATATCACTAACTTCGTATATTGATAATCACAATAGTGAACTCGTACAACTCACACACACGAACTAACAATCTTTAGGGATCCTTTTATAACACAAGGAAACCCTAACCGACTCAGAAGATATACACAAATCTTCTATAAAGATACATACACGCATTGTATCTTTTCCTAACATAACTCTAACAAACTTTCCTAACTTCACGACCAGACTTAACTTTACAAGTCAACCAGACTTAAACATGCTACCAGACTTAACATTACATTACCAGACCTAATAACACAAACAGACCTAACTTAGATAAACTACCAGACCTAAGTTGTCTTCTCTTGATTCGTATTATAATTCCCAACAATCCTCCCTAACTTGATCTTCATGCTCCATGAACTTCAAGTTCTTCTGATTAAGCTTTCTGAGGATTGAATCTTGAACACTTTGAATTGTATTTAGGTCTTGATCCTTTCTAGCAGCTTGAATCTTGATAAGCTCTTCTGATATGGTCTTTGCAGCAACATTGACTATATGTACATCAATTCATATTAAGTTTCATATCTATTCTCATCACTTCCAGGTGTGTTAACTCCTGTGAGAGGTGAATCATTGAAATTTAATGGATTTGATGTCTCTTTACCAATAGCCATCACTACTGGAGTAGCCAAATATTTTGGTGTGTAAGACCATGGTACACTGATAACCATATGATTTTTAGCAAATCATCAGCTTATCAACGGATTTGTTAAGTCTTTACCAAAAGCCGTTTGCTTCTGGACTAGTCAATTCTTTGATGGAAAAGCACCTCATCATGGTGAATTGATTACCATTTATGGTTTTCCACAGCCTTTACCACAAGCCATAACCTTGTGGGCTAGCCAACTCTTCACTTATCTTAGATATGGTGAGTTGAATACCATACAATTTTTGGCAAATTGTCAGCCATAAACGGATTTGAGCAATCTTTACCTGTTAGCCGTTTGCTCAGGATTAGCCAGTCCTTATGTTGATGAGACAAGGTGGACTGATAACCTTTTGATGTGTTAGTGCAAAGCACCTCCACCAAGTGAGAAGTTCCAATAGTCTCACTTAACAACTTGTGAAAATATACTTAATCCAGCATTGCCTATAAAAGAAATAAAAGACACATATAAAAACATTTTTTTTTTTTTTTTTTTTTTTTTTTTTTTTTTTTTTTTTTTTATCACTAACAGAACTAAAAACAAAACTACAAGACTTAAAGATAACCTAAATGCTGGTAAGTATTCATACTTTACATACTTCACAGTTTTGACCTCCCCTTAGGCCAAACCTCCCCTTAACTCAAACTAGGGGTTCATCATACCAATGTTAACTACCAGATAATTGAATCTAGGACCATCAAATGCCTTAGTTAACAGGTCAGCAACATTAAAATCTGTATGTATTTTCTCCACTCTAATCAACTTCTTTTCAAAGCAATCCCTAATGAAGTGATGCCTGATTTCTATATGCTTAGTTTTAGAGTGATATACAGGATTCTTAACAATACAGATAGTACTCTTATTATCTATGTGGATAACAGTATTCATAAAATTCAAACCATAGTCCAGCATCTGATTCTGAATCCACAAAACTTGTCCACAGCAATGAGCAGCTGCTACATACTCAGCCTCAGTAGTTGAATTAGCCACAATCGTCTGCTTCTTGCATTGCCAAGATATTAACCTCCTTCCAAGGAACTGACAACCTCCTGTTGTTGATTTCCTATCCAGGCTTGCACCAGCATAGTCACTGTCTGAATAAGCTGTCAGGTCAAAAGTTGACTCCTTAGGATACCAAAGGCCCAAATTTGGTTTGCCCTTTAAGTACCTAAAGATTCTCTTCACAGCATGAAGATGTGAAGTCTTTGGTTGAACCTGAAAGCGTGAACAAACACAAACTGCATACATAATATCAGGTCTAGAAGCAGTAAGATACATGAGGGAACCTATCATGGATCTGTAAAGATGCACATTCATATCAGCAGCATCTTCATCTTTTGTTAAAGGCACTTTATTCTCCATGGGAGTGACTGCTGTCTTCACATTTGAGAACTCAAACTTTCTCAAAATTTCTGCAACATACTTGTCTTGAGAAATAAAAAGTCCATCATCCTTTTGCTTAACTTGCAGTCCCAAGAAAAATGTAAGTTCTCCCATTGAGCTCATTTCAAACCTGCTCTTCATTAAACCTTCAAATTCATCACACCAAGACTTTCTTGTTGATCCAAAAATGATATCATCCACATAAATTTGGACTAGAATGATATCCTTCTGGTCTCTCTTAATGAATAAAGTCTTGTCAATTACACCCCTGATGTATCCATGTTCTTCAAGAAACTGTGAAAGAGTTTCATACCAAGCTCTAGGAGCCTGATGAAGACCATATAGAGCTTTAATAACCTTATACACTTGATTGGGGTTAGCAGGATCCTCAAAACCAGGAGGTTGATGTACATACACATCTTCTTCAATAGTGCCATAAAGGAAAGCACTTTTGACATCCATCTGATATACCTTGAATCCCATGTATGATGCATAGGCCAAAAATAACCTGATAGCCTCAATCCTTGCTACAGGAGCAAAAACCTCATCATAATCTATGCCCTCCTCCTGTTTGTATCCTTGTGCTACCAACCTTGCTTTGTTCCTTACAACTACCCCTCTTTCATCCCTTTTATTCCTGAAGACCCATTTAGTACCAATAACTTTAGCTCCATTAGGTAGGTCTACAAGAACCCATACTTTCTGTAGCTTGAACTGCAACAACTCTTCTTGCATGGCTTCTACCCAACTTTCCTCCCCTAAAGCTTCAGAAACTGTAGTGGGTTCACTTTGAGAAAGAAAGCAAGCAAATAAGCAATGTTGCTGGTCCTTATGGTTGACCCTTTGTTGTTGCTTAATTAGGCTCATGAGTGCAAGTGAAGCAGACTGATGTTGCACCCTACTTCTTGTTTGAACAGCAGATTTGGGATTACCAATTATTTGACTCTTGGGATGAATGGTGTGAATCCTGAGAGTGGGAGTTGGACTAACCTCCACTTCAGTGGGTAAGTTGTTGAAATCAGTAATAATGCCTCCTTCATCATAGGAAGCCCCATCAAAGACACCTTCATTAGGATTAGGAAATACTTCAAGTTCTGGCATCTCAGAATCAGCACAAGCAGTACTTGAAGAAAGGTCTGGTAGAGCACCACTACCAGACTTAAAATGGGAAGTACTGGTAATGTTAGGGGATATGACTTTGCCAGACTTAACTTCAGAATCTATCTTCTGAGAGGAAGAATTCTTGATTACTGCTTCAGCTGCATCAGACTTGTTCTCTGTAGATGGAATCACAACAAGCTCAGCCACATCATCAATGTTCCCTGGATTTGAAGAATCTTTGGTACCTGCAATGTTAGTAACTTCTTGGGTACCTGCAATAGGGTTAATTTGATTCTCCTTGGAGACAGGAATATAATTCATAGAATCAGTCAAATAATCAATATCAAACATCCATCTATGACCAATTCCATTGACATTGGGTTTTTCTTCAAGAAAGTTTACATGCAGATTTTCTTCTACTTTCTTGGATACTAGATTGTAAACCCTAAAGGCTTTACTGTTTAATGCATACCCAACTAAAAACCCTTCATCAGACTTTCCTTCAAATTTTCCAAGAACACTTAAAGTATCAAGAATGGTAACATGACACCCAAAAGGTCTTATATGGCTAACTACTGGTTTATGGCCAAACATAAGCTCATAAGGAGTTCTATTTTGAGGCTTGGTCACTCTAACCCTATTAAAGATGTAGCAGGCATTGCTGACTGCTTCAGCCCAAAATGTAGTAGGTAAAAGTGAATCTGCTAGCATAGTCCTAGCTGCCTCAATAAGTGTCCTGTTCATTCTCTCTGCAACTCCATTTTGCTGAGCAGTTCTTGCATTACTGAATTGTTGCTTAATTCCTTTATTACCACAAAAATCTAGCATGCTCTTGTTTTTAAACTCAGTGCCATTATCACTCCTAATGATTTTAACTCTTTTATCAATAAGGTTTTCAATCTGTCTAATGAAAGTTTGAATCAAAGGGGTAGCTTCATCCTTCCTAGACATAAAGAACACCCAACAATATCTAGTACAATCATCTGTAATGACAAGGCAATAGCATGCATGATTAATACTATGGACAGATGTAGGGCCAAAAAGATCCATATGTAAGGTATGTAAAGGTTCAGTGATTAATCTTTCTAATTTAACCTTACAGGATGCCCTATGTTGTTTTCCCTTGTTGCAAGCTACACAAGTATGATCATTTTTAAACAATTTTGAAGGCAAACCTCTCACAAGGTTATTCTTCACAAGTTTATTCATGTTTTTGAAATTCACATGGCCTAACCTTCTGTGCCACAACTTAGATTAATCCAATGTAGCTTTTGCAATTAAACAGGTAGCACCTTTTGCAGGATTAGATGCTTTCATATCAAAACTGTACATTTTGTGTTGTCTGGGAACTTTAAGAAGAATCTGATGTTCTTCAGGCATCTTAAAGTCCGGAGTCAACACAAGACAATCAGTTTCAGTAAAAAGCACCTTATGCTGAGTATCACAAATTTGTGATATTGAGAAAAGGTTGAACTGCCCAAGTTCTTTCACAAAAGATACATTGTCAAATTCTATGTTGCCCACAATAATTCTTCCTTTACCAGTTATCTGTCCCTTGCTTCCTCCAAAAGTAACAGAACCTCCTTCGAATTCATGAAAATCATTAAGATAGTTCTTGTTACCAGTCATGTGCCCAGAGCATCCACTGTCAAGTATTCCTCTATCTTCCATATAGCAAAGTGGATGATCCTGCACAAAAAGAAGAGAAATTAGTTTCTCTTAGGAACCCAGGCCTGAGTAGGCTTGGGTCCGCCTTGTGGATCAATATGCTTAAATTTCTTAATTGAACCTGATCCACTGTTGTTTTGGGATTTATACATGGATTTATTTTTGTTTGAATCCCAAGACATACATGCTGAGGTCTTAACAGCAGAACCCCCATTTCCCTTTAAAGGTTTTGCTGTTTGCTTTCCAACTTGTCTTCTCACAGGCGAATGAGTTTTATAAAAATTATTTCTTTGAAAATTTGCATTCACCTGAGGTTTTTGAAAAGTTTGTTTGGGTCTCACAAAACCAGTGTTCACATTAGGCCTCATAGAATTAACATAGCCAGTATTCACTTTAGGCCTCATAGAATTAACATTTTGCCTATTCATATCAAAGTTTCTGTAGCCAGACCTAAAATTTTGTCTACCAGAACTAACATAAGAGTTAGGTCTGGTAGTGTTATTTAGTTGTACAGGTCTGGGAACAAACCGGTTAGCATGATTAACTCTACTAGCATTATTCCAAACTGGTTTATTTGAACCATGAACCTTATTAACATTCATTCTCTTTTGCTCAGCCTCTCTTTTCATTCTCTTTTCATGGAAGTCACAATCTCTTATTAAATGACTCAAACTTCCACACACAAAGCATCTTTTAGGAGCATAAGTAAAACTACTCCTACTTTCTCTGTGAACACTATTGCTTCTGGGTGACTCACTCATTTTAACAGATCCCCTAGGTGTTACGCCCCTTGACCATTTTGACCAAAAATTTAAAACTTTTTGACTTTATACGCGGAAACGCTTGAACCATGACCCATACATGAACAGAAGACTTTAAATATCGATAAGACTATAAGTAGTCTACTCAGACTAAAAGTAGTCTACATATACCAAAAGTAGTCTACACAGACCCGAAGTAGTCTACACCGACCAAAAGTAGTCTAC
Source organism: Artemisia tridentata subsp. tridentata (assembly GCA_021014915.2). Lineage (NCBI taxonomy): Eukaryota > Viridiplantae > Streptophyta > Magnoliopsida > Asterales > Asteraceae > Artemisia > Artemisia tridentata. The sequence goes on along the minus strand of CP139509.1, from coordinate 240,111,907 downwards.
ACAGACCAAAGTAGTCTACACCGACCAAAAGTAGTCTACACAGACCAAAGTAGTCTACACCGACCAAAAGTAGTCTACACAGACCAAAGTAGTCTACACAAACTGAAAGTAGTCTACACAAGACCAAAAGAGACCCGTGACGACTTACATCCACGCCAACTCACTCAAAGCCATTAACATAACATACAAAGTCGTTTATATACTCAATCAACCCGATTTACTACCCACAATGGGTAAAAACACTCTTAACCCAAACACCCCTTTAACTGCATAACACTTTTAACATCCTTTTTGACCCATTTTCCGGAAAGACAACTTCTATGACCCAACAATTAAATGAAACTTTCCAGATTTCATTAACACATCATAAACATCATTTTCATACAAAAACATTGACCGTTTGACATCCCGGAATGGTGCTTTACAAATTAGACGGGTCATGCACATAACCCCTTTTTGACCCATTTCATGACAAAAGCCACATACGACTTTCACTACACTTCAAACTCAACCAAAATCATTACTTTAATACATATAATATGTTCCAATATACACTTGACCCGTTTACACATCAAAATGGGTACATTTACCCTTTTGCCAAACACCCCCTTAAACATTCACTATAAACCACTTAACGCACTTGGACACACCGTTAACCACCCAAACTTTACCAAAAGCATTACATTAACATACCCAATGTTTTCCAAGGGCACTTGACCCGTTTACACTCCAAAATAGGTATGAACACGCTTAAACCAAACACTCCATTATCATTACTCAAAAACACTTAAAACACACTCGACACATCATTAGACCACCAAACCATTACACGACTTTGACACACATTATAGGACTCATAAAAGAGACTCTCGGGGGTACAACATTGACTCAAGCTCGGTATTCTACCTAGCTCCTATGCTTATTATCTCCCGAATCCGCTTCCAAATCCCTATGCTATAATCCAAGCCAAGTTATCCTCATCGCCATTAACCTACAAAATGTTGACAACTAAAAGAATAAGCTTACGCTTAGTAAGTAAAACGATAATCACATAACATCATACTTCAAATCAAACACATAAGCATCACATATCTCCAAACACTTACTTAGCTACTCCACTCTCTAATTCTTGCATAATCACCTAACATCAACTTACCATCACAACCAAATTCACCACTTAGATCCTATTCATCCTAGCACATAAGCACATATCCAACCTCTTATCACTAACCACAAAACATACATAACACATACATGTTAGACATCCATATAATACATGCCATCATCATTTTACTTACCTTGGTCCAAGCTAAACAACATCAAGAACATCATCAACAATACAATCTTCCATCATCATCATCATCCTTCACAACTAATCAAGACTTGCATAAGATCATAACTAAGGAAGGCTATGGACATAAGATCTTCATCTTCTTCATCCTTGATCAATAACTAGTTTTTCCCTCTCTTTTTCCTTCTCTCTAAAAACCGGCCTCTCACTCTCTCTCAAAAATGAGAGAATTATCTAGATAAAACTAGATATAACTAGTTAGGTACAAGTTTGGGGCAAAGGCAAAGATGGTCCCTCAAGTCTCTTTTCTTCTATTTTGGCCACACTAACTTATAACACATAACTAACAATTGGCAACTTAGGTCCTTCTAGTTTATACATCACATTTCATATTACTACATGAGTCATACTTTGACTACTAGTTTGACCATCGGGTTTGACTTCCACATAACTTTGTTGACCAACCAATCACATCCAACCTTAGCATATTTCATCTAGGGTGGGGCCTACTCATAACCGGGATACGGGTCTAACAATTCTACCCCCTTATTTAGATTTCGTCCCCGAAATCTGTCATTCTTTTCTAGCCTACACTTAGTCACCTAACTCATCCCATTCCTAACACCTTAATCCCTAGTTACTTAGTTCAACGACTTAAGTAACCTCACAACTCTGTGCATACTATAACGCATCACATGCCCTAATCTACATTACCCCCGCTTACTTTTATACCACACAACTCTCGCTTAGATTTTACATAATAATAGACTTATTTATTATTGCCAATCATCATCCTAATCCGCCCTATTACCGCACATCATTATTTCACTCGCTTTATCCTCTACCCTCATTCTTGACTACTCAATACTTAAGAAACTCGTACTAGTTGACTTTACATGATCACACCCGGCTAATACGTTCACATTCTTTTATCTTCATTCATCATCTTTTGCACCACACCGCAAGGCCCATCCTATCATCATTACAATTTCTTCATCCCATCAAGGTCCTTCTAAGTCTCAACTAAAGCCATGGCCAAATTCTAATCCTCCTATCTTAGTCCTTAAAATTTCTACAAATTCTAAACTCTCGCTTTCTACTTCTCTAACCTTACTCGTGCCGTGTCGGCAACACATAGCCCACTCGTTTATAATTCCTCATTTACATGGAGAGGCGTCCCAATCGATGTAAATCAAGAAATATAAACTAGTGGTTATGTACTCCCGACATAACACCACTACTCCTAATTCCCAACCTAACTTTTATTATTTCATTTTCATTTTATATTTCATTTGATATTTAAATTCTTCTATTTTCTAGCTTGGATCCGCTTTACTTTAACATTTTTCCCGAAAGGACTTTCACACATGCCAAGGATGTAGGCAATCTTTGCCTGTGAAGGCAATGCATTTTTATCCCGAAGGATCTTTAACATTCATCCCGAAGGATTCCTTAACATTCCTTTACTTGGGCATCCCGATGAATACCACATTTAACATTCATCTCGAAGGATCATTACATTCATCACTTTACCACTTTCACATTTTAACATCGGATCCAAGCCATAAGCACCACAAACACACATTATTACATTCGTTTATTATAGTAATTACCGCTAATCACCTTAGTAGTAATATGATAATTTTAGAACAACGCCCTTATCTCATACACACTCCTTACATTTTTAATCCGCCTTAGTTATTTTCACATCTTTACTTTACCTCTTGCATTCTTAGCCTTCGTTAATCATTTTCACATTCTTACTTCACATTTTAGTCCACTCGACTGATTTACATCTAGACTTCTCACATTTTACCAATTGTAACTCATGCATTCATTATAGTGATTACAGCGCCGTAATATGATAATTTCAAGACAACTTCTTTATCTCACACATACCCCTCTCATTCTTTCTTACGTTTTTAATCCACCACATTTTTATTTCCATATCTTATCTCTCTTCTTTTAGTCTCACTCGCTTCCTTTACATATAGATCTTACATAGATCGTCAACTACAACACGTTCATTATTTATTAATAATTACAGCTAATCGCCTTAGCCGTAATATAATTATTTCATAACAACACCTTAGCTTCACACATATTCATCTCATTTTAGCTATTATCACTTAAGAAATTTCGCTCTATTTCATTATTTACTCAACTCCTATGCCTTTTTCTCAATTTGTAACTAAGTTCATCACAAGCTTATTATGCCTATATTTTTATTTCATTTCTTCACCACACACATTCAACGTCACCACATGTTCATACTTATACTCCTAATACTTTAACTCTCCACTAACCCGCCTCTAATACCTCTTTAATGATCACCATGCTAAATATAAATGCTCACAAGGCCATGCCTTGATCATCCCTATCATACAAGTTACGCACTTTCATTTTTAGTCACATTTCTTATAACCCACTACACAATCTTATTACACTTATTCACCCTCACTAACTACCATAGCACATAATCACATAATCATATAATAATTACCGAGACAGCCCGAGGTGCACGGTAATCCTATCACTCACACACCAAGTCTCCCACAACATATATCACACAAGACACATCCCTAAGTCCCCATCATACTACCCATATAACAATCACATCATTCGTTTCAAACTCTACATCCACATCCTATAACTCACAAACTATTAGCCCGCCTATCTCAAACTTAACTTAACGCGTCTACGAGTGGTTTAAGACTAGGCAACCTAAAGGAAACCTAATTCACTTAAACCGAAGCTTTGATACCAAGTTGTTACACCCCGTGCCCGATTAGACCAAAAATTTAAAACTTTTTGACTTTATACGCGGAAACGCTTGAACCATGACCCATACATGAACAGAAGACTTTAAATATCGATAAGACTATAAGTAGTCTACTCAGACTAAAAGTAGTCTACATATACCAAAAGTAGTCTACACAGACCCGAAGTAGTCTACACCGACCAAAAGTAGTCTACACAGACCAAAGTAGTCTACACCGACCAAAAGTAGTCTACACAGACCAAAGTAGTCTACACCGACCAAAAGTAGTCTACACAGACCAAAGTAGTCTACACAAACTGAAAGTAGTCTACACAAGACCAAAAGAGACCCGTGACGACTTACATCCACGCCAACTCACTCAAAGCCATTAACATAACATACAAAGTCGTTTATATACTCAATCAACCCGATTTACTACCCACAATGGGTAAAAAACACTCTTAACCCAAACACCCCTTTAACTGCATAACACTTTTAACATCCTTTTTGACCCATTTTCCGGAAAGACAACTTCTATGACCCAACAATTAAATGAAACTTTCCAGATTTCATTAACACATCATAAACATCATTTTCATACAAAAACATTGACCGTTTGACATCCCGGAATGGTGCTTTACAAATTAGACGGGTCATGCACATAACCCCTTTTTGACCCATTTCATGACAAAAGCCACATACGACTTTCACTACACTTCAAACTCAACCAAAATCATTACTTTAATACATATAATATGTTCCAATATACACTTGACCCGTTTACACATCAAAATGGGTACATTTACCCTTTTGCCAAACACCCCCCTTAAACATTCACTATAAACCACTTAACGCACTTGGACACACCGTTAACCACCCAAACTTTACCAAAAGCATTACATTAACATACCCAATGTTTTCCAAGGGCACTTGACCCGTTTACACTCCAAAATAGGTATGAACACGCTTAAACCAAACACTCCATTATCATTACTCAAAAACACTTAAAACACACTCGACACATCATTAGACCACCAAACCATTACACGACTTTGACACACATTATAGGACTCATAAAAGAGACTCTCGGGGGTACAACATTGACTCAAGCTCGGTATTCTACCTAGCTCCTATGCTTATTATCTCCCGAATCCGCTTCCAAATCCCTATGCTATAATCCAAGCCAAGTTATCCTCATCGCCATTAACCTACAAAACGTTGAAAACTAAAAGAATAAGCTTACGCTTAGTAAGTAAAACGATAATCACATAATATCATACTTCAAATCAAACACATAAGCATCACATATCTCCAAACACTTACTTAGCTACTCCACTCTCTAATTCTTGCATAATCACCTAACATCAACTTACCATCACAACCAAATTCACCACTTAGATCCTATTCATCCTAGCACATAAGCACATATCCAATCTCTTATCACTAACCACAAAACATACATAACACATACATGTTAGACATCCATATAATACATGCCATCATCATTTTACTTACCTTGGTCCAAGCTAAACAACATCAAGAACATCATCAACAATACAATCTTCCATCATCATCATCATCCTTCACAACTAATCAAGACTTGCATAAGATCATAACTAAGGAAGGCTATGGACATAAGATCTTCATCTTCTTCATCCTTGATCAATAACTAGTTTTTCCCTCTCTTTTTCCTTCTCTCTAAAAACCGGCCTCTCACTCTCTCTCAAAAATGAGAGAATTATCTAGATAAAACTAGATATAACTAGTTAGGTACAAGTTTGGGGCAAAGGCAAAGATGGTCCCTCAAGTCTCTTTTCTTCTATTTTGGCCACACTAACTTATAACACATAACTAACAATTGGCAACTTAGGTCCTTCTAGTTTATACATCACATTTCATATTACTACATGAGTCATACTTTGACTACTAGTTTGACCATCGGGTTTGACTTCCACATAACTTTGTTGACCAACCAATCACATCCAACCTTAGCATATTTCATCTAGGGTGGGGCCTACTCATAACCGGGATACGGGTCTAACACTAGGAGTTTTTATGTGATTGACACAACTAGGTTTGACTGTCTCAACCTTTGGTTCAGTCACTACAGGTTTAGTAACAACAGGTTCACACTTCTTAACAACCTTAGGTTCAGGATTCTCTTTTTCCTCATTATTTGACTCAGACTTAGAGTGATCAGAGGAACCATCAGTAGATCCTTCAGAGTCATTGGATTGACAAGAAGAATACCTACTGGATTTGTCCTCTGAGGTGGTTGGTTCAGGCACTTGAGGACCTTTCTTACCATACACAAAGAGTGAATCATCCAACTCTTCTTTTTCAAGAGGAGTATAGTCATCACTCAAAGGTGGTGGTACTCCCTTAAAGTCACCAGTCTTAACAAACCTATTATACAAAGGCTTATCAGCATAGTCCTCTTCTTTATTCTTAAATATAGCCCTATTCTCATTTTCCTCATATCCTAAGCCACATTTTTTATTTGACTTAATTTGAGAATCCCAACACTTAAACAGGTTATTATTTGAACTGTTCCATTGATCTACCCTTTTTCTCAGCTCATCCCTTTCCTTCTGAATTTTAAGCCCTAATTGTCTATACCTTTTAAGCTTTTCATCTTGTTCATATATCTTATTAGCTTGAAAGTATAGTTTTTCATTTAAAGCAGCATGTTGGTTTTGAAGGGTGACCTTTTGTGCCTCTAAAGTTTTTACAGCATTTTTATGTGCTAATAAATTTACTTCTAGATCACCTATTTGTTCTTGCTGCTCATCACACAAAGCTTTAACATGATTATATGAGTCAGTGCATAATTTAGAGCATAATGATACCTTATTACCAATGGCCATGAGAGCATGATCAGACTCCTCATTTACTCTTGGATGCTCACCCCAGTTGACTCCACCAGCTTCCATTGTCAGCAGGCTCATCTGATTCTTTTCCATCATCCCATCATCATCTCTTTTCCCATCAGCAAGCTTCTTCTCTGGACAATCTCTTGAAAAATGTCCATGCTTGTGACAGTTGTAGCATTCAACTGTCCTCTTTGTGTATCCCACTGGTGATTTGTTGTTGAAGTTGATAGTCCTTCCATATTGCTTCTGAAATCGTTTGACCCTTAAAGCAACCATGGCAATGTGCCATTTTATGTCCATCTCCTCAACTTCAACATCATTAATCTGTTCTAGGTCTTCACTAATAAAGCTCTCATCCTCCGTTTGATTGGCAAAGAAATAATGTATCACCTCATCAGTAAAACTTGAAGCAGACCTTTCACTTGAAGGAGTTTCATAGTTACCAGACCTAACACCACCAGATTTAACCTTGTAAGTACTGCTTTTGTTTTGTGACACAAAAGCAACATTTGATGAACTGGTTGAAACCTGAGTGTTGTTACTGATGTCCCTTTCAAACATCCTGAGATTATTGTATAGGTCATCAGGTGTCATAGAATCTACTTCCTCCTTAATCCTCATCGCCACAGATACATTGCCCCATTCTGATGGTAAAGATCTAAGGAATTTGTGATTTGCATCCTCATTTGAGACTGCTGCACCATGAACTTCCAATTGTGTTAACAGATGTTGAAATCTGTCATAGCCCTTCTCCAAACCTTCAGTCTTTGAGACACTGAATGTCTCAAATTGCTGTTTAAGAACAGCCTTTTGCATCTTCTTGGAGTTAGCATTGCCTCCAAATCGTTTCTTGATAGCCTCCCACATCTCCTTTGCATCAAGAATGCCATGAAACCTTTGTAGATGCTCCTTAGGAATAGCCATAAGAAGCAAGGTTCTGGACTTCTTTTCCTTCTCCACAGCCCTAATCTCCTCTGCAGATACTGGTGGCATTATTCTGAGCTGCCCATCATTCCCTTGTGAAATTCTCTTCTTAGAATTTCCCTTTTGAATCACCTTCCATACATCGCTATCAATGTATTCCAGATAATGTTCCATCTCCATGGCCCATATATCATACTCTTCTCTTTTCAGTAATGGAAGTTTTATGTTTGAGATTGTGGTTGTGGAAGAGATGGGTTGTTGTTGTGTTTGGGAGTTACTGGTTTCAGTTTTTTCTTCATCTTCATGGTTTGATTTCTCATCCTCACTGTTATGGATTGAGAAAGTTTCAGTGTTAACAGGCTTATCGAATCCAGACATTGTGTAGGGTGATTTGAGTGAGAATTAGGTTTTTGAGATTTAGTGTTCTTCGAATTCAGAGTCTCTCTCCTTGCTCTGATACCACTTGTTGGTCCACAAATTGTATATGAATCACTAAGTAGTCTTGAATACCTAGTAGATGGTTAGGATAAATCCGAACCAATCTAAGTGAGAAACCCTAGGTGATTGTTATTGTTAATGCGGAATCTTAACAAGAACAATTAAGAACACAAGCAGAGATATCACTAACTTCGTATATTGATAATCACAATAGTGAACTCGTACAACTCACACACACGAACTAACAATCTTTAGGGATCCTTTTATAACACAAGGAAACCCTAACCGACTCAGAAGATATACACAAATCTTCTATAAAGATACATACACGCATTGTATCTTTTCCTAACATAACTCTAACAAACTTTCCTAACTTCACGACCAGACTTAACTTTACAAGTCAACCAGACTTAAACATGCTACCAGACTTAACATTACATTACCAGACCTAATAACACAAACAGACCTAACTTAGATAAACTACCAGACCTAAGTTGTCTTCTCTTGATTCGTATTATAATTCCCAACAATAAGGTAAACCCGAAAGTAGAAAGCTATTTCCATAAAAACCTTTGTTAAGTCAATGTGTGTGGGCGAATCTGGATCATATCAAAATTCTTCTTTCGTCCCAAAATTATTGTTCACTTCTTTTAATTTGAGATGTTCTAAAATAATTATCTGCTTATTTCAAATAATCAAAATAAATTTTACTAAATGAAAATGATACTGTATTTAGGGGCTGTTTGATTGCTGCTTAATTACATCATTCAGCGCTGATTTTTAATATATGAATCGTACAGCATGTTTGATAATTCTAAAATTTGCCACTGAATGACAAATAAAGTGCTGTACGATTTTGCATAATAACCCATGCTAGCCGATTCAGTGGGCCTTTATCTTACATCTCTCTCCCACGTGACTATTACTTTCATGTGCACATTATGTCATCAACCCACCATCCTCCATTATAGCAACTTCTTTTATTTCTTGTAACATTGTAATTACCTCCAACATGTTAGGTCTCTTTTCGGGCAACTTGATCGTACACTCAATGGCAACCCTGGTCATCATGTCCAGCTGCTTCTCCTCTGTCCCACTACTATTTACCCTAGTCGATTTAACCCATTTCGTCACATCATCCGGAATCAAATCATGGTGCTATGAAGCATCCTTTCCTGTTAGTAGTTCGAGCAACACGACTCCATATGAGTACACATCTGAGGTTGTGGTTGGTTCGTTGTGTGATTCTGTGTTGTGATGGAATAAATTGATGAGTTGTTGCTACCAGACTTTTGTCCTCTATATATTAAAATAACCTTTGAGTGGGCTATGTATTATGTGGTGGTCAAATATTATGAGGCTATTTAAATGGTTATTTTCTTTTATTCAAAAAGCACACTAAATGTTTATCAAACAAGTATTTTCATTCAGAAACATTTTCACTCAGCATCGTTGAATTATTCATCATCTTTGATTCACTCAGCGCTAAACAATACAGTTTTATCAAACAACCCCGTATTTAATTGATTGAGAAGTGCTCCATAATTGACACCATAGAACTAACTAAACACATTTTTGTTAAAAAAAGAAAAAAGAAAAAAAGAAATAGAAATCTTTTCTTAGCCAAGTCGACAACGTGTTGAACACCATCATCATCATCCTCTAATCACACAAACCAAAATATATCAAAACCCCAAAAACAATCAAAATCACAATTATAACTTACTAATCACGTAACAACCACAATGGCAACTCAATCATCTCCGGCAACAAACACCATGCTGACAATCCCGGAGAAGAAAACCACCACAACCAATCTCTACAACCCCTTACGCACCTTCATCGTCAACAACTACTCACAACACGAAGCTCAAACTCATGAAGACGATCTCCAAACCCTAAACTCCCTCCGTACCCAAATCCAACAGCAAACCAACGATCGTGACGTCATTATCAGCTACTACAAGGCCTTGACAGCAGTTGAGTCACGTTTTCCTATTGGCAAGGAAGGGAATCACGCGCGCGTGAGTTTCACGTGGTACGACGCGTTTAAGACGCGGAGTAAAGTGAGTGAAGAGAGTGTGCAGTTTGAGAAGAGTGCTGTGTTGTTTAATTTGGGGGCGGTGAGTGGGAAGATGGGGGTGGGGTTTGAGAGAGGGAGTGTGGAGGGGAGACGGGAGGCAGTTAAGGCGTTTGTTTATGCGGCCGGGGTGTTTGGGTTTTTGAAGGAGAATGTGAGTGGGAAGGGGGGTGGGAGTGTGGATGTGGGAGTCGAGTGTGTCGGGATGTTGGAAAAGGTGATGCTTGCGCAAGGGCAAGAGTGTGTGTTTGAGAATGCGCTTGTGAAGGGGAGTAGTCATAGTGTTTGTGCTAAGATTGCGAGACAGGTTGGTTGCTTGGTTATGTGGATTTGATGTATATGTGTCATTTGTTTTGTATTACTACTCGTTATTGCATTAGGATAAACTGCCACTCAGACTCATACTAGGTGTAGCCCTCCCCTTCGGGTGGTTGACGTGGTTGAATGCAACTAGTTCTAAATGCACACAAATAGTATTAAATTGCCTAGAAAATATATGAAGTTAGAATTATGCTTTGGTACATTTTGCTAGAGGATATTCTTATCACTGATAATATGATGACTTTTTGAGTCAACTGTAATTTTGATTCTATCTTGGTTGTCTAGTGACATTAGAAAAAGCAAATTTGTACTTGATAAGTGTCTATAGTTATTTCTGCGAAACACCTACGAACATGTCTCATGAATGTTTACTTGATCTCTATCCCCTAACATTTTTAGTGAGTGAGCTGTTTAGTTTGATTCAAAGTATTAGTATACCTCAATTTAGATTTAATTCTTTATGCGTGGAAGGGGCGTTTTAGACATATGAGTGTTTGTGTGAATTGAACAAATTATTACTAGTAGTTTCAAGGATGCCACATTAGCGAATTTGAAGAAGCATATATTGATTGGTTAACTTCTAAACAAACAACTGTTTTAAAAGTGCAGGGAAAAAAACATGATATTCCTGTTTGCATAACAGAAACACACATTTTTAAATACTTTGAGATATATAGAGAATTGGACATGAGTGTTTGTGTAATAATACAAATTATAAGCAGTGTGATATATTAGTGTTTTTGAAGAGAAGTGGTTTTGCGGTATAAATTTCTTCTAAATGGAAGTCTTTGCTTTGACTTTGAAAGCATATTGCTTTGTTATAACTTTTATGAACATTGTCTTCCTGTCGGCTTGACAGGTGAAATCGTTTTATTTATTTAATACTTCTTAACATGCTTTTTATGTGAGGTTCGTAGAAGTCTTTTATAGGTCATGTCATGATGCATGCTAATGTATATTGTGAGCCAATGCAGAATGTTGAATTTGGAATATACAGTACTTACTACCCCATTAAAAGCAAACAACTTCCAACCATATAACGTTGCCAAAATAAAGAGTACCTGCATTCAGTGACAGTTTAATAGAACATTTACATGAATATAGGTGGGCCTCTACTACGAGGAAGCCACAGCTGCACTTAATGTCGCACCTCTCAGCCAGCACTTCGACAAGACATGGACCTCTCACATTCAGCTAAAGGCAGCTTTATACTATGCAGAGGCTTGTTATAGGTATAGCTTAGAGCTTCACGAAAAAGATGAAATTGGGGAAGAAATTGCACGATTGAAAAGTGGCATTACTGCTTTAACAGATGCCAAAAAATCAGCTCCACGAGGAGCACCCCAACAAATACTTGACGCAATCAATAAGCTAGAAATCAATCTTAATGCCAATCTAGATACAGCAATGAAAGAGAACGATAGGGTCTATCTTATGAGAGTCCCTCCAGCCAGTTCCTTAGCACCTCTTCCCGCAATTTCATTGGTTAAATCAATGGACATGACTGATGTGTTGGATGCCAGCAAGGATAGGATGTTTGCTAGTCTTGTTCCTGATGGTAGTGCCAAGGCTCTTTCTCGATACACTGAAATGGTTGATGATGTCATCAGAACTCAAGCTGAGAAATTACAACAAGGGAGTGAGCTGGCACGAGTGCACCTTAAAGAGATGAATTTACCTGATTCAATACTTGCTTTGGAAGGGCATGCTGTTTTGCCAACAGCTCTTTGGGAAGATGTAGAGGCGGTGCAAGTTAGCGGGGGTCCAGCTGGTCTGCAAGGTGAGCTTCAGCAACTTCAAGATCTGAGGAGGGTCAACCATGAATTGGTGGTCCAGACTGAGGAGCTCATCCAGAAAGAAGCAGCTGAAGATGCACAGTTTAGAACCCAATTTGGGACACGATGGACCAGGCCTCAGTCTAGTACTCTGACAAAGAACTTACAGGATCGATTGAATAGGTTTGCAGCAAACTTGAAGCAAGCAGCAGATAGTGATGGTAGAATTGAACGTTCTATGAGGGACAATATGGCGCTCATGTCCATTCTTGATAGCCGTCCGGTAAGTTTGCTTGAACTTTTTACATGGATTGTTGACTATTAATGTTTTAAATTAGAAAATTGTAAATCCGCATTAGAGGTGACAGATCAACACTGGCTGTTTTTCTTACTAGCTGAAATGAGTTGGTTGACCCACAAACATGTGTTTTATACTTTTATTTATGGATAAGGCATTAGATATGATTACAAAAACTTTATTACGAGGATAAAACTTTAATCTCTCTTTTTAAATTTTAGGATTAGGAGGTTGTAAGCATTAAACTATAACCTTGGATAACTTTTAACTCAGTTGATCAGTTTCTACCCACTTTGACCCATTTGACCTGTTAGGGATAAATCATAAGTAAATGTGGGTTGAGATTGTCACCATTAGTTTGCATTGTTGTGTACTGTAATTTGATTTCGTAGCAATGTATTTAAAGGACTACAATCCAATTTAGAGATCTCGAACATTCATGTTAAAAAAAAAAATTCTGGAAGAACATATTTTAATGCTATTTTCTTTTGTCCATTTTGCTTTCTACCAGATAGAATCTGCTCTTCCAACCTTAGCAAGGCCAATCATGTCTTTGGATGCCAATGAAGATGCCATAGTGGGTGCCCTGAAGCAGAGCTTGGTAATATTAATTATGTCTATGATGCGATGGATTCTTAAAATGAATATTGTCTTATTAAGCATATCTTTCATATTCTCACCAAATTATGCACTGGAGTCTATGAAATATATTACGTTATAATAATTCATTATAATTGTAATGTTTATCCTATAATACCCTGCTTTTGCAGACGCAATTAGAGACACTTGGTGCACAAAGGGCAGGCCTGGAGGACATGCTGAAAGATATGAAGAGGAAGGTATGCTTAATGCTTTCTTTCTAGTCTAGTTATATGTATGTTGGCTTTCTGTAGATAATTCTACATATATAATTCTACGTAGCACTCTCCTCTATGAGATTATTAATTTACATTGTTTCAACTTTTGCTTTATATAACATTTTCTGAATGAATTAGTTTTAATTTGTATTTACTGGCAATAGGATGATATACTCCCAAAGATGATGGCAATGACTGGTTCATACGAGGATCTCTTTCGAAAGGAGATAAGTAAATATGATCATATATGTGAAGAAATTTCTCAGAATCTTCAGGCACAAGATCAGTTATTGCTGCAGATTCAGGTCTTCTTTCTTACATCTTTCTTGAAAAAAATAGATCACTTTTTAGTTTATTGATTTAATCTCAAGTTCTATTTTTTCTCTTCTATGCAGGCTCAAAACAACCAATTTGCAAGCACCTTTAACATTGAGGAATACAGGGGTAATTTCTACTTATAAAATTCGATTTACGAGTGTTTGTTTTAGCGGTTTTGATTCCATTCAATGGTCAATGTAAATTATTTAGCTGTTATGTCAGTAATGAACACCGTGTGCTTTAATTATTAATCTTCTTACAGCATAGTTATTTTTGTCTGCAGCTTCTTGTGAAAAGTGCTATAAGCAGATTGAGGCTGCTGTAGCCAAGTATCGAGAAATTAAAGAGAATATCAATGAAGGATTGAAGTTCTATGTCACTCTTCAGGTGATAATATATGTTTTATTTTTTTATTTTATTTTTATTTATTTTTATTTTTTTGTGTGTGTTTTGTTTTGTGTGTGTGTGTTTTTTTTTTTTTTTTTTTGGTCAGAATTCAATCACTTGACAGTTTGATATTTATAAGGTAATAATCTATAATGATTGTTTTACAGGAAGCAATCACAAACATAAAGCAGCAGGCGAGTGACTTTGCGATGACCCGAAGTATACAATGTCGAGACATGATTGAAGATGTACAAAGACAAATGTCGGGTCTCAGTGTTCAAGATGGTAGAAATTCAAGCTCTAACAATTACTCCTCCCAATCTGGACCAACTAATACGCCCAACACCCCTCGTCCCCAAACACCTTATTACCACCATCCACCGCAATCAAGCTACGCTCAGCACCCTCAGCAACCACCTCCTTACCACATGGCACCACCTGGTGGGTCCCCGTACCCCACTCAACAGTGTCAGCAACCGGGACCAAGTGGTCCCCAATACGGTCAACCAGGCTGGCAAAATTCATACTACAACCCACAGGGTCAGCAACCTCAGTACCCTCCTTACCAGTACTATAAACAATGATTTTTGCATATTATATCTTATTTTTTGGTTGGTATGACTTCATTTTTCTCGTGGATATGATGTGTATAAAGTAATTAATGTCGTGAACATATGATAAGTATTTTGACCTAAACATGATAAGTTTAACATTTGTAAACTTGTCAGTTACATTCTACCAGAGTTTTTGAGAGTTAAATTTGTCTCTAAATGTGGGTTTTAGCAGTTAGGTTGATGTGAATGTCGTGGAACTTACTTCTAGCTATTTCTTTTTTGCGGGCATATACAACTAAGGTATTGATGATGTACATACGTGTAGTGAATATGAACTTTAATTTACTATGAAATTACGCCGTTAATGGTAAGAAAAAATGAAGTTGAAGATGGGTGATGGTTAAATGACCAAAATACCCGACATGTAGTTAAATGACCAAAATACCCGACATGTAAATGGGGCATGTATCGGACAGTGATAGCGGTTTTAAGGGTTAGACAAACTCGTTAAGTAGCTTAATTTTGGTGCTACTAGTAATTGCATCTTGCATGCACATATTGCATAATGCGATGTTTTTAGGCTTAAATGTGAACCTCATGTAATAAATATATTTTCTGAATGGAAAATGAATTGTATGCCTAAAACTAAAACCTAAATGTAGACCTAAAGATGTGATTGATTCATTTGAAAAATTGATTGGTGAAAAAGGATGAGAGATAATAAGTGTATGACACTTGTCATGAAGTGAATGAATTAGGTCTATTAGTAGGTTTTAGTTTTAGGTCTATATATCAACACTCTATTTGAATAAATCTTGAAACTATATTTCATGTAACAATTTATATATTCCGATAAATGTTGATATTACTTTTCATGTAGCAATTGTAATTTCACCGTATTGGATTTGTTTTGGGTGGTTTTGTCTCTGAATTTGTGTGGTAGCGTTATACATGAAAAGTAATATCGACATTTATCGGAATATATAAATTGTTACATGAAGTATAGTTTCAAGATTTATTCAAATATACATTTTTCTTCATCATGATTGTATTGGCATGAATCATTCTTATGGTTAAATTATAAAATTAGATTGCAAATTGAGCTTTTGTGATAGATTACGTTTGAAGGTAAATTAATCCTATCTTGTTTTTAAGGTTTTGGTAATTCCAATAGAACAACAACAAAATCTATTTGCTATATCATAAGAATAACATGAGCCATGCCACAACAACTTCAACAAGTATTTATTTCTATGCATCAGGACGATAATGGCAAATTGTTTGTGTGCTTTTCTCATGTATTCAGTTCCATTTCCTATGTCATTTTCCTCCCTTTAATCTCATTTTTTGCTCACTTATTTTGTTCCGTTTCTTCAACTGTAATTTCCCTTTTTACAACTTCTTTGAACTCTATTTAGCTTTAGATCAAACCATTAGTAACAAAATTGGCATCAAAGTGTGATCAAGATGATGATGAGATTACCACAATTCCTCTTTTTCCTTAGTCTATTTCTTATGGTTTTGGCATTAGTCGACGCACATATTAAGTCGATTATCATATTTGGGGATTCCCAATTTGATGCGGGTAACAATCCGTTCAACAAGAATTGCACCATTCAAGCCAACTTTAAACCATATGGTTCGAAGTACTTTCACCATCCCACCGGCCGGTTCACTAATGGTCGAACCGTTGCTGATTTCATTTGTAAGTCTTGTCTCTCCCTACACATTTAAACAATTTAGACCAATTTTTTAAATGAATGAAACGAGACACCTAAAACATATTAAGTAACACCTCTGTGTTAAGCTATTATTTTAATTTGAATTTTTGGCGGGAAATATTGTGCAGGCCAATATATGAACATTTCGTTCCAAAAACCATACCAAGAGGTACATCAAGAGTTAGCAAACAGACGGAATCGTTTCCCGGACAATGGAATAAACTTTGCCAGCGCCGGAAGTGGACTTTTACGGGATACAAACAGGGATGCGGTAAGATATATGGTCGACCCTTTTACATTACAAGTTCAGTTTTCATACTTTCAATATTCAAAACCACCTTTTAGTGTTTTGATCAAACGATTTTGTATCACTCAACTAGCTTTACGAATGATTTATAATATAGTAGATTAATTAATTTAATCAATAAAAGAAAGTTTGAAGCCCGAATGATAGATCTCTACATGCTAACACTTATGGATTCATGATGTTGTCAATTTCCTAAAACTAGCAAATTTATAATTTGTAGTGTCAACAAACAATAGAAAGTATATCAATCTTTATTTTAACAAAATCAAATATAACAACGGTACATGTTTAATGTTTTCTGTTTAAAAACATGTCATTGCCTATCATGAACCTTATTTACCAATTTCGGTATGTGCACCGGCCTTTCGTTCTAAAGTTCGAGTTTTCCATTGACTATTCATGTGAAATACAAGTATACAACAAAAATTTTAACTTAAAATACAAAATCGTTTGAACTTTAATCAATTTTTCTAAGAATACGCAAAGGATAACCGAAAAGTTTGCAAAGCGGGACAAAACACAAATTACGTATTCAGTTTAGGTTTCAATAATAGGAACTTAAAGAATTTATTTTTTCCATTACAAATATAAATTTATTGGGCAAATCTCTTATATCCTAATTCTGTTACTACCATGATTGATGGGCAGGACGTGACACCAATCCAAGAACAACTACAACAATTCCAAGCCCTAATCGACCAAAAGCTTTTAGACAAGAAGCAAGTTATGAGATCTCTCATTTTTATGGCGTCGGGTTCAAATGACGTATTTAGCTATTTCATGTTACCTGGCGTGTCAGGGATGACCCCTCAGCAATATATACTTGCCTTGTTGAAAGAAGTATCCCTCTTTGTTGACAAAACCTACAAGGTCGGTGCTCGCAGGTTTGTCTTTTTCCCAATTGGTCCACTGGGATGTATTCCAGGCAGGGTCATCATACGAGGTGCACCTACTGACCGATGCATGGGAGAGATAGACCTCATGGCTGATCGTTATAATGCAGCATTGGCACTTTTGGTAAAAAGTATACCTAAAAAGTATCCTGGTGCAATTGGTATTTATGGAGAAGTGTCTAACACTGTAGATAAAATCCGTGCTTACCCGAAACTTTACGGTACCTTTAATTTCTTTAACATTTCTCTCGTATAGACTCACTTATTCCAAAGTAGATAAATAGATTCGGGAAAGAAAAAGAAGCATGTTACAAGTCAAAATGTGTAGGTTTTGTGTGGGTCGGGTTGAACCACAAACACTTTTTTTTTTTTTTTTTGTTTCTTTTTAAATTTTGATAGTATACTAACTATTATCACACCCATTCAGCCTATTTGGCATGTTCAACTTTGCCTATTACAGTATACTTCCACACACGTACATATGCTTACATAAGCTATCTATTCTTATATAACACATATCCTTCTCTTTTTAAATAGGTTTTAACAATGTAAGTGAAGCATGTTGTGGGGGTGGACCTTTAAATGGAGAGTTGCAATGTGGGTATAGAGGCTACAAGTTGTGTCCGAACCCGAATGAGTACTTTTTCTGGGATTTTTTTCATCCGACACAGCATGTATATATGATACTCTCCAAAATATTATGGGCCGGAAACCAAAAACAAGTATGGCCAGTTAACCTGAAGACTCTTGCCAATCATCTGCAAAAGGCTTAATGGTCATTTCTAAGAGGTTGTCTGTAAAAGAATAAAGTTTATTATGTGAGATTCTGATTGCTTTTTTCTTTACAACTCTGTTTTATAATATGAGAAATAATTATAAATGCCTAGGCATGTTATGTTTATGTCATCTAATATTTTCCTTTTATGGTTCTGTATGATATCAACATGAATATGGATAAAGAAGTTGGTTTTATTATTTGATGTCTTTTGTTTGTGTATTTTTACATGGCAATAGAGCAAATTAAAGAAAATATAATTAGTCTTTATTTTCTTACCGAATATGACAAAAAAAAAAAAAAAAAAAAAAAAAAAAAAAAAAAAAAAAAAACTGAAATGTACAATGAATGTGTAAACTTCGGTAAACTACAGAAGGGTCGAGTCAAATTACTGAATCAAACCAAGTTTCTAAGACAACTTAAAGCTGAGCGTTTTATTCAGTTCGGGAATATATGGTAACTTGTTCAGTGTTGCTTAATTCAAAAGATCGTGTTGAATCTCTAAAAGCGTCTGAAGTATAAAAAGTAAAAGTTAAAACAATGAATTTGTATGACTTAAGCTGATTTAAGTTCATGCATAGATTATTGATCGAAAGACGTTACTCATAAAAATATCAGTTTAAACAGTACGTTGTTTGAAAATCATACAACTTTATCTTTCGACGACTTAAGATGATAGAGAATAACGAGATTTAAATATTTTAAACCATATTAAGTTCTATGCTTTAAGATAAAAATGACAAATCGTTGAGGCACTTTTCCCATGTTTTTGGTTCTATTTCTCGTGTCAATTTCCTCTATATTTTATCCTTTTGGTTATATTGGTCGATCCGCGTTTGTTCAACTTAACCTCTTTGTCACAACTTTTTAAAACTTTCAACTGTAATTTAGCTTCAAGTCACATCATTTGAACATCGTGATGAAGAGACTGCCACAGTTCATCTATTTCCTTGGTGTATTTCTTATGGTTTTGGCATCAGCCAACTTTTCATCTTTTGTGACTCCTAATTTGATCCGCGTAACAATTAGTTTGTCGAGAATTGCACCATTTAGGCAAACGTTATTTCTTATGGTTCGGAATTACTTTCACCATTCCACCGAACGGTTCACAAATGATCGACCCTTTATATATTGTACAACTTCAATTTTAATTTACTTTCGACGAAATATATATTCTGCTTTGCTTATACAATTTACAAGATGTATTAAAGTTTAATTTGTTCAAAAAATGTTCTTGCCTAATTAAAAAATTGATTGGGAAGACTGAAATTATGCCTAAGGTTATGCCTATTGGTTTGTGAAGAAGCACTTTGCTGCAGCCAAAAGAATATTGTCACGTAAGTTTAGGCATAAAACTTAGACATTTTTCAGTTTTATGCATAATGATGCTAGATTTTAAGATTGTTTTCCGAAACCTTAGATCGATTGTTTTCCGAAACCTTAGATCTACTACTTTCTTATAAGTATAAATATATAGTGATCTAATTAAGGTTTGATTTAGTTCACGACATTGAGCTATAATAACCAGAACAAGTTGAACTACATTTCTTTTTACTAGATTGCTTGAATAATCAAAATTCTTTAAGTCTTATTCTAACACCCCCCAAAACAAATTTTAAGTGTTTTTGTTAGCATCAAAGAAAAGTAAAAGGAAGTGATGGTCATTTGTATAGTTAGAACTTTGTGTCGTGTGTTAGAACTATGTAATAGTCTAGGTTAGTGGGCTTATGGACTAAGCTAATATGTTAGAATCTATGTTAGTTATATGTAATCCCTCCGTCTCAATTTATTTGTCAGGAGAGAGAAAACACAAAGTTTAATAAAAGTGGGGCCACTTCAATTTTCAACCAATAAAATGAAATATTCCTCCACTAGATTCTCTAGTTTTTACTAAATAAGGAAAGTGGACAATTAATTTGAGACATCCATAAAAGGAAATATGGACAATTAAATTGAGAATCAATGATCTATGTTAGTAATATGTAATCCAATCCTCTAAAGCCAAAGCCCATAAGCCAAGCCCATTAGGGCGTTTTATGTATACTATATAAACACCTCAAATATGTCATTTGAGGTGTGTGCTTGAGTGTGTAAGTGTGTGTTTCTCATATGGGATAAAGCTTTCTTTTTCTACTCTCTCTCACTCTAGTTTCATACGCCTACTTATCTCAAGTCACCAATCCATACGAGCTTAACAATGATTTAGGAAGTCTTTGAGTTTTGGTTGTCACGTTTTCTACACTTTTCTACTCGTTATTTTCTTAAAAATCCTTACATTTTTTTTTTTTTTTTTTTTGCGTGGTTTTAACACTTTTTTTTTTTATTACAAACTAGTGTTATAAACGTTTTGTCACAAGAAAGTTTCAAGCTTTTGGCTTAAATTTGAAGTTTTGGATTCGTACTTTTCATGTTCTTGCAAATTTCGAATAAGCTTATTTGGTATTATAAGTGTTAAAGTTTGCAATTTTCTTAAAGTTTTAGTGTTTTTCAGCTTAGTTGTACAAGAACATCTTGGTTAGAAAAGTTTATTGGTCAAATTTTAGAGTTTTGAAAAATCTGGTCATATTTCGAATAGACAAAACCCCAAATTTTCGAATAGTTAAACCCTAAGCTTTCGAATAGTTTGGTCATACTAAAGTTTCGAATAACTAAACCCTAAAATTTCGAATAAGTATACACGGCAGTTTCTTCAGGATTCGTGGATTACTCAGTGTTCTTCTTTCTTGTATAAGTGAAAAACACTTCGACTTATGAAATAACTTCTAATTTGTACTAATTAGAAAGTTGCAAAATTTTGAATAGTCAGAAAATTTTGAATAGGCAGAAAATTTTGAATAGTGAAAGTTTCGAATAGGCATAAAGTTTCGAATAGGCATAAAGTTTCGAATAGGGAAAGTTTCGAATAGGGAAAGTTTCGAATAGGGAAAGTTTCGAATAGTGCTTTTTTCGACAAAACTTCAAACGGGTATAACTTTTGAACCGTAACTCCGTTTTCGACGTACTACCTATCAAAATGTCCGTGAGACCGAGGAGAACGACACTTTGAAACAACTAAAGTTCATTCAACCCAACCTTCGAGGCCCAAAAATGCTCAGAAACGAAGTTATCAACGTTTTTAAGTTTTAAGACTAAATTTTCACTACAACAAAGGAACTTTACTTTCACCAAACTCAACTCCTACTTCATTGAACCAATCCAAGATCAACTTTATCATACATCAATGGCAACTCAGCAAGATATACATGCAGCCGGTGCAGAGAACCGTCCTCCTATGCTTGAAAAAAGTGGATATCTTCCATGGACAAGCCGCATGCTTCGTTACATCAAAACCAAGACTGATGGTAAACTCATGCTCCAATCCATTCAAGAGGGTCCCTTTAATCCAAGAAAAATCCAAGATCCCGGAGATCCCAATGCAACACTTCCTGCTCTACCATTCTTTCGTGAACAAACAGAAGCAGAATACACAGATGATGACCGGAAGCAGATCGCAGCTGATGATATGGCAATGCACCTAATCCAACTAGGATTGCCTCGAGAGATCTTCGTTGCAGTCGACAGCTGTGAAACTGCATATGCAATGTGGGAACGAGTTAGGATGCTATGTCATGGAACATAAATTGGGCAACAAGACGTTGAAAACAAGCTACTAACTGAATGGGAGAAGTTTACATCCACTCCTGGTGAATCAATTGAATCCTACTATACCAGGTTCTGCACTTTAATGAATGAGCTAATCAGAAACAAGTTGACACCAAGAACAATCGCGAGCAACATCAAGTTCATCAACAATCTTCAAGAAGAATGGGGACGATATGTCACTATTGTCAACCTAACAAAGGATTTGCATCAGGTGAATTATGATCAGCTCTACGATTTTCTGAAGCAAAACCAAGCTGAGGCTAATGAAGTAAGGAAAGAAAGACTGGCAAAGAATCA
This sequence comes from Artemisia tridentata subsp. tridentata, assembly GCA_021014915.2. Taxonomy (NCBI): domain Eukaryota; kingdom Viridiplantae; phylum Streptophyta; class Magnoliopsida; order Asterales; family Asteraceae; genus Artemisia; species Artemisia tridentata. The sequence continues at coordinate 240,089,395 of CP139509.1, read as the reverse complement.
TGATCCTCTCGCACTCATTGCTAACACACCAACACCTTTACCAGTGAACACACCACATCAACCATCATCATCTTCCACTCACAACTACATGCAACCACCATACATTCCACAACCAACACCTGTCTACCAACAACAATTCTACCCACAACAACAATATCCACAATTCCAAGAACCAGAGTTCATTGACAATGATGAATCTACTGCTGCGTTAACACAAGCATTTGCTTATTTGACAAAGGCATTCCAAGGACGATATTCTACACCAACAAACAACAACCAAAGGATTTCATCGAACACTCGCAATAAGCAGATTGCTCAGCCGAGTTTCAATATAGGTCAAGGAGGACAAATGGTTGGAGTTATTGGGAATCAGCAGGGATATGCTACTGGATTTCACATGGGTAATCAGAATATGCAGAATGCACGACAGTATGCAGGGAATCAGTTGGGTCAATATGCAAGGAATCAGATGGGTCAGTTTGTTGGAAATCAGAGGGGTCAGAATGTTGGGAATCAGGCAGTAGGTAATTAGATTGGGAATGTTGCAGCTCCAGTTGTCGGGAAACATGGAAATGTGAATCAGGGTAATCCGATAAAGTGTTTCAACTGTCAGGGTGTAGGTTATATGGCAAGGAAATGTCCTACTAGGCCAAAAAAGAAAGATCCAGCTTATATGCAGAAAGCATTGCTGTTGGCACAGAAGGAAGAAGCAGGGTTTCAGTTGAATGCTGAGGAAAATGATTTTATGGCTCTCATGGAAGACCGAGAGGACGTCGATGCAAACTACATATTTATGGCAAATCTTCAGGAGGCTAAGTACGACATGGATTCTGACACACCTCCTGTTTATGACACCAATGCAATATCTGAGGTACCATTATTCAATACATGCCATAATAATGATATATTTGATATGTCTCCTCATGAGGAACAACATTCTGAGACTCCAGCACCCACTTATGATACATACCTGGACACGCCGAGTAGTAGCAATATTGATTTGGCAACTCCAGATATGAATCATAGTGGAGGCTCAGTTTCACAGCATGCTGAGCATGATGAGGAAACACGGCTCTCTTTGAATCATTATTGAATAATTGTAGCATTGAAATTGAGAAAGTTAAAAAGGTCAATCGCGATGTTAAGGCCGCGAATGAGAAAATGGCCGCTGAGCTTGAGAGGTATAAGGAAAACGAAAAAGCTTTTGAGTTTCATAAAAAACGAGAGTCAGACTTAGAAACTGGTTATCAAAATTCCGTTTCAAGGGAAAAACAATTGCAAATCAAGTTTGACACACTTGATGTTAATTCACACATGAAAATAAAATCCTTAAACGCGGAAATTTCTGATTTGAAAAACCAACTTTCTAAACAAAAATCAACTTGTTCTGATCTTGAAAAAGAAAAGAAACAGTTGAAAGCAGATTTTTCAAAACGAGAAAACGATCTTCTTGATGAAATCATTGAGAAACAAGAAACTATCAAAAAGTTGGAAGATTTGCTTGTGAAAACGGGTCATTCAAGTCAAACCATTCATATGCTTATTAAAGATCCAAATCCGTTTTTACATACAATGAAGAAAATGGCTATCGGTTATGAAAATCCTTATACTCTCAAGAAAGCTTAGAAAGAACAGAATGTTTTGTACAATGGAAATATAATATATGCTAAACATGACCCTCCCATTGTTCGTGATTCTGAGGTGTTGGGTCCTTCAGTACCCAAGAGTCGTTAAAACAAGATTTGAATACAAATTAAGCTAAGTGTAAATTAAACCAAAAACATTTCAAGTCACTGAGTGAACAGTCACTCAGTGAGTTACCTTCAAGATGCTCAGGACGAGTCTAAGAAGAAAGATTCACCACACAGTGAGGCGGTACTCACTGAAGTGTTACTTGAGACGAAGAAGAAGGTAATGGATCAGTGAGCTTTAGACAAGAGCTCACTGAACCCAGTCTCCTCAACAACAACAACTGAAGACTGAAGATAAATGCCTGAAGAACCTAAAGCCTGAATAAAAGGCGGGAAAAGAGGGAAGGTTTTAAGAAGATAAGAACAAGTCTTATAGGGGTCAGACAAACCATCCCTCAAGTGGCCAAAAGTCTAAGAAGTGTAAGGTCAGACACTCGAAGACTTATTGGCGCAATCCTATTGGTTCTTGGAAATGACAACTACTGTTGTAGTTGTCAGACACGCTTCCTATTTGTTTATCTAGTTTTAAATCTTCAGTACTCTTGATCTGATTGTCTATAAATAGCAAACAGATAGAGAAAAGTGGGTAAGGTATTCTTGTGCAATTAAAGCTTAGACTTTCGTAAATACCCCTTTTCTTCTACAAAGAGTAACGTATCCCTGAGATAGCTCAGTGGGTCGAATTGTTACCACTTAAGCATAGCTTGAGTTTAGATAGGAGACACCATACCTTGTCTATTCAATCCCAAGTGTTTGTTCCGCAAAACACTTGGGTAATAGATTCTTTGATTCATTTCTAATAAGAATTTAAACGTTGAAAATACTGTGTGTTTTTATATTAACGTTTCATTAACTGTTAAAATTAATCAATACATTGTATTAGTCATAAACACAAATAGATTAACTTTATAGTTAACTCTAAGCGTGTTAAGGGAACAACAAGTGGTATTAGAGCCTCTGGTTTATAAAATCTTTCAAAATTAACCAAGAGTGCTCAAGGTTTTTAAAACCAAGATCCTGCTATGACTGATGCAAATGTGCCCCAGCTAGTCGACAAAAAGGGTGGAAGCTTTTCAGCTGTTGCCCCACGACTTGAAGCTGGTAAATTTAGCAAGTGGAAAAAGCGAATGCTTTGCTACTTGACTGGTATGGAACCATACTACATCACTAATGTCAAAGATGGTCCTTATGTCCCAAAGACTGGTGAAGGGCTAAACAAGCCTGAGGCTCAATGGACCATTGATGAGAGGAGGGTGGCCAATCAAGACCAACACCTGAAAAGCATCATTATATCATGTCTTCCTGACGATATAATGGAATCAGTCATCAACTGTTCAACAGCCAAGTAAACTTGGGATGACTTGGTCAATAGCTTTGAGGGTCCCTCAGATACCAAGGAAAACAGGGTCATGGACCTGAAACTTGAGTATAATACTTTCAGGGCAAAAGACTCTGAAAGTCTCTCTCAGACTTATACCAGAAACAAGACTTTGATAAACAAACTATCAAATGATGGTGTAGTTTTGTCTAAGCATGAGACAAATGTTGGCTTTGTCAACAGTTTCCCTGAGAAGTGGCTAAACTTCTCACAAGGCCTGAGGAATGCTAATCACATTCAGACCCTTGAGCTCCCTGAGATCTATGGGAAGTTTGTCTACGAAGACAACTTAATCTCAAGGAGATACACTGACTCAAAAGCTCTTGAGTCCAAAAAGGCCTTGACCTCCACACCCATATCAACTGCTTTTTATACTAATGGTGTTGTGCAGGACTTTCAAGAGGATTCTGAGGATGAAATTGATGAAAGGACTAGTGATGAGTACCTAAAAGATTTAAACTTGGAATTCCAAGAGAGGGCACTCCTTGCTAGTTCAAAACGTTTCATAAAAAGAAACCAGTCCAACTTTTCAAAAGGAAAAGCAAATGAAACCACTGAATGCTTTAATTGTGGTAAAAAGGGTCATTTTCTAGGGACTGTTATTCTAAAACCATCTCAGAACCCTCTTACAAATTTTCAGGAAATAGTTCCTCAGGAACTAGCAAGTTTCAACCTAGAATGTTTCAGTCGACCCAACAATTTCAAAACAAGGGTCAAAAAGACTTTGAAGCAAAATATAGGAAAGCTAAGGCTAAACTTGCAATTCTTGAAACTAATCCCTCTATGTCTCAGGCTGCTCAAACATCCAAACCTGTTCAGGCAAAGAACAAGGTTTTAGTAGCTGAAGCTTATGATTGGGATGAAGAAGAGGTCTCCTCAGATGAGGAAATTAGAGTGAGTGCACTGATGGCACTCTCTGAAGGTGATCAGGTGGCTGTTGATGAAGTGAAAAGTGTACCGCTTTTAGGGGGTCATTTAAGCCCTAAATCGTATTTATTTGATCAAATATTGCCCTAAATCGTTCATTTTGTCATTTTAGGTACTTTGGAGAAGAAATCTGGAAAAGGAAGCATTTTGGACGTTTTTGGAGCATAAAAGTGAAGAAAACGACAAAGTCTCCAAAGCTGCTGGAAAAGTACATGTGACGGCGTCAAGGATTGCTCCTGACGGCGTCACGGCTTGGCAAAAGAGGTGGATATGACAAAATACACGTGACGCGCCAGAGAGTTTTACAATGGAAATATGACGGCGTCACCCTTTAAGGTGATCAAGGTCGTCACGGTTCAAGTTAAAGAGAGACGGCGTCAAGCACAATTCTGACGGCGTCAGCCCTTGACGGGCCAGAGAGGATTTTGGAGGATTAAAGAGGGACGGCGTCAGGAAGACCATCCGGGAACCCTAGCCGCGGCGAGGTGACGGCGTCACCTCCTACAACGTGACGCCGTCAGCCCCTAAATTCTATATATAGTTTTGCAATTTTTAGTCATTAGTGTGCAACTTTGTGAGGAGAAACCCTAAGACGAATTTTCTACCATTTTTAAGGGTTTTATACCCTTGGATCTCCCATGTTTAATTAAAGATAAGTAATCACTTAATCATTCAATATGTCTATGTGTTGTTTGATTATATCTTGTTCTTGTCTTTTAATTAACATGCTAGGCTAGATTTATCTTGTGTTTGCTTAGATCTAATGAAACCTAACTATTGATTATTGGTTGTTGGTGTGTTATTAATTGTATTGGATGATTGTTTATCGATGTTAGGCTTAAGAAAACTGGCTAACCTCCTATACGGTAACTTGCTTGAACGTCTTAAGAAACATGAACCAATGCGTACTAAGGTTATTATGGTTATATTTAATGCATGAGCGAATTCTAGTGATCCCATGTTAGGAGCTTCTTAGCCGGCTCGACATAGGAGTGAAGTAGGAGCTTGTAGAGTTGGGGAAGTACGTACGCCACTCCACGATTGGTATTAAGGAATACACCCGTCATCCACGCAATTAATACACACTAATCAACCGGTAAAAGATAGTTAGGGAGTAAGGAAATCTAAGTAAACACATTTCTCTCCATATAAGTTCCACAACCTTTTCATTTTCAGTTATTTTATTTTATTTGCAATTTTAGTTATTTGGGTTAGTTGACTAGCAACTAATTCCGCCCACTCCTTCAAACCCGAGATTTTACTTGCTTTCATAAAAATATAAAAATACAAAAAGAATCTTCCCTCACCCTTAGACCTATTAGAGTAGTTTTTCAATCCTAACGACACTATTCCCCTAGAGAACGATCAATCCCCCGGTACTTGCCACTTCACTATACTACATCGGTCAGGTACACTGCCTGGTGGGGATTGCAAGCCTCTTGAGATCCCTCGAGAGGTAAAACCTGTTGTAAGGTCGCAAAACCACGCATCAAGTTTTTGACGCCGTTGCCGGGGAATAGTTATTGTTTAGGTTGAATTTTTATTTTATTAGGTCTACTCACTAGATTCCTTTCTAGTGAGATTTTTTTATTTTATTTTTCTAGGATTTCTTGTAGTCTATCTTTTTCTTTGTGCCCTTTGTTTGTAAAACCATTTTCATTTGTCACTATGATGGATGAAATTCCATTTAGATCATTGACAATAGAGGAACAATTATATTTCACCAATAGATTTGTTTCCTATCATTCATTTGAATTTTTGTGTGATCTTTGTGATTTTCAAAAGGAGTTAGGGGTAAGGTTAGATGGGTTTAATGAATTCTATGCATGTGAGATTTCTATTAGACGAGCATTATCTGGATCAATTCCTTTTAGTCAGGCCCTTTGGATGAATTTTGAGGAAAGCTTCCTAACCATGACCCATAAGTGGAACGAATTGGTGGATTCGTATGAGCAAAGAGACCTAGTTTCTAAGAACATGGACCTTGAATTGGACCAATATTGTGAGATGGTTAGTGTTGAACTACCTAGTTGCATGAGTGGGATAGATTTCACCAAAACTTATGACACGCATGAGGAATCCTTTAGGCAATTGGAACATAGTAATCAAGTTGAATATTACTATGAATCGGACTTAGAATTTCAAATGGCTAGAGAAGGATTTGAGATACTTAGGAATGTGTTTGGGTTAGATCCTACCAAAACACATGATGAACATATAGGTGATTTAGATACTATGGAGAATGAGGTTAGAAATGCAAGACCACTAAATACCCCACAAATCCTACAATCATTTGAGGTTAACACACCGCCCGTGACTTACCCAGAAGAAGTAGAAGAGACTATAGGAACCCCAATAGAGGTAGAACCCTTGGACCAAACACAACTAGAGGATATAGGTTTGAATACTTGTAGTCATAACCTTTCTTTTAGTTATATGGAAGTTCCTAGTTTTGATGAACCGGAGCCTCAGCCAAAACCGTTACCTAATCTTCCATCCTTAGATGTGAATTTAGGAATTGAAAAAGGTCCCGATCCACCCATCAAACCATGTAGTCCGGGTAATGTTAAGATTAAGGTAGTAGACTCTAAGCCTTGTAGTGAGGAAGACAATATAGGAGTGAAAAATGACCTTACATGTCTACATCACCCATTCATGATTGATCACAAGAAACATTATGGGTTTAAACCGGGTTTATTAGGTCAAGATGGGTTCCCAATTAGGAGTCTCTCGAAGTTGTTAGAAAATGATCCCTTTTTATGTGAACACTTTAACTCACCCATTGACCAAAGTGAACTAGGTAAGGTTATGATGAAAGGAGCACACCCCTTTGAGCATATAATTCATCCACCAATCTTTCCTCACGTGGCATACTCCTACCGAGCTGGTGTGTATCGCTACTATCACCCGCACTTAACCCTAAGTGTAGGGAAAACCTCCCCTATTTCCGTTAAATAAGGGTAGAGTCAGGCTCGTGACTCGAACAAAAACAAGCGCTTCTTGGGAGGCAACCCAAGCTTTATTTGCTTTGTGTGTTTATTTATTTGTTTGTTTGATTTTATTTGCTTCCGTATGTATGTTTAATTATTATTATTATTGATTCATGTTCGAAACTAAATTGTGAAAATGCTTTATCTTGTTTTTAACTTCGTCTTAACTACATATAAAGGTATTTTGCAAAAAGATAAGTGTAAGGGAAATCCAAATCGGTTTATTAGAACAAATGAACATGAATCATAACAATATTAAATTAACATACATATTAGTAATTGTTTGAGTCAAATGCTTGTATCGAGTCATAATGATGTTTTGCAGGAATTCCAGGAAGTAAGGTATAGGTTTTTCCAGAAATTTTCCGGAAACTTATCATGAGAATTCTGTCAGATCATTTCTGACGGCGTCAGGCATTACAACCTGACGGCGTCAGGTTTTAATTTTCTGAAATTTTTGAAAGTTTTGTTTTTCTACCGGAATCATAAAAAGTTTTTATTAAATCTCTAACTTATAAACTCCAGGAATCTGCAAAATAATCATTCCACAAGCATTATATCCTTATATAGATTTATCCCGCCGATGTTATGCAGGTTTTCGTGTTTGTTTTCTCAGGTTTAACAGGTTATTTTGGACAAGGAGATGTATGTGGAATCTAGCTTTTGGCGATGCATTAGTCTTGGAGCTTCTACATTCTCTTGGAAGAAGATCTAACCATGTTACCTCTTTATCCACCGAACGAATCAGGGGAGTATTTGATTTCATTCTTTTACCTTATTAACTTTTACATCTTGTTATTTGAACATTGGGGACAATGTTCATCTTAAGTGTAAGGGGGGGTAAAGTACGATACTTTAGAGAATGCTATTACGCTTGATTTTTGTTTGTTTAATGGTAGATGTGTAATAAAACTGAGAGAAATACCTGTTAAGGCAATTTTAGTGCCAAATTTAAAATTTTTTACAACATTTAGGAGTGAAACTTTGGTCTTAATGAGCGTCTCATGGATAGGAGTTATATGACTAGCACAAAACCGTACCACTAAAAAATTTTCCACCCCCAAATATGTGAGGTTCGCCCCTAGAATTGGTAGGAAAAGCATTTATGCTATGATGTGTGTACCGGTAGCACTTAGATTCTAGAACTTGCGTTAGGACCATTCCGAGGCCACAAGTGAGACTACATTCGTGTAGTTAGATTTACTACATGATAAGAGGCATTAGGATTAACCCATTGTTTTACACCTGTGTTTTTGTTATGATTACATTGGCTACATTGGTCAAGTAATTCTCCCACACCCTTTGCGTTGTACTCATTTTTAGTACACGATACCCCTAGTACACCCCTCAGAGCCTATCTTTCCATTTCGACCTTTAAGCATTTTACTTAAAGGAAGAATTTGTTACACCCCACTTAAATGTACACCCAAATCGCCTTAGCCTACCTTGTATGCACTCATTTTTAGTGCATTATTGTGACAACATTTGTTTAAACCCCAAGTTAATTATCTAATTGATTACATGGTTGCTAAGTCGAGTCATATCCTTGTACATATTGTTTTAGGACGATTGGGACTCATGGGTAAAGTACTAGTGTAATGGAGTAATGGGGAAGAACAACATTATTACCCCCATATGTGCTAAATATTTTAAAAGTACTCCAAGTGTTTCGATTATCTTAATTCGAGTCATTAGAATAGTTATTTGTAAAGTTATGTAAAAGTTCAAGTGTAAGGGAATGCAACGCCCCTTCGATGTATTATTTTGGATGGTAGGGCAAGAGTGTATGCAAAAAAAAAAAAAAAAAAAAAAAAAATCGAAAAAATCAAGAAAAATACAAAAAAAAAAGAGAAAAAGAAAAGTAGAAAAAACATACGGACTACCATCCCGTTTCATTTTATGTTTATTTTATGTTTTTGTTATTTTGTTTTTAGCTTAAGTCGAGTCTAGTCTTGGCTTAGCAACGCCATATTGTACATGTAATTAACCAAGATCTTTAACTCGCCACCAGTAAAATATCCCTTATCCAACAAATCCGTGTTTATCATATCCCTACACCTAACGTTATAACCCGTTTAAAAGCCCTCTTTGATAGTTTATCTTAGGTGCTTACGCCTAGTGGAGGAGGTATTTTTATCCTTTCCCAAGCCTATGGTAATCTATTTGCTATGACAGGTAGTGAGAGATATTATCTGTTTTCATTTATGAGATATAATTTTATGACACCTGAGAGATGTGAGTATCTAAACACTACTTGTGAGGTGCTAGTTTGTAATCTCCGTGCTTATTATGATTAAATTGGAACGACTATTTGTTGTAATTACTTTTATATTAGCGTTAAATGACCCTTAACTTGTATTTTGATTAGAATAAAAGCGCATTTGCTTGAGGACAAGCAAATCTCAAGTGTAAGGGTATTTGATGAAGTGAAAAGTGTACCGCTTTTAGGGGGTCATTTAAGCCCTAAATCGTATTTATTTGATCAAATATTGCCCTAAATCGTTCCTTTTGTCATTTTAGGTACTTTGGAGAAGAAATCTGGAAAAGGAAGCATTTTGGACGTTTTTGGAGCATAAAAGTGAAGAAAACGACAAAGTCTCCAAAGCTGCTGGAAAAGTACATGTGACGGCGTCAAGGATTGCTCCTGACGGCGTCACGGCTTGGCAAAAGAGGTGGATATGACAAAATACACGTGACGCGCCAGAGAGTTTTACAATGGAAATCTAACGGCGTCACCCTTTAAGGTGATCAAGGTCGTCACGGTTTAAGTTAAAGAGAGACGGCGTCAAGCACAATTCTGACGGCGTCAGCCCTTGACGGGCCAGAGAGGATTTTGGAGGATTAAAGAGGGACGGCGTCAGGAAGACCATCCGGGGACCCTAGCCGCGGCGAGGTGACGGCGTCACCTCCTACAACGTGACGCCGTCAGCCCTAAATTCTATATATAGTTTTGCAATTTTTAGTCATTAGTGTGCAACTTTGTGAGGAGAAACCCTAAGACGAATTTTCTACCATTTTTAAGGGTTTTATACCCTTGGATCTCCCATGTTTAATTGAAGATAAGTAATCACTTAATCATTCAATATGTCTATGTGTTGTTTGATTATATCTTGTTCTTGTCTTTTAATTAACATGCTAGGCTAGATTTATCTTGTGTTTGCTTAGATCTAATGAAACCTAACTATTGATTATTGGTTGTTGGTGTGTTATTAATTGTATTGGATGATTGTTTATCGATGTTAGGCTTAAGAAAACTGGCTAACCTCCTATACGGTAACTTGCTTGAACGTCTTAAGAAACATGAACCAATGCGTACTAAGGTTATTATGGTTGTATTTAATGAATGAGCGAATTCTAGTGATCCCATGTTAGGAGCTTCTTAGCCGGCTCGACATAGGAGTGAAGTAGGAGCTTGTAGAGTTGGGGAAGTACGTACGCCACCCCACGATTGGTATTAAGGAATACACCCGTCATCCACGCAATTAATACACACTAATCAACCGGTAAAAGATAGTTAGGGAGTAAGGAAATCTAAGTAAACACATTTCTCTCCATATAAGTTCCACAACCTTTTCATTTTCAGTTATTTTATTTTATTTGCAATTTTAGTTATTTGGGTTAGTTGACTAGCAACTAATTCCGCCCACTCCTTCAAACCCGAGATTTTACTTGCTTTCATAAAAATATAAAAATACAAAAAGAATCTTCCCTCACCCTTAGACCTATTAGAGTAGTTTTTCAATCCTAACGACACTATTCCCCTAGAGAACGATCAATCCCCCGGTACTTGCCACTTCACTATACTACATCGGTCAGGTACACTGCCTGGTGGGGATTGCAAGCCTCTTGAGATCCCTCGAGAGGTAAAACCTGTTGTAAGGTCGCAAAACCACGCATCAGCTGTTGGGAAAAGCCATGCAAGGAATGGAGAGTGGGTAAACATCACCATGAAGAAGGTAAACACTTTACTTTCTATGGATGATGATTCTGATTGGCAGTCTTACATGAATTATATTTGTGTAGATCTTAAATTTGTTGAGGAACAAAGGCTTAACATGTTTTCAAAATATAACAACATAGTGTCAGAATTGAATAAATGTAGAGATGAATTGCTTGTACTGAAGCAAGCCAAATTAGAAAAAATTACTCTACAAATTCAGAACACTGAAATTTTGAAACAAAACCAAGCCCTACAAACTGAACTTAACAAAGAAAAGGCTGTCATCCAAGGCTGGACCAAAAAGAACCCCAAGGTCTTTGATACTGTGGGTTTAATCCCTAGGAAAACAATAGGAATTGACCATCACATGGTTAACCCCTATGTAAGTCCCAGTGAATTGACCTTTGTTCCAGCTGGCATATCATTTGAGCAAGAAATGCATCCCAAGTCAAATGACTGGATTGTCAGGGATAACCCAGTCAGTAAGTTACCAAACTTTGAAACTAGAAAGATCTTGCTTCCTGAAAGTCAGGCTTTGAAAAATATGCTTGGACTTACTGAACAACTTAGTAAGCTTGAACTCACTGAACAACTCAGTAATACTGATTCAGTGAATGAGTCTGAATCAGAATCATATCCACCACTTCCACCACTGAATACCCTTCAGGGTGCTGCACCCAACTTAGGCCTCCCACCAATGGTCTACTCTCAACACTCTCCAAAGGAGAGGTCAGGAATGGGAAAAACAATCCTGAAAAGACCAACACTTGAAGTCACAGTAAATACTGATGACTCATCATCTTCAGTCCCTTCTGAAGTAATAACCCAAAGCCCTGACTCTAAATTTGATCAGTTGGCTGAAATGGTCAGGAATCTGGGTGAGAAGATTACATCTTCTGAGAAACCTTCTCAATCCAAGAAGGAACAAAAACCAGCTTCCTCAAGAACCAAACCCAAACCCTCAAAACCCCTGAAAAGATGTGAACTATGTAACTATACCAATCATATCACTGATGATTGCTATAGAATTCTTTACTGCATGATTTGCAAAAAAGATGATCACAGGACCTCTGATCATAAAACACATTCAGTCACATCAAAGATGGCAAGCCTTAAAGCTCAGTCTTTAAATTACCCTTCTGATTCTAAACAGAAACAGAAACAAAAGGCAAAACCTTTTGCACCTTGCCCTTACTGTGGGTTCAATGACCACCATCCTAAGGATTGTCAAATTGACAATTATTGTAAAAATAGTGGAAGTTCCACTCATGACACCTCAGGAGGTGATAAGGCCATTCAGGCCAGAAGAGGTATGACAAAGTCAGCCTCTCAGTCTACTGAGTCTACATCAGCAATAAAATGCATAATTTGAGGTAGCTCAGTCCACTCCACCACTGACCATAAATCAATTGTAAATGTTAAAAAGACCCCCAAAACCAAGCCCTCCAAGAAGTGGAGTCCTAGAAAGAACTAACCCAGTTTACTATTTGTGCAGAAACATGCCAGGGATCCTGTTTGGCATCTAGATAGTGGATGTTCTAGGAGCATGACTGGTGTGAAGGAGTATCTGCACAAGTATGTTGATGAATCAGGACCCAAAGTGATATTTGCTGATAACTCATCATGTCTCACTAAAGGTTATGGTTTAGTAAACTGCAATGGTATAGTCTTTACTAGGATAGCTTATGTAAATGGTCTTAAGTACAACTTGATTAGTGTCAGTCAACTATGTGATGCTAAATACATAGTTCAGTTTGATGATAAACAAGGAATCATATTCAATGCTAATAAGGAAATTGTCCTTATTGCACCAAGAAGACATGATGTTTATGTGTTGGACATGTCCATTCTGACTCAGAATGGAACTTGTCTCTTTACCAAGGCCACTGAAACTCTCAATTGGCTTTGGCATAAGAGACTCTCCCACCTGAATTTCAAATACATAAACAACCTTGTTAAACAAAACAAGGTCCTTGGCTTACCATCTCTTGTGTTTTCAAAGGATAAACCATGCTCATCTTGTGAAAAAGGTAAACATCACAGAGCATCCTTTAAAACCAAAACCAACTTTTCCATCAGGAACTGCCTACATCTTCTCCATATGGATCTATTTGGACCAATTAGTCCTAGATTCATTAACCATGAGAAATATACTCTTGTCATTGTGGATGAATACTCAAGATATACTTGGGTATACTTCCTGATCAAAAAGAGTCAGGCAGCTGAAACAATAATGTCCTTTGTCAGGAACATTGAAAATCAAAATGACATCAAGGTCAAACAGATTAGGACTGACAATGGATCAGAGTTCAAAAATTATGAACTTGAATGTTTCTGTGATGAGAAAGGAATTTCCCAAAATTTTTCCTCACCATATACACCTGAACAAAATGGTGTGGCTGAAAGGAAAAATAGAACTCTCATTGAAGCAGCCAGAACAATGCTAAATGGATCAGTCCTTTCCAAATACTTTTGGATTGAAGCAGTAAAGACTGCCTGTTACACACAAAACAGATCCATCATTGTCAATAGACATAGCAAAACTCCTTATGAGTTATTCAAGTGAAGGATCCCTGACATCAGCTACTTTCATGTCTTTGGGTGTCCTGTGTTTATTCATAATCACAAGGATCACTTGGGAAAATTTGATGCCAAAGCTGATGATGGATACTTCCTTGGATACTCCCTTGTCTCAAAGGCCTTCAGGGTGTTCAACACTAGGAGACAGCATACTGAGGAAACATTTCATGTTACCTTTGATGAGAGCACTGATGCTATCAGTGTCTCTAACAACTCAGTGGAAGAGATAGGTATTGATGAATCATCAAGATATCCTCCTGATGAACATCATCCTGAAAATGGTCCTTCCACTCAGTACCAAGCAAATGCTGACATCTCCTATTACATCATTCCCCATAACCTCCCTTAACCAACCATCACTGAGTTTGTTGAAGTACAAAGTACTGATGAAATCATTCAGTCAGTACAAAATATTCAGGAAACAAACAATCACAGTGATGAGTCAACCCATTCAGATACTCAAGATACTGAAGATCATCATGTGTCTGATCCTGATCCTACCCATCAGGCCTCAACAAGCTCTAATCAGTTTCCAAGACCTCAGGACAGTTGGACTAGGTCTCAGGATATAGAACTTGTCAATATAATTGGTGAGCCTACTGAGGGCATGCTCACAAGAAGCATGGCTGCTGAACTGAGAGCAGCCTCAGCCAATGAATGCCTATTTGTGGACTTTATTTCCACAATAGAACCCAAAAGTGTCAAGGAAGCACTTAATCACCCAAGTTGGGTTCAGGCCATGCATGATGAACTAGAACAATTTGACAGAAACAAGGTAATGACCTTGGTCAAGTGTCCTGAAACAAGGTAATGGCATAGTCATTAAAAACAAAGCCAGACTTGTAGCCAAAGGCTATAATCAACAAGAAGGCATTGACTATGAAGAAACATTTGCACTAGTAGCAAGGATGGAAGCCATCAGGATCTTCCTTGCTTTTGCTACATACATGAACTTCAAGGTGTACCAAATGGATGTTAAAAGTGCATTCTTAAATGGTTCACTGAAAGAAGAAGTTTATGTTCAGCAACCTCCTGGATTTGAAAGCCATGAGTTTCCTGACTATGTCTGCAAGCTTAACAAAGCCCTTTATGGACTGAAACAAGCTCCCAGGGCATGGTATGAAACTCTTTCAGCCTTCCTGATCCAAAACAAATTTGTCAGAGGCAAGATAGACAACACATTGTTTATCTACAAGACAAATAATGATGTCATACTAGTACAAGTGTATGTTGATGACATCATCTTTGGCTCAACAAGTTTTAAACTTTGCAAACAATTTGAAAAACTAATGGCAAAGAAATTTGAAATGAGCATGATGGGAGAACTGACTTACTTCCTTGGTCTTCAAATCAAGCAGACTGATAAAGGAACCTCTATCAGTCAAGAGAAGTATGTCAGAAGCCTACTGAAGAAGTATGAGCTCAGTGACTGTGCCTCAGTCAAGACTCCCATGGTACCCCCAAACAACCTTGGTCCTGATCTCACTGGAAAACCAGTAAATCAAACTCTTTATAGAGGAATGATAGGATCACTGATGTATCTACTTGCATCAAGGCCTGATATCCAATTCTCAGTATGTTTGTGTGCCAGATATCAATTTAACCCAAGAGAATCTCATATCACTGCTGTGAAAAGGATATTCAGGTACCTGAAAGGTACTCCAAGCCTTGGATTATACTATCCAAAATGCTTAGGCCTTGATCTTAAAGGATACTCAGACTCTGACTATGCTTGATGCAACATGGACAGAAAAAGCACCTCAGGCTCCTGCCAAATTCTTGTTGGAAAACTAGTCTGTTGGAGTGCTAAGAAGCAACAGTCAGTTGCCATGTCCTCAGCTGAAGCTGAATATGTTGCAGCAGCAAGTTGTTGTGCAAATGTACTCTGGATGAAAAGTCAACTCAGTAACTATGGAATTCAGTACAAGATGGTTCCCATCTTTTGTGATAACACAAGTGCAATTGCCATCTCAAACAACCTTGTTCTTCATCAGAGAACAATACACATTGATATTAGATATCATTTCATCAGGGACCATGTCATGAATGGTGACATAGAATTACACTTTATTCCCACTGAATATCAGCTAGCTGATATATTCACCAAGCCATTGGATGAACCAACTTTCACTAGACTGAAAGCTGAACTTGGAATGTTGGATATTGAGAATCAGTCCACTGATTGATTCCATCCAAATAAGTGTAAATTCTGAAAACCCAGGTCCCTGACTCAATGTGGTTTTCAGTGAAATGAATCACTGAACCTCAGGAACTAAACCCAAGTTCCTGAAATCTTGGTCCTCAGGAACTTGACCCAAGTCCCTGAACCCTTGAACCTCAGGAATTAAACCCAAATTCCTGAACTCTAGAACCATCAGTGACTAAAGCCAAGTCCTGACAAACAGGTTCACTGAATGAAAAGGCATTCAGGGCCCTCAAGAGACATTCAATACTAACTTAAATGCTCTAAGTATCTAGTTAGTAAATGTCCGAGGTTGGTAACTGAATTCTTATTTAATATAAGAATATTTGTTCTTTTGCCTTTCTGGCTTCCACCTCTGGGCCCCCACATTCTCACTTGGCATTAAATGCCTCTCCAATCATATTACAGATATGTGATGACTCATCTCTGCAAATTACACTTTTGCAGAACTGCTCAACTGTTCACCTTGACTGTTGCGCCAAACCAGGGAAATTGGAGTGGTGGCATTAAATGCGGATCCCAAAACATTTTATTCAAAACAGTTTCCAAAAATTCTTTTTTGAATAAATAAAATCCGCTTAGTACCCAAATTACCCCCACTTCACTTCCCTATAAATACCCCCATACAAAAAAACACACACATGTTTTTAGAAATCTTAAGCAAAATTTTGCCCTTTTCTTTCAAAAAACTAAATCTTGTGTGTGTGTTCTTAGCCTTTAGAAACCCAGAATCATTTGTTAACCCAGACCTACCAATACAAATGGCTTCTTCTAAAGCTATCAAATACGCCCCTAATGTGGAATTCACATTGGAGGGTGTAGACCTCACCAAGAACAATGTGGTAGGAAACTTTACCTATCCACAAAAGTTCTATGCGTACAAGAATGTAGTGAAGTATCTTCAAAACTGCTTTCTTGCTACGACATTCACCAAGACCCCCTCAGTCATCTACCATGACTATTTGAGGGAATTCTGGTGTACTTCAGTGCCAACCAACCCTGAGGACACCAAAGAATCCATCATCACATTCACAGTGATGAATGGGAGAAGGACCCTCTCCCTGGATTACAAAACCTTCATCAAGGCCACTGGTCTTGATTTCGCTAAGGCCTTTGAGCCCAACCCTACTGACCAAGAGGTTAAAGCAGAATTGCTTTATCTAGGACCTCATGACCCTAAGCGTCCTACAATGGCCGCCGGAGCCTTATTGGAGAAGGCTCCAATAGTTAAAACCTGGTTCCACCCCTATCTGGAGGATCCTGATGACCTTCATCATTCAGGTCCTTGGAGGGAATAAATCCTCCACAGAGTAGTTGAACTCATCACAACAATTAATGTTGTTCAGTCTCCTGGAGGGTAGAAAAATAGATATTGGAGGAATAATCTTCCGTGACCTTGTTGCCAAGCTCTCAGGGAAATCTGGGCAAAGACTTATGTCTTATCCTAGGTTTATTTCCTGCGTGCTTCAGGACCTATTAGGCCCTGACTATGTTAGGTCTGACGTTGAAGGTACAAAACCTGACGTCCTACATAAGACCAATTATACGAGTGACATTACTGAGGTACAACCCATTGCCCTGACCAACTACATGCTAGTGGTTAATCAGGGGGAGAACGCTGTTTCTCTAGTACCTTCACCTACAAAGAAGGTGAAGAAGACAAAGAAGGGTCAGTCGAGTAAGGTGGTTAAACCCAAACTACTCGCCACTGAGACTGATGCCTCAAACAACCCTAAAAAAGGGTTAAATTTGGCCGAGACCTCTGAGACACCCGTCACTGAGACCCTCTTGACCCAAAAACAAACACCAACGGAGGGCACTAAGAAATCATCGTCAGTGTCCTCGGGCAAAACCTTTCCTCATGATTCCACTGACAAAAACAAGTCATTGGAGTCAGGAACCTCCACTCATTCACATCCCGATGAAGGCACTGACAAATCACACTCAGGGCCTGAGGGAGAACAGGGTCCTGAATCCTCGGTTGAGCAGCACTACTCAACTAGGAAGGGGACCCACACCCAATCACATCCCGCTCACATCCCTGAGAAATCTCACTCAGGGTCTCAGGGAGTCAAGGACCCTGAATCCCCAAAAGGGCAGAATAACCCTGATGGGAAGGGGGTCCATAAATCATCACAAACAGTGCCTCATGATAGTTCTGAAAAACACCCATCAAGACTTGAAGGCGCTAAGGGGGACAAAGACTCAGAGAGATATAAACCACCCGCTGATACGGAACCCATAAACCCCTCAGGCGGATCCATTCTCTTGGGAACTGACCCAAACACCAGGCTGAGAAATTAGTTATTATGGTTAGCCAGGCTGAGCAAACCCACTCAGTTTTTATGGCGGGGTTAGGACCTGGCCAAAACCAAGGCAAGTCTTCTTATGAAGAGGAGCCGGGTACCTTTTTGGAGATTGAGTCTATGGTGGATACTAAGGCTCTTCTTGATTCTGAAGATGATCTCAAGGAAGAGAGTGAGGAGGAAGTTTTTGAGGTAGGTGATGACATGGAGACTGATGCCCAACCTACTGAACAATCGCATCAGTGTTCTCCTCATGGTGAAGAATCTGAATCTCAGGCTGATCATTCTTCAGATTCTGAATCATCCTGCCCTCCTAAACTCAAGAAGTATGACAACATTCTTCCTCTAACTGAAAGGCAATTGGTCAAGTTCCTACAAAAGGCCAACAATGCTCTCTTTACTGGGCTCACTGAAGATTTGTTTGATCAACACACTGAAGCTGCTGTTCATTATGTCGATCTGAAGGAATCAGTGGAATCTTATCATGATGATGTTAATGAGCACAAGTCGTCTATCTCCTTCTCCCTGACGAATCTTGATCATAATCTTAAGTTGTTCAACGAGTCTCTCACCGAAATACAAAAGAGCGTTGAAACTATTCCAACGTCAGTGAAAGATGACCCTGAGCTTAACAAGACAATTCTTCAGGCTTCTGAGATCTACCAGCAACAATCTACTCAGCTGGCTGAGCTGGTAAACATGCTGACCTCCTCAAATCTTCAGGGACTCAGCTCTATAGTGGACTCCATCAGGTCTTCCCTGGGTCTTATGGAGTCCCACATGGCATCTTTGGCTAATTCTTCTTCTTCCATGGCTTGGACTCTTGGGCCAAGCATGACAGCAATAGAGGCTTCTCAGGCTTCTCTTGAGGCTAAGGTCTCAACTCTTCAGAAGGAAACCTCAGACATCAAATCAATGATGACTGAGATCTATCAGGCCTTCAAAGGTCACGCTCCCTCAACTTCAGTGAGCACACCAACTTTTGCTCTCACCGAAGGTCAAGCAACAGTTGAGGGGGTGAGAGTCACTGAAGAAGAACAACCTGAACAACCTCCTTCTCACACTGAGGGGGAGGTTCCTGAGACAAACCCATCTTCATCCCACCAAGACAAAGGCAAAGGCATTCTAACAACCACTGAGCCTAAGTCTACAATCTTGGTGCCTGCTTCCTCTGAAAGAAGGCAAGACCCTGATGAGCCAGTCAGGGTCCCTTATGAGGTAAATGGAAAAATTCTTCTTCTCACAAATGAGGAAATTCAGGCTCATATGGAGAAAGAGGAGGTAATGAAGAAGGCAGCTGAAGAAGAAAGGGCAAGCAAGGCTGCTCTTATTCAGGTGGTACACGAAGAGGCCAAAAAGATTGGGTTGCCTCCAAAAGTTGTCTCACGAAGGAAAGGTGGGGAGACCTTCGTGAAAGCTCAGTCTGCTGAGATGTTGGCTCTCAGGGAGAAAAGGGAAGAAAGGTTAAAGAGAGCTGAAGAGATTAGGCAGAACATGATTGAGAGATATCAGTGGGTCATGACAAGCAGGTTGAAACCAGAACCAATCACTGATGTCAAGATTCATCGAAACACCAAACCTGCCATTGTTACTGTCTACAGAGGTGCTGAAAAGAGAAACTTTGAGGTTCATAACCCCTTCAGATTCGCTGACTTCAGGATCACTGAATTGGATGAGTTGGGTCCAATAATAGCGAAAAAATCAAATTTTGTGGTCCCTGGTCTGTTGAAGTCCCTGAGTCTAAGGTATGAAAGATTTGCAGCAACACCTCAGGAACTTGGTATTCCATCTCTTCTTCCTGCTTCAGCTGAACAACCTGCTCCCTTTCAGTCTTCCTCAAGAAAGAGAAAGAAGAATGAAGCTAAGCCTGAGATTAAGGTCCCTGGTCTGGATTGTAACAGAGCCCTCCCTGAAGGAGTTCCATTCAGGAACAACTTGGTCATCGAACAACCTGAAAGAGGTTTGTTCTTCACTGATGAGTTTGGAGACCCAGCCTTCCAAAGATGGAGTGATATTGACCAATCAGGAATCAAGGCAATACTGGGTTTCCTCATGATGGCCTCACCAATCAAGACTCCTGAGAATGTGAGGTTCTGCCAAGACCTGAGAACAAAGATTCAAGAGCATCCTGACCAGCATGAGCTAGAGTCCAAGAAGCCAAAGCTTGAAGCCCTAGGTTATAAGATCGACTGAATGAATCTGCCAACACCACCACTATCCTTGTACTATGTATAGTTTCGTTAGGACTTGTAATAATATTAATAAGATGATGTTTTTGTTATTTCAGTGTCCTTATTTACTTTCTAGTACATTCAGTATGAGCAGAAGTCATTAGCTCACTCATAACTGATCAAAAACACTTAAGCATAATTTATATCCAAATAGGGGGAGATTGTTGGGTCCTTCAGTACCCAAGAGTCGTTAAAACAAGATTTGAATACAAATTAAGCTAAGTGTAAATTAAACCGAAAACATTCCAAGTCACTGAGTGAACAGTCACTCAGTGAGTTACCTTCAAGATGCTCAGGACGAGTCTAAGAAGAAAGATTCACCACACAGTGACGCGGTACTCACTGAAGTGTTACTTGAGACGAAGAAGAAGGTAATGGATCAGTGAGCTTTAGACAAGAGCTCACTGAACCCAGTCTCCTCAACAACAACAACTGAAGACTGAAGACAAATGCCTGAAGAACCTAAAGCCTGAATAAAAGGCGGGAAAAGAAGGAAGGTTTTAAGAAGATAAGAACAAGTCTTATCGGGGTCAGATAAACCATCCCTCAAGTGACCAAAAGTCTAAGAAGTGTAAGGTCAGACACTCGAAGACTTGCTGGCGCAATCCTATTGGTTCTTGGAAATGACAACTACTGTTGTAGTTGTCAGACACACTTCATGTTTATTTATCTAGTTTTAAATCTTCAGTACTCTTGATCTGATTGTCTATAAATAGCAAACAGATAGAGAAAAGTGGGTAAGGTATTCTTGTGCAATTAAAGCTTAGACTTTCGCAAATACCCCTTTTCTTCTACAAAGAGTAACGTATCCCTGAGATAGCTCAGTGGGTCGAATTGTTACCACTTAAGCATAGCTTGAGTTTAGATAAGAGACACCATACCTTGTCTATTCAATCCCAAGTGTTTGTTCCGCAAAACACTTGGGTAATAGATTCTTTGATTCATTTCTAATAAGAATTTAAACGTTGAAAATACTGTGTGTTTTTATATTAACGTTTCATTAACTGTTAAAATTAATCAATACATTGCGTTAGTCATAAACACAAATAGATTAACTTTATAGTTAACTCTAAGCGTGTTAAGGGAACAACATGAGGAAACAATAGAACTTGTTGAAGAGTCTCGAATTAAAATGAAACAAAAAAACCCAGAGATAAAACCAATTGATTACAACAAACTCAACATACTTTCTGGAGTTAATTTTGTCCCACAAAAATAAACACCAAATTTTTCAAAAAACTAATTGTCCCAAAACTGTTTTCAAAACAAAAAGTTGTCTCTAAAACTATTTCAAACATTGAACAAATGTCCTCAAACAATCCTTTTAACATAAGTGATGCTAGAGGATTTCTAGATGATGTTAAAAAGAGAATTGAAACACTTCATGGGATTGTTAAGTCTAAAACTACTATGAGTATTAACAACTGGCATTCCAACTTTCATGTAGAAATGAAAAAGGTGTTTGAAACCGAAATTACTATTCCATTGAACAACATCAATGCGAGGGTAATTCATTTTGAACAAGCATTTTTGAAAGAAACAGTTGACTTTGTCAAAGACCACAAATCCCTGGTTAAGGAGGCTAATGAATGTTTTGAACAATGCAAAATTTTGGAAAACCTAAATGAGTCTATCTTTGAAGCAGTTATGTCTACCGATATTATGTCCATTATTTTGCAAACATATTATGTTGAAGACGATGAAAGACTGCGAGCTGAGACCTCCGCAATTGTTTCAAAATATGAAAATGCTCTTATTAAACTTGAAAAGAAAGGGGATATTATTTGAAAAAGCATCATACTTGCCACAAATATGTGTTTCGCGTAGCGAACAAAATTTATGCAGAAAATGACTATCCAAGTTACATAAATGGAATTTTTTAGGCATTATGACCATTTTACCCATCCAAGTTACATAAATGGTCCCTGTCCCTACGCTAAATTACGTCCAACGTCCCTATTTTTTTTCAAATAATTTTTTTCCAACTTTTTTTTTCGAAAATATTTTTTTTCTGAAATGTTTATTCGAAATTATTTTTTTTTGAATTTTTTTTTATAAATTTTTTTAGAATTTATTTTCGAAAAAAATTTATAAAAAAAAAATAAAATGGAAAAAAAATTATTTCAGGAACAAAATTTCTAAAAAGAATTTCTAAAAAAAATTTTTTGGAAAAAAGTTTCTAAAAAAATTATTTCATAAAAAGTAAATGGAAAAAAAAAACAATTTCGAAAAAAAAAAAATTTCTAAAAAAATAATTTCACGAAAAAAAATTTATAAAAAAAATAATTTCAGAAAAAAATAATTTCGAAAAAACATTTCGGAAAAAAAAATATTTTCGAAAAAAAAATTGGAAAAAAAATAGGGATGTTGGACGCAATTTAGTGTAGGGACAGAGACCATTTATGTAATTTAGCGTAAGGACGGTGGATGCAATTTTCATATAATCTAGGGTAAAATGGTCATTACTTTTTTTTTTTTTTTTTTTTTGTCTTTAGTACCTAAAAAAGTCCATTTATGTAACTTGGATAGTCATTTTCTGCATAAATTTTGTTCGCTACGCGAATCACATATTTGTGACAAGTATGATACTTTTTCAAAGAATATCCCCAAAAATAAAATGTGTCATATTTTAAACAACTTGATCGAAAAACCGAGGAATGCAAGTATGACAAACTGTCGTATGAGTGTGCCTTCAAGAACATGAAAGAGCAAAATGATCTTTTGAGGGCTCAGCTGGAAAGTCAAAAAGGGAAGGGTGTGGACACTAAGTTTGCAAAACCATCGACTTCGGACAAACCAAATACTTCAAAACCGGTTGTTAAACCAAAAATGTCGATTTCTCAATCTGTTCCAAAAGTCGATGTGAAAAATGATTTGACAAAACCAGTCACTCCAACACCCTTGCCCAAGCAAAATGAAAAAGAAAAGATTGTTGATAAAGGAAAAGCGGTTGTCGAAACACCAAAAGTGACAGCACCTGGCCTTTATAAGATTAGTCCCACTATTGCGTCTGCCGCCACATATAAAACATATGGAACAAACGACAAGAGCGTAAAAGATAATCCAAAAGAGTCTAGGAATGCTAAAACAACTTCTAAGGACAACAATATAAATCCTAATGCGTGTGCCTTACCTTCTACAGGATTAGAAAGCAACTCTAGGAGCAGCAGACTACGGCCTAGGAGCAATACAAGGAACAATAGAGTCTCGCCTGTCTCTAAGAGTAGATGCCAGAATAAAGTTGAAGAAGTAGAAGAACACCCTAGGAATTTATCGCTTTGTAATAAGAGACATGTGTCATCTGAATGTAATGTCAAAAGTACTATTTCTAATGCATGTAATGACTTTGTTTGTTTAATGTGCAAGAAATGTTTACCTAATGATGTTTGTGATGATTATGTTTCTAAAAATGTGAATGTTACACCTGAACAGAAGAACGTTCCAGAACTAGTACTAGATCTAGATCTATAGGAAGACTAATTGCACGATTTAGGTCAACCACTAGTAGTCAAATGCCTAGGAACTATCTTAAGTATTGTGTATGAAAACCAACGGGTAGAGAGTTCATACTCCAGAATGGCAAATTGAAAGCTGTTCAAATTGAACTAGTAGAAACTTTCTATGAGTGTGATCCGAATTTTACCCCTAACCCCATGGAACCAAATTTTAAACGGTTTCCAAATACAAACTCCTCTGTTCTTCACAGGTTATCGAAATATGTCTTTGGATCGTCGACTCGGGTTGCTCCAAGCACATGACCAGGAATCTAAAGCTGCTGATCAATTTCGTCTGGAAATTCATGGGAATTGTACGCTTTGGAAATGATCATGTCGCAGCTATTCTAGGTTATGGAGATCTTCAGTTTGGGAATTACTTGATCACTCGAGTTTACTACGTCGAAGGGTTGGGACACAACTTGTTTTCGGTTGGGCAGTTTTGTGATGCAAATTTAGGGGTCGCATTTAGGAGAAACACGTGCTTAGTTAGAAATTTTGTTGGCAATGATCTCTTAACTGGGAATCGTGGCACCAACCTAGATGCTATCGACATCAACCAAATGGCCTCTTCATCACCAATTTGTCTTATGACAAGAGCATGCGGAACAAAGTCCTGGCTGTGGCATAGAAGATTATCCCATCTCAATTTCGACACCATTAACAAATTAGCCAAAGACAACATCGTCAACAGACTTCCTAAGTTCAAATACACCAAGGATCACTTATGTCCATCATGCGAAGAAGGAAAAAGCAAAAGGGCATCATATAAACCTAAAACCGTACCCAGTTCGGAAGAAAAGTTACATATGTTGCATGTAAAACCCTAAAATTTCCATTCATTTGAAAGTCCCATGTTGCCTCTCTAAAATTTTGAATCCACAAGAACAAATATATAAGGAACCAAATGAATTATGAAATGTATAACCTAAGTATTAATCTTTAAATTACCTAAATCTATAAACCTTACATTATAAGTTAATTTAACAAAATAAATATTCCTAAACTATTTTTTCCCTAGTCCTAACCTAGCTAATATTATGCACTACACAATTGTCCCATTCTTTTGAGCCTACACGTTTTCCTTTTGTGAATGAGATAAGAACCAAAAGTTTTGTGTCCATACTTGACTCCACACGTTTTCCTCTAAGCCAAAATATTTACTTTCCTATATCTATACACAATCATATTAAAAGTAAGAAGATTGCTTTCCCCTAGTGTGTGACCAAATCAGTTATTAAGATAGGAAGATGCCATACATTATTTTGTCTCTCAAATTTCATGACTTTCACTAAAACCCCACACGACATGTATGTTATGTAGGACCAATTTATTTCATTTTGTACACTTCTCGTTCTTGAAATTTTGGTAAGAATATTTGTCAAATAACTTCCTCAATCACCTCCCAAGATTTCAGCTAACCATCCTAATCTTGTCCCTGATTTATCTCCTAACCCTCCCCATTTACACGACATGCCCATGTGATAAACTCTCACCCTCACTCGTTTTTTTTAAAAAGCCTAGGAACTAAGCGCATAAGCTGCTAAGAATTCTCTTTAATCTCACAAAAGAACACACGACAACAACCTATCCATTTTTTTATTTGATGATCAGAATACACAAAAAGAGGTGAAGTAAAGGCTTTTGATCGTGGAGTATTTTCTTTTTGCTCGTAGGGCTGGTATTGTTGTGACTATCTTTTATGTTCTTACTTTCCTCGTACGATCCGATCATCAAGGTAACTCCCTAATCCGTTTAATGTTTTGTGATGTCCTTCATACGCATAGGATCAGTAATATGTTTTTGTTTCGAAGATATACATACCTCTTAAAAACAACCAACAACTCGTATGAAATATATACATCATGTTTTGTTTCGTTTAGTAAAAGTCGTATGAGATTAGAGATGCATGTGGCACGTAAATGGATGAACGTCACACATGACTCGCGAAAAGTGTACCGCTTTTAAGGGGTCATTTAAGCCTTAAATCGTATTTATTTGATCAAATATTGCCCTAAATCGTTCCTTTTGTCATTTTAGGTACTTTTGAGGAGAAATCTGGAAAAGGAGGCATTTTGGACGTTTTTGGAGCATTAAAGTGAAGAAAACGGCAAAGTCTCAAAAATCGGCTAAAAGTTACTCTTGACGGCGTCAGACTTTACTCTGGACGGCGTCATGCCTTGGCAAGAAAAGTTGGACGTGAAATTTACTCATGACGGGCCAGTGAAAATAGCATGTGAATTCTGACGGCGTCACGCTTTAACTTGATCGAGGGCGTCACGGCTTAAATCATAAGGGGACGGCGTCACGTTCATGGTTCGACGGCGTCAAGCCTTGATAAGCCAGAATGGATTTTTGAAGAGCTAAAGAGGGACGGCGTCAAGAAGGTCATCCGGGAACCCTAAAAGCGGCGAGGTGACGGCGTCACACTCCATAAGGTGACGCCGTCAGATCCAAAAATCTATATATAGTTTTCTAATTTTTTGTCATTAGGGAGAGCTTAGTGTGTGGAATTTTGGGAGAAAACCCTAAGACGATTTTAGCTACTTTTTCAGGGCTTTTTGCCTTGAGATCTTCCATGTTTCATTGAAAGATAAGTTATCAATTAATCATTCAATATGTCTATGTGTTGTTTGATTCTATCTTATTCTTGTCTTTTGTTTAACATGTTAGGCTAAATTTATCTTGTGTTTGCTTAGATCTAATGAAACCTAGCTATTGATTATTGGTTGTTAGTGTGTTATTAGTTGTATTGGATGACTGTTTATCTATGTTAGGCTTAAGAAAACTGGCTAACTTCCTATTCGGTAACTTGCTTGAACGTCTTAAGAAACATGAACCAAACGCGTACTAAAGGTTTTTATGGTTGTATTTAATGCACAAGCGAATTCTAGTGATCCCATGTTAGGAGCTTCCTAGCCGGCTCGACATAGGAGTGAAGTAGGAGCTTGTAGAGTTGGGGAAGTAAGTACGCCACCCCACGAATGGTATTAAGGAATACACCCGTCATCCACGCAACTAATACACACTAATTAACCGGTAAAAGATAGTTAGGGAGTAAGGAAATCTAAGTAAACACATTTCTCTACACATAAGTTTCTCACCACATTTTCATTTTTGTTATTTTATTTTATTGCATTCGTAGTAATTTGGGTTAGTTGACTAGCAACTAATTCCGCCCACTCCTTCAAACCCGAGATTTTACTTGCTTTCATAAAATTATAAAAACATAAAAAAAGAATCTTCCTCAACCCTTAGACCTAATTAGAGTAGCCTTTCATACCTAACGAACACTATTCCCTGTGGAGAACGATCAATCCCCCGTACTTACCACTACACTATACTACATCGGTCAGGTACACTGCCTGGTGGGGTTGTAAGCCTCTTGAGATCCCTCGAGAGGTAAAACCTGTTGTATGGTTACAAAACCACGCATCAAGTTTTTGGCGCCGCTGCCGGGGAATAGTTATTGTTTAGGTTGAATTTTTATTTCTATTAGGTCTACTCACTAGATTCCTTTCTAGTGAGATTTTTATTTTATTTTTCTAGGTTTTCTTTAGTCTATCTTATTTATTTGTACTTTTGTTTGTGATACCTTCCACTTACCGCATGAGTAACATTGGTCATTTGATCCCTGTTATTCGTGTTTTTCGCCGTGCAAATTTTCAACTACCCGTTCCCGCCCCCATAGTA
This sequence comes from Artemisia tridentata subsp. tridentata, assembly GCA_021014915.2. Taxonomy (NCBI): domain Eukaryota; kingdom Viridiplantae; phylum Streptophyta; class Magnoliopsida; order Asterales; family Asteraceae; genus Artemisia; species Artemisia tridentata. The sequence goes on along the minus strand of CP139509.1, from coordinate 240,061,962 downwards.
GCAAACAACAACCTTTCACCCGACCACCACTTTGGTAACAATTCTGAGATGGAGGAGTCTGACCATGAGAATGACTATGTTAGTCCATTTTACTACTCAGACTCCGATGAGGATATCGGTAATGGAGAAGTAGTTAACGAGGAATGGGGAAAAGAGGAAATTGATCCCTTTAAGTATGTTGACCCTAGGACTAAGATCGAAAAGGATAGCCTCTTTAACATGCAATTCCCGTGTAAAATTGGTTATCATGATTTTTATGCTTATCTTAACTCATCTTTGCCTATGAACATTATCTCTCGCGCTAATTATAATAAAATCATGGTAGATGAGCTTGAATATCAAGGAGATAACATTGTTGCTAGGATTAAGCCACTACACGTGTTCGTAGGAAGTTTTGTGTATTTGGTGGATTTTATGGTTATGGAGAATTTAGGAGAATTTATCGATGACAAATTAACCCAAGTCATTTTTGGAGAACCCTTCAAAAGGATGACCAACCTTGACGAAAAACTTGTGGACGGGTTAATTACATTCTCGGATGGGGATGAAGATTTTGTCTATCAAATGCCCCGAGCACATCCTAGGTTTAAGAACTACCCCATTGAATCTTGCAATAGAATTATGCCTATCGACTTGTTAAGTGAGAATGATAAGAGGAAGGGGCTCAAATATCCACATGAGAAAAATAAGAGATATTATCATGGATGTTTGGAGCTGAATGATGAATACAAGAGAGATGAGGCAACAATTAGATGGCTCACACTCGGATACGTGAGCATAAGCGACACTAGATGAGCCTTACTTTGAGTCTAGCTACAAGACTCGTTAATAAAGAAAAGCGCTTCTTGGGAGGCAACCCAAGCTTTATTTGTTTTATTTGCTTTGTGTGTTTATTTATTTGTTTGTTTGATTTTATTTGTTTCCGTATGTGTGTTTAATTTTTATTATTATTGATTCATGTTAAAAACTAAATTGTGAAAATGCTTTATGTTGTTTTTAACTTCGTCTTAACTACATATAAAGGTATTTTGCAAAAGATAAGTGTAAGGGAAATCTAAATCGGTTTATTAGAACACAAATTAACATGAATCGTAATAATAATAAATTAGCATACATATTAGTGTGTGTCTGAGTCAAATGCTTGTATCGAGTCATAATGATGTTTTGCAGGATTTCCAGGAAGTAAGGTAAAGGTTTTTCCAGAAATTTTCCGGAAACTTAAAATGAAAATTTTTGTCAGGTCATTTCTGACGGCGTCAGGGGTTATAACCTGACGGCGTCAGATTTAATTTCCAGAAATTTTTGAAAGTTTTGTTTTCATAAAAAGTTTTTATTAAATCTCCAACTTATAATCTCCAGGAATCTGCAAAATTATCAGTCCACAAGCATTATATCCTTATATATAGATTTTTCCCGCCGATGTTATGCAGGTTTTCGTGTTTGTTTTCTCAGGTTTAACAGGTTATTTTGGACAAGGAGATGTTTATGGAATCAAGCTTATGGCGATGCATTAGTCTTGGAGCTTCTACATTACCTTGGAAGAAGATTTAACCGTGTAATTTCATTATCCACCGAGCGAATCAGGGGAGTATTTGATTTCATTCTTTTACTTTATGCTTTTACATCTTGTTACTTGAACATTGGGGACAATGTTCATCTTAAGTGTAAGGGGAGGGTAAAAGTACGATTTTAGAAAATACAATTGCGCTTGATTTTTGTTTGTTTAATAGTAGATGTGTAATAAAACTGAGAGAAATACTTGTTAAGGTAATTTTAGTGCCAAATTTAAATTTTTTTACAACATATAGGAGTGAAACTTTGATCTTAATGAGCGTCTCACGGATAGGAGTTATATGACTAGCACAAAAACCGTACCACTAAAAAATTTTCCACCCCAAATATGTGAGGTTCGCCCCTAGAATTGGTAGGAAAAGCATTTATGCTATGATGTGTGTACCGGTAGCACTTAGATTCTAGAACTTGCGTTAGGACCATTCCGAGGCCACAAGTGAGACTACATTCGTGTAGTTAGATTTACTACATGATAAGAGGCATTAGGATTAACCCATTGTTTTACACCTGTGTTTTTGTTATAATTACGTTGGCTACATTGGTCGAGTAATTCTCCCACACCCTTTGCGTTGTACTCATTTTTAGTACACGATACCCCTAGTACACCCCTCAGAGCCTATCTTTTCGTTTCGACCTTTAAGCATTTTACTTAAAGGAAGAATTTGTTACGCCCCACTAAAATGTACACCCAAATCGCCTTAGCCTACCTTGTATGCACTCATTTTTAGTGCATTATTGTGACAACATTTGTTTAAACCCAAGTTAATTATCTAGTTGATTACATGGTTGCTAAGTCGAGTCATATCCTTGTACATATTGTTTCGGGACGATTGGGACTCATGGGTAAAGTACTAGTATAATGGAGTAATGGGGAAGAACATCATTTATTACCCCCATATGTGCTAAATGTTTTAAAAGTACTCCAAGTTTTTCAATTATCTTAATTCGAGTCATTAGATTAGTATTTGTAAAGTTATGTAAAAATTCAAGTGTAAGGGGGATGCAATGCCCCTATGATGTATTATTTTGGATGGTAGGGTAAAAGTGTATGCAAAAAAAAAAAAAAAAAAAAAAAAAAAAAAAAAAAAATCAAGAAAAACACAAAAAAATGAGAAAATGAAAAATAGAAAAAAAACATACGGACTACCATCCCGTTTTATTTTATGTTTATTTTATGTTTCTGTTATTTTGTTATTTCATTTCTAGCTTAAGATCGAGTCTAGTCTTGGCTTAGCAACATTGTATAGTACATGTAATTGATCAAGATTTTTAACTCGCCACCAGTAAAATATCCCTTATCCAACAAAGCCGTGTTTTCCTTTTCCCTACACCTAACGTTATAACCCATTTAAAAGCCCTCTTTGATAGTTTATCTTTGGTGCTTACGCCTAGTGGAGGAGGTTTTCGATCCTTTCCCAAGCCTATGGTAATCTATTTGCTATGACAGGTAGTGAGAGATATTATCCGTTTTCATTTATGAGATTTATTTTGATGACACTTGAGAGATGTGAGTATCTAAACACTACTTGTGAGGTGCTAGTTTGTAATCTCCGTGCTTATTATGATTGAAGTGGAACGATTATTTGTTGTAATTACTTTTATGTTTGCATTAAATGACCCCTAACTTGTATTTTGATTAGAGTAAAAACACATTTGCTTGAGGACAAGCAAATCTCAAGTGTAAGGGTATTTGATGAAGCGAAAAGTGTACCGCTTTTAAGGGGTCATTTAAGCCTTAAATCGTATTTATTTGATCAAATATTGCCCTAAATCGTTCCTTTTGTCATTTTAGGTACTTTTGAGGAGAAATCTGGAAAAGGAGGCATTTTGGACGTTTTTGGAGCATTAAAGTGAAGAAAACGGCAAAGTCTCAAAAATCGGCTAAAAGTTACTCTTGACGGCGTCAGACTTTACTCTGGACGGCGTCATGCCTTGGCAAGAAAAGTTGGACGTGAAATTTACTCATGACGGGCCAGTGAAAATAGCATGTGAATTCTGACGGCGTCACGCTTTAACTTGATCGAGGGCGTCACGGCTTAAATCATAAGGGGACGGCGTCACGTTCATGGTTCGACGGCGTCAAGCCTTGATAAGCCAGAATGGATTTTTGAAGAGCTAAAGAGGGACGGCGTCAAGAAGGTCATCCGGGAACCCTAAAAGCGGCGAGGTGACGGCGTCACACTCCATAAGGTGACGCCGTCAGATCCAAAAATCTATATATAGTTTTCTAATTTTTTGTCATTAGGGAGAGCTTAGTGTGTGGAATTTTGGGAGAAAACCCTAAGACGATTTTAGCTACTTTTTCAGGGCTTTTTGCCTTGAGATCTTCCATGTTTCATTGAAAGATAAGTTATCAATTAATCATTCAATATGTCTATGTGTTGTTTGATTCTATCTTATTCTTGTCTTTTGTTTAACATGTTAGGCTAAATTTATCTTGTGTTTGCTTAGATCTAATGAAACCTAGCTATTGATTATTGGTTGTTAGTGTGTTATTAGTTGTATTGGATGACTGTTTATCTATGTTAGGCTTAAGAAAACTGGCTAACTTCCTATTCGGTAACTTGCTTGAACGTCTTAAGAAACATGAACCAAACGCGTACTAAAGGTTTTTATGGTTGTATTTAATGCACAAGCGAATTCTAGTGATCCCATGTTAGGAGCTTCCTAGCCGGCTCGACATAGGAGTGAAGTAGGAGCTTGTAGAGTTGGGGAAGTAAGTACGCCACCCCACGAATGGTATTAAGGAATACACCCGTCATCCACGCAACTAATACACACTAATTAACCGGTAAAAGATAGTTAGGGAGTAAGGAAATCTAAGTAAACACATTTCTCTACACATAAGTTTCTCACCACATTTTCATTTTTGTTATTTTATTTTATTGCATTCGTAGTAATTTGGGTTAGTTGACTAGCAACTAATTCCGCCCACTCCTTCAAACCCGAGATTTTACTTGCTTTCATAAAATTATAAAAACATAAAAAAAGAATCTTTCTCAACCCTTAGACCTAATTAGAGTAGCCTTTCATACCTAACGAACACTATTCCCTGTGGAGAACGATCAATCCCCCGTACTTACCACTACACTATACTACATCGGTCAGGTACACTGCCTGGTGGGGTTGTAAGCCTCTTGAGATCCCTCGAGAGGTAAAACCTGTTGTAAGGTTAGAGATGCATGCATCATAAATGAATAAACGTCACACATGACTCGTGAATGCTATTTTCTTGACAACCTGTTGTGATCAATGCGACCCAAAAATGGTCATGTCGACCGACCCTTACTTGAACCCTAAGATATACTTAGTACGCATAAATTGGAAACCTGAAGCTTTATGTGTGTGGTGTCGTGATGTGTATGGATGTGTTTAAAATTGAGTCTGGTCGCTTCTTTTCTTTGTCGACCCAAAACAGAAACGAGCAAAGATAAAAGGAACCATATCTATATGCGTAAGCGTGATGTGTGTGGGTATGTTGTGTGTGAATCATATTCATGTTCGAGCTCGTCACGTCAATTTTTTGTTCGTCTCGATCAGACCTCATTGGATTCACGTTCGTTTTCGATTCAAGGGTGGTGCTTGTTCACGTTTGGCTTTGCATGGCATAGAAGTATATTTTTATAATAACCTGATAAGTATGATATTAAACCATTAGTGAATTGTGAAAACATGTTAAATACAAAACAGGGAAGATACAAAGATAAAGGCCATGCATGTTCACTAAGTTGAAGTTAAGATTGTAGGTGGAGAATGTACGTATGATTTAGAAATGAATCGGGTTTTGTGTATATTTAATATTATTGTTTATCTAGTGTCGTTTTGGCCCTAACCTTGTCTCGACTATTTTGACATCTCGCTGGTTAGAAATACCGGGAAGACAAGATGGGTTTTGGTTTGTTCTCGCCGGATTCGATGTGATACCGAAAGTTACCTTAGTGTTGAATCTGAGTTTTGTTTTGAATGTGTGATATCCGAGTATGTTATGTTCATTTCGAGTTCGATTCGAGTTTAATAATTTGGCCCGACTCCCTTTCGTCTCTAATTGGTAAAAATAAGTTCTAAAACCAGAATTTACACTTTAAACCTTAAAATTTGATAATTGTCATATTAAGCCCTAGACTTTGCTAAATTTACATTTTAGACTCTAAACTATGATAAATTGTCATATTAAACCTTAAACTATTATATTGATCACATAAAACCTTTAAGTTTATTTAATTGTCATTTGTGACCCCAATCTATAAAACTTACTTAATTTGGAAATTTACTTAATATGGAAGGTTACTAAATATGAAAAATTACTAAAAATAGGAAGTTTCTAAAAAAATAGAAAGAAACCTAAATTATGAAATCTGATTTAAAATGAGCTTATAAAATAATATGTGATTATTAAATTATACAGGTTCGGTGAAGAAGGAGTGACCTTCCGTTCTGTGTGATCCGCCTTTTATCCGTTTGTCTATTTGCATAAAGTACAGATATTCTGACCTTTCTTTTAAGGTTTCTCATGATTCCTTTCACATCTTCTAATTTATTAACCCTGATTATGAACCTTTGCTATGTTCCCTGATTATGAACCTTTGCTATGTTCCCATTGATTATGAACCTTTACTATGTTCCCATTGATTATGAACCTTTGCTATGTTCCCTGATTATGAACCTTGCTATGTTCCAATTGATTATGAACCTTTGCTATGTTTCCATTGATTATGAACCTTTGCTATGTTCCCTGATTATGAACCTTGCTATGTTCCCATTGATTATGAACCTTTGCTATGCACCCTTTGATATGAACCTATGATTATGATATTTCTGATGACCTTAGATTCTGTGTCATTACTATGAAATTCTGTTTGACCCTTCAGTTTGATACCCGAGCTATCACTAGTCATGGGGGTTCCATGACCATGTCATTGATGCACCAATGGCATGACTCTAGGGTGGTTGAGTGATGTTCCACCCCATCCCTTTCTGTTATGTATTATGTTTCTGGCCATTATGATTTTCTGCAGGGGCGTATGGATGCATCATAGATCTGATCTGTTATGTTATATGATATATTTATGGTGACTGGTGCTGTGTGCAATACACGCCTTTCACATTTCTGGGAGCTAGCTACTCCATTATGTTACTTATGGTTACTTATGAAGATTATGATTATGATGTTATGATATGATACAGTATGTTTCTGGGCTCGTGGTAGATTTCTGACAACCCTTACACCTTTGATACATTTTGATATACCTTCTGTTATTCCCCAATGCACCATATTCTGTTTTCTCCATTTCAGTTGACTTATGATATTTGTTCAGATGATCTTGATCTCTCATTCTTTTGACAGATGATATTCGTTTCAGCAGGAGTCTGTGTTCCTCTTTCCTTACATATACATGTTTGATTATTCGTTTATTATATATATCTGTTCACTGGGCTTTTTAAGCTCAACCGCATTTCTTTTCCTGCGGCAGGTTTTAGGTTGGAAGCTGGGATATGAGTGAAGAGTGTATAAGAGCCCTTAGAGGATTACAACTTTGATAGCTACCTTGGACTAGAGTTGACTTGGATATTTTCATTACCAGACATATTGTACCTTTGTTGAAATCCTTGTATTTCTATTACTTTAGATTTCATTTGTAACCTTTGAATTTAATTGTATTATTAAAGTCTTCCGCTTGTGTATGTTCTGTTTGACACCATGAATGTGATATCTTAACCCTTGTCGGGTTGGGGTGTTACATTGCACATGAACTTATGTGGCCCAATGAGAGTTGAAAGCATAAATGGGAAGAAGTATATTCTTGTTATTGTCGATGACTATTCAAGATATACATGGGTAAAGTTTCTGAGATCAAAAGACGAAGCACCAGGCATCATCATCACCTTACTGAAGCGTATTCAAGTCCTACTTCAAGCTCCAGTAAGGATTGTAAGAACAGAAAATGGCACAGAATTCACAAATCAGGAGTTAAGAACTTATTTTGAAGTTACTGGAATCACACACCAGACATCCGTTGTTAGAACTCCACAACAGAATGGGGTAGTTGAAAGAAGAAATAGAACTCTTGTGGAAGCTGCTCGTACAATGCTGATCTATTCTAGTGCACCGTTATTATTATGGGCTGATGCTGTTGCCACTGCTTGTTTCACTCAGAACCGTTCCCTAATCCATCCAAGATTCAATAAAACCCCATATGAACTAGTGAACAACAGAAAACCCGATATCTCTTACCTTCACGTGTTTGGTGCTTTGTGCTATCCAACGAACGACAGAGAAGATCTAGGGAAGCTGAAAGCTAAGGGTGATATTGGAATCTTCATTGGATACTCAGAAAACTCGAGGGCATTCAGGGTGTACAATAGAAGAACAAAAAGGATAATGGAGACGATGAATGTGAAGTTTGACGAGATTTCACAAATGGCTTCTGAGAGACTCGCTCTAGAACCCGCACTTAATCCGATGGCTTCTGAGAGACTCGCTATAGAACCCGCGCTTAATCCGATGGCTTCTAATAAAAACATATTAGGACCCGCACCAAGCCCGCAGACTTCTGGACACATTAGTTCAGGACTCGTACCTCAAGGAGCTCAATCAACAACCACTGAACAACCTACAGAACAAGAACTGGAAATTTTCTTCAAGTTAATGTTTGATGAATACTATGGTGGAACTTCGACAAATGCATCACAACAACATTCTGCTGCACCAGCTCAAAACCATTAACCACAACCACCACCACAAGATGCATCTACTACAATCGAAGCTGACGCACCAACTCCCTCAACACCATCTACATCTACTCCAGCAACTCCAGTATTTGAAATTGTTCTATCAAGAGTTGATGAGCAAAACCAAAGTACACCACTTCAAGAAGAAAGAACATATAACCAAAATGATGCTGCATTAGAAGAAGAAGTATTCGAAAATCCATTTGCTACGGATTCGGCTGAATCATCTTCAAGGTTACAAGAACCATCTAACAAGCATACGTTAAACCCAAGGTACCCTTCTACACTCCAGTAGACTAAAGACCATCCAATTGAACAAGTTATTGGTGAACCTTCAAGACCAGTTCAGACGAAAAGACAACTTGCCACAGACCTCGAAATGTGTATTTACATTTGCTTAATAAGCCTCAAAAAACCAAAGAACATTCGGGAAGCAATGGCAGAAAATGCATGGATAGAAGTGATGCAAGAAGAACTTCTTCAATACCAGTTACATGATAGTTGGGAATTAGTTCCAAGACCAATTGACAAACTTGTCATTGATCTCAAATGGTTATGGAAGAACAAAAAGGATGAAGAACTGACTGTAATTCGCAACAAAGCTCGTCTCGTGGCTAAAGGATTCCGACAGGAAGAAGGGATAGATTTTGAAGAATCATTCGTGCCAGTAGCAAGACTTGAAGCAGTCCGGATTTTCTTAGCCTATGCAGCTCACAAGAACATCACAGTATATCAAATGGACATCAAGACTGTATTCTTGAATGGAACTCTGAAAGAAGAAGTGTATGTGAGTCAGCCAAAAGGATTCATTGACAAGGAACATCCAGACTACGTTTACAAGCTAAAGAAAGCCATTTATGGTTTAAAACAAGCTCCAAGAGCGTGGTATGACGAACTATCATCTTTCCTGATCAAAAACAATTTTACCAAAGGAACTGTTGATCCTACCTTGTTTACAAGAAAATACAAGGTTGACATTTTGATTGTTCAGACTTACGTGGACGACATTATCTTTGGGTCCACTAATCCGAATCATTCAAAACATTTTGAAAATCTCATGAAAAGCAAATTTGAAATGTCCATGATGGGGGAACTTAAATTCTTTCTTGGTTTACAAATACACCAATCCCCTCGTGGTATTTTTATTAATCAACCTAAATATACAATTGAGATTTTGAAAAAACATGGTATGGAAAATTATGACTCTGTTGGTACACCAATGGTCACTTCACCAAAAATCGGTGCTGATTTATTTGGGAAACCCATCGATCCGAAGAAATATCGGAGCATGAATGGCTCTCTCATGTACCTTACTGCTAGTCAACCCAATATTTATTTTGATGTTTGCTTATTAGCACGGTTTCAGGCAAGGCCTACCGAACTTCACCTCCAAGAGGTCAAACGGATCTTTCGGTACCTATGAAGAACCATAAACATGGGATTTTGGTATCTGAAGGATTCCGAGTTTAAACTAATAGCATTTTCAGATGCCGATCACGCAGAGTGTCAAGTTACAGCAAAAACCACATCAGGAGGAGCACAGTTTTTGGGTGAAAAGCTAGTAGGCTGGTCATCAAGGAAACAAGATTGTACTGCATTATCAACTGCAGAAGCCGAGTATGTGTCTCTATCTGCGTGTTGTGCCGAAGTTCTATGGATGCGGACACAACTCACAGATTATGGCTTTACATTTGACCGAATACCTTTGTATTGTGACTCGAAAAGTGCCATAGCCATCTCGTGCAATCCAGTACAACACTCGAAGACAAAGCATATTAGAGTCCGCTATCACTTTATCAAATAACACGTAGAAGAGGGCACTGTTGAATTATTTTTCGTGAAGACAGATTACCAACTCGCCAATCTATTTACTAAAGCCCTTCCAAAAGATAGGTTTGACGATTTAGTTCGACGAATTGGCATGCGAAGCCTAACTCCTGAGGAGCTAGAACATCTTCTCGAATCTTCTTGAAAATATTTTCAAAATAGTTTCGCTGTAAATATTTTTGAAAAACCAAATACAAAATTTGAAAAACCAACAAAAATAAAATACAAAAATATAAATTAAAAAAATCCAAAAACATTAAAATTTTTCAAAAATACAAAAACAATATACAATCAAAAAACCAAAAATATTCTTCTCACGACATGTCTCTCGTATAATCGATATTCTGTACGTATCTAGAAATGTCATTCAACAATGATACGGACATGTACAGATGCTTGAGCGAGAGTTCACTAAAATGTTTTCTAAAACATGTCGTTTCTCAAAATTTCTTCACAATGGCTTTCGTATAATTCAGTACGAAACCCGGACTTAAATGATGACTTATGATTATTTCAGATCAGAACTCGTAGTTTCAAAGATGAAATCATTTTCAAAAAGTTCGAGTCTAAACAAATGAAAAGATTTCACATAAAAACGCATTTTTTTACAAAAAGACTTGTGTACATCTAAGTACATAACTCGTTTTTTAAAAGAATCATTGAGCACATGATTAAGATTTTTCAAAATCTTTCAAATTATTCTGTGCTCAAGATAACTCCCTCCAAACCCTTAAAATTGATTTTAAACTCGATGTTTAAAAATATGCTTTCTTTAAGGGGGAGTATAAAAATCAAAATCAAAATGTTCCGATTTCATGCAAAAACAAATCTGTCTATCTCTCCAAAAACCTTTCTCTTGATCAGTTGATATAAAAAATATCACGAATATGCTATTTTTGAGGGGGAGAAGACGTGATTACAATGTGATAAAAAAATGTTTAAAGATCGTAGTTGAATCTCAAATGAGCTCGACTCAGATATAACCAACGAAATGACGAAGCTTAATTGTCAGTAGTCGAAAAGACTTGTCCTGGACGGGTAATAACTTCAAGCTGGTCTAACCAGTGATGTAAGCGTGTCTCGAATAGGACTTGTCTAAGTAGAATGTACCGTCTCGAGAGACTTTCTTTGAACTTGATCAGGACGGGTAATAATTTCAAGCTAGTCTAACTAGTGATGTAAGCGTGTCTCGAATCGGTCATGTTTACTGAAAATCGATCAATTCAAAAGTGCAAACTCTACCCAACATGTGTAAATCTATCTTAAATCTTATGAGCACATGTGAAAGGGGAGTATTTCAGAAAATGCAAAACTCTCGAAGTGTTAACAAAAATGTGTTTTATAATCATAAACACTTTGAGAGATTTTTCACAAAAGGTTTTATGGCAAGTGATCAATGAATCTAGGATAATCATGGAGTAATAAGGTGATTATGGTTAGGTTATATGTCCTATGATCCGCCAGAACATGAGGGATCTACCCAAGGACAATCCCAATAGATTAGAATTAGAAGTCCTTATGTATGATTGAAAAAAGGAGTAAATGAGAAAGGAGAAAGAAGGGGTTGAAGAATTAAAAAGAAAAGTTTATAAAATGGTGAAAAGAAATAGCCCTCCATGAAAACTTAGGGCAGAAACCGGGTCAATACATCTGCTATCGGTTATCACAAAGATGATACCGGTATTGAAGACAAGACGTCATGGACCCAGTGACGAGCTGCACAACCCCTCCTAGCCACTCAGGTATCTCTTAAAAGATATTTGTTTCATTTCTTACGGAGAACCTTGCATAATCGATCGACCTCTCACTCCGAGATGTGTTGATATTGAAAAGGTGGCACTCTGCTCCATGCCTCCGACGACTAAAACCAAAACGCACATAATCGAGTCTAAAGCCATGAGATTCATTAAAAGATCTCTTAGGATACACTTCCAATTGCATACACTTGTGTTCGCCAAAAAGGACACAAGTTACATAAGAGTCTTTATAAGATCTACGGATCTTGCCTTATCTATCATGATGGTTACTTGTTTCAAACGGTCTACAGTCGTGGAGTGATACTTCGGTATACTTCAGCGGCTCACCTGAATTGTGGGTATACTTTGGTATATCTGTTGTAAGCCTTCTTGAGGGTATCCAATTTAGGAACAGCCTTTGTAAAGATTAGAGAGGGTTTTCATACTATGCTGTTAATTCTCTCGAAGTCTGAGCCTGTAAGTGCTGGAAATCCCGCCAAGGAGATTCCTTTCACAAATTGAGTCCTCAAGACGTGCGTCTCTACTTGGATTTATCCATAGTATTGATAACTGTCCCTCAACGGGATTAGGACGGATGATGTGCCCGACCAAGGTGAATGGAATCAAGACATTCATAAGTAAAACAATCGTAGTGGTCTGATCTCTAAGAAAAGTCCACAGTGATCGATTGGTGATTTCAATTAACATTTTTATGCAGGTACTGATGAAAGTCCCCTTGGAGGAAAGGCCATTTACCATCATCATATATTTCAACATCTACATCTCCTCATACTCATGCTTATGAAGTTCATCCTCAATAAGTTCAAGTGAAGAATGTTCATGACAAAAAGATCAAGTTTAAGACAATGAGTTACGTCAAAGTCAAGAGCTAATCAAGAAAGTCAAGAACAATTCCAAGTATCAAGTGAGGAAGACATAAGTATGAAGTTCAAAGTATTATCAAGAAGTATGAGTATGATGGAGAAGACGACACAACAAATCATAAGAAGATCTTGATCAAAGGCAAGAACAATTAAAAGTCATCATCCAAGATCACAAAGCATGAAGGAACAAAGAATCAAGACTATTCTACAACGACCCACAAAGTTCAAGACAAAGAAGACCGAAGACCTAATCACGTAGAGCATCATTTGAATGACCACCCCTTAGGGGGAGATTGTTAGCATCAAAGAAAAGTAAAAGGAAGTGATGGTCATTCGTATAGTTAGAACTTTGTGTCGTGTGTTAGAACTATGTAATAGTCTAGGTTAGTGGGCTCATGGACTAAGCTAATATGTTAGAATCTATGTTAGTTGGTAATATGTAATCCAATCCTCTAAAGCCAAAGCCCATGAGCCAAGCCTATTAGGGCGTTTTATGTATACTATATAAACACCTCAAATGTGTCATTTGAGGTGTGTGCTTGAGTTTGTAAGTGTGTGTTTTATATATGAAATTATCTCTTTCTTTCTCTCTTCTCTCTCTCTAATATATACGACATACACATACTCTTGTACCACCATTTCATGCATCAATATTGTGTGATAAGGTTATAGATCCAAGGACCTACAGTTTTATTACCAAAATGACATTGTGATAGTTTGACCATGACTTTTAATGTTAGAAGACTTCAATTGATTGGTTAGTCAAATGTTTGAAGTAGAAAGTCAAACTTAAATTTAATGTTAGTCAAAATATATGTAATATGGTTTTAGAAAATAATTTGTGGCTCAAGTATGAGGAAATGAGACTTGAGGGACTTAATTTGCCAAATAACCAAACCTTTACCAAACTTATAACTAACACTCCACATATTTCATACATTTCCATTTGTCTTGTGCGGTTGTATGTGTAATGTGAGATGGGAAAAAGGGGGAGAAGACAAGATAACCTTGATGATCAAGTAATGGTGTTGAAGGTCCTCATTCAAGAGTTTAAACCCTAGCAATCTTTCCTATACAAGTAAGTAATCATTAATCATTAACCAATTTGAGTTAGGGTTCATAAAGACCAAATTGAGGGTTTTGGGTAAAAAGGGGATTTTTGTATAATTGAGGAAATAATATATTAAAGGCTAAAACCCTTGTAAAGGGTGTTGATTAAACCGGTAAATGTGAGGGTTTTGTCATATGATCATGGTAATGATCATATGCATGTTGAAGATGAGTTAGGTTATGTTAATGGGTTTTGTAAACCCTCTTTATTTAGATATGAATTTGAGAGATGACATGTATTTGTGATGATTCTTGTTTAGGAATCAAGAGTTTTATGATAACATTGATGTAGTTTAGCCATAGAATCAAGGTAAGTAATTTGGCTATAACAAGGTTTTATATTGAGTTTAGCATATATTGTATTATATGTTATGTGAATGATTTATGATAAGGGTATAGAAGGCTTATGGTATAGTATGCTTGAACCAAGATTAAAATGAGGCTAGTTGGTTAAAACTAGTTAAGGATGCGGTTAGCCTAGTTGATATACTAGTGAAGGTATGTGGAGTTTATGTGGATATGAAAGAATTTTTGGTTAAGTACTTTTATGTAAGCGATAGTTTGAATTAGTCTCTTGGACTATTGATTGAAGTATATGATGCAAGTATGTTGAATGATGCATGATAGCTTGTTATACACTTATACCTATTACACATTACGCTTAATGTTTATGGTTTAGTTGTTAACCATTTTTGTAGGTTAATGTGAAGCAAGAAATGTCTTGGTTAAAAGGCCATAGGATTGGAAGCAAAGAAATGGAGGCATGGTAATTGTGCGTATGAATGTAGTCGATAGAAAGCCGTGTTTGATCAAGTTAACCCCCCCCAACAAGTCGACATATTGTAATGCATGTTTTGAAAATGTTGAGTCTTGTGGAGTTCTTGTTATGGTTTTAAAGTCAAATTTGTAGAAATTGAAGTGTGTTGTAGTGTTATGTACAAGTTATCTAGTTGTAAGGATCATTCGACACAACTCCGTAAACACGTTCCGCTCATGTTTATGTCTTGCCAAAGTGCAGAAATGCTATTTAATATATGTATAGTAATTCTGCGAAGTTTCGAGTTTTATCGAGTCTTGGAAGTCGGTTTTACAGAAGAAAAATGAAGTTGAAAGTCTGTTCGGTTGACCAAATGTTTTTAGCATATGGCCAGAGTTTTAGCTTCCAGCAAAATATATAGCCTGCGGCTAAATGGCAGTTCCAGCTTAAAACAAATATTTTCGTCGAGTTTGGTTTGGGGCATTTCAACTTGGTATCAGAGCATCGGTTTAAGGGATTTAGGTTACCACTATAGGGATGCCAAAAATTTGACTGCTAATAGTTGCATATACTGTAAGATTGAGTTTTGCGGAAAAAGTATGTTACCTTCGTTATATGGTAGAGTTAGTGCTTACGGCAATGATGATGAGATAAGGATATAGCTTAGACATAGTTTAATTAGGTAATGTGTTATATGAACCATAGACTAAATGGTTGAATGTGTTTAATAGCATCGTGACATTGGTGGGTAATGTCGATATAAGGTTGTGTGATTGCGTGAACGTTAAGTCTATAGTAGCATGCTAATGTTTAAGTGAAATGAAGATGTTTACTATAGTATTATGCATTAGAAGGCGACTAGAACTTGATATAAAATGAAATGTTAGATGATTGTGGTTTGTGTTGTAACTTATGACCAATATATGGTACTATAGTATTATGCATTAGAAGGCGACTAGAACTTCATATAAAATGAAATGTTAGATGAATGTAGTTTGTGTTGTAACTTATGACCAATATATGGTCTAATGGTAATTCGTGCCTAACGATTAAGGTAAGTGGCATTAAAGGCAGAAGGATTTGAGTTTAAATGCCTATATTCATAGGTTAAGGCATATGATGATAATGAAGATGTGTACTATAGTATTATGCATTAGAAAGCGACTAGAACTTGATATAAAATGAAATGTTAGATGAATGTAGTTTGTGTTGTAACTTATGACCAATATATGGTCTAATGGTAATTCGTGCCTAACGATTAAGGTAAGTGGCATTAAAGGTAGAATGATTTGAGTTTAAATGCTTATATGCGTAGGTTAAGGCATATGATGATAATGATGCCGGTATAATACGTAGAAAAGCATGATTGAACTTACTTGCATTTATTGCAATATATGAATGATTTAAAGAGTGATGTGCTAGAATGCAAGAAATTGAATGTGATAATGATTAAATGCTGGAAAGCATATTGATTGTATGAATTATTAAAATGTGGCCTAGTAGGAGTATGTGAACGATGTATGATAGAACCATGTTCTATAGAAAGGGTGATTAAGTAAAATGTGACAATGTGAGACGTAATAGCAAGGTATGTTTTAAATATGATGCGTACAAATGTATGGTTAGCATAAGTTGCGTTAGAAATCGCGAATGATGTATAATGCGCTAGAAAGATTTTAAAAACATGAATAGAGTCATGTTTGCATTGTAAGATTGTTAAAGGTGTGATCAAATATAAGAATATTAAGAATATGCATTATGAGTATGGTGAGATAAATGCTAAGAGTAAAATGGTGATATAGGTATGTATGTATCCACGTGGTGGTATAAGGCATACAGGTGTTTAAGGTACTTAATTAGAAAAGCACATGAATGATGAAAAATGTTAAAGTTGGAATAACTTGCGTCTATGCTCAAGTTCACGAACCCTTTAGGGGAGGTATGAATAAATCCCTCGGAATGTGTAGCTTTCCTTTCGTGGCATGATTATAGTTCCACCCTTTATGGGTTAATGGATGTTATAAAACCTTTGGGGTAATGTTGTAGTGAGATTGGATCAAGGCTAGTGATGAGTAAAGTTAATATGTATTTTAAGATACATAAAATTGATGAGGTGTAAGTCTAAGGTAAAGATATAAAAGTAAGAAAATTGTGGATGAGTATGAATGTTGTGTCGGGAATACATGAGTAGGATGATTTCTAATCTCCTTAGGGCAAATTGCATGAAAAGGTACCGAACTTAACTTCAATTTCAATTTAGGGTATTCAGCTTTTTTTTTCTCAATTTAAGGTATCAAAGTTTTTTTTTGTTGCAATGTTGGGAAACTTTTACCTACTCAATAGGTTGCAAGTTACTACCACATTTCTTTATCTTCTCCGGTCAACTTTCAGCCAACTTTCGCCCAAAAACTAAATTTTCTTGTTAAATTTGTCACTCTGTTTTGCTCATGTGATATGTAACAGATGTCCATAATCTCCTATACGACATATTTAACTATCAAATGTATTTCTTGACTGATGTGTAGTTTCAATTTTGTATACCTAACATCCTCGATCAACCGTAGATGTGAAATAAGGCCACATTGTTGTGAGATATACATCCTTTGCAATCATATTAATTTCTTGAAGTAGTGCTCAACCAATGATATTAAATATTAATGCAAGAGAATATTAGTTTGATTTATATAATGTTTAAAACTAAATAACACCACTTAGACATGAACACAACCCAAATCTTGTTAAATATTTTCCAAATAAAATCTAAATTAATTGTCTTGTGATGGTCTAATATTGAAATAAAACCCAACTTTTAGGAGATAAAAGGGTGTCGTCTGATCTTTTGTTCGTATTATTATATAGTGCATTGATGTACTTTGTTGTGTGTTGTGGTTATATAATTGCCTTTCACGCACCATCTTTGGTTGGTTTTCAAAAACTTACGGTCGGGAAAATAGCTACCTGGAAGAACATGTGGTGACCTGCTCATTGTGCACTTTTAACTTGTTAACCTGTAAACTGTCCGACATTGCAACCAAAAAAAAAATTTGATACCTTAAATTGAGAAAAAAATAAGATGAGTACCTTAAATTAAAATTGAAGGTAAATTCAATACCTTTTCATGCAATTTTCTCATCTCCTTATTGAAATGAATTGCGACGCCTTTTCATTTAATTTAAATAAAAAATTGTAAATTGCCGAACCATAAATTTATTATCTCCTTTCTTACATGGAATGGGACGTCATTTTATGTAAATAACTTATATGTATTTGATACAACACGAGTACGATTCGGGTGTTGGAAACGTGAAAGTTAAAACAAGTTTAGGTCTTGTTAAGAAATAAGTTAAGTGTGGGCGAAAACAAGCAACGATGTTAAGGTTCAGTATAAGCACCTCTATGGAAGATACCTCTTCTTAACAACTTGTACACGCACGGGTTTATAATTTATAAAGCAGTCACTTTGTATAAGTTATAAAAAAAAATCTATTTGATAATATCATAAGAAGAACATGAGCCTTGACACCAGGGCGGACCTAGGGGGTTTTCGGAAGTTCACGGGAACCAGATGGATGTTTGCCATCTAGTGTAAATTTTTGTAAAAATCCAGATTTCTCCTAAGTGAACCTGGTCTGAAATTTTGTGTTACATAAATACAGGGATTGTTTAGTTAGTCTACTAATATGTTAAAAGAAAAACATGTCTTTTTAACTTGTTTAATATTTTTAATAAAATTGCACCTTTTAAGTAGTTTGTTTTTATTTCCTTTATACTCGTAAAAGAAAATTTGTGCACCTGATGACTTAGAGTCTTTGATCCACTCCTGTTTGCCACAACTTCAACTATTTTTTTTCTTTCCTAATTTTGAAAATAACAGCAAATTGTTTGCGTGCTTTTCTCGTGTATTAGGTTCCTTTTCCTACGTCATTTTCCTCTCTTTTTTCTCATTCTTTGCTCACTTATATTGTTCCATTTCTTCAACTTTGGTCTCCTTTTTACAACTTTAATTCTAGTTAGCTTCGAATCACATCCTCCGTAACATATTTGGCACCAAAGTGTGATCAAGATGATGAAGCGATTACAACAATTTCTCTTTTTCATTAGTCTATTGCTTATGGTTTTTGCATCAGTCGATGGACAAATAAAGTCGATTATCATATTCGGTGACTCCCAACTTGATTCGGGTAACAATCGCTTCATCAAGAATTGCATCTTTCAAGCCAACTTCACACCTTTTGGTTCGAGTTACTTTCACCATCCCACTGGACAGTTCACTAATGGTCGAACCCTAGCAGATTTCATTTGTTAGTCTTGCCTCTTTCTACACACTTAAACATATATTGGAGTAGTTATCACGGTAAACATGACAATTAGAATAATATAAATTAGCACCTTTATGTTACGTTTTTTATTAATTCTAATTTGTGGTGGGGAAAATATGCAGCTCAATATTTGAACATTAAGTTCCCAAGAGATATATCGAAAGTTAGCAAATTGCCGGAATCGTTTTCCGCCCAATGGAATCAACTTTGCCAGCGCTGGAAGTGGGCTTTTGCGGGATACAAACAGGGAAGTGGTATGAGCGACCCTCAAACTTTGCATGTTAAATAATTCTGCTTTTATTATGCAAAACCAAGTATACATACGTGATCAAAGTTTTTATCCCTCAAATTACTATAGATGAACTAATTTAATTAAAAGAAACTTAAATGCCCAAATGATCTCTGCATCCTAACCCTTTTCGTATGCACTCATGATGTTGTCAATTTCCTAAAAATAGCAAAGGTACGTATTGCATGTTTTCTATTTAAAAACATGTAGTTGCCGATCATGAACCCTATTTGCTAGTTATAGTATGTACACCTTTCGCTCTAAAGTTGTCTTTCCTTTGAGTGTTATTGAACTATTATTTAGTGTTAACATTGATTGTATTGGGCTAACATTGTTTGACCATTTAACATTATTTATATTATACTTAAACTCGTTATTCAGTCATAAAAATTACACAAGTTTACATGGTATCACAGCCTCCTTCCATCCTCTCCAAAACATCCACGCAATCCTTAATTTATTTTATTTTTTACCATCCAATTTACATCTTGATTTCCTTTTCACTTTACTGTTAAAACTTGATTTGCTAGGTTTTTATTTTATTTTATTTATTTATTATTATTATTAATTTTTTGTGGAACTATAGTTTTTTGTCATCCTATAGAAAAGTTCCAAAAATTGTGTCAGACAATAATTTTGACAATTAC
The DNA here is from genome assembly GCA_021014915.2 of Artemisia tridentata subsp. tridentata. Classification (NCBI taxonomy): domain Eukaryota; kingdom Viridiplantae; phylum Streptophyta; class Magnoliopsida; order Asterales; family Asteraceae; genus Artemisia; species Artemisia tridentata. The sequence goes on along the minus strand of CP139509.1, from coordinate 240,042,092 downwards.
TTTTTCCTTTGTGTAATAAAGTGAAGTCTTCTCACCTCTGTCATGCTTGTCAACTTGGCAAGCATGTGAGACTTCCATTTTCTGTTTCTAATATTATAGTTAATTTTGCTTTTGATATTGTACATTTGGGTTTGTGGACTTCCTCACTTTCGAGTTAGAGTGGTATTAAATACTATGTTTTTTTACCATTAATTGTGGGTATATCATTTGCATAACAAATCAAATATGACACTTTTGCTAAGTTTGTTAAATTTCATTCTCTTGTAAAAACTCAATTTAATAAGAAAATTAAAGCTTTTCAATGTGACCATGGTGGTGAGTTTGATAACATCATATTTCACTGATTATTTACCAAACAAGTCACACGTTTCTCGTGCCCCTGTACCTCTCAGCAAAATGGTAAATCCAAATGTATGGTTCGGACAATAAACAACCTTATGCGTACCTTACTTTTCGAAGCTCATCTTCCACCTAATTTTTGGGTGGAAACCCTTCACATGGTCATCTACCTCTTAAATATTTTATTATCCACCGCCATAAATAAAGACACACATCACTTTTTCCTATATAACACAAAACCCAACTACACGTCTTTACGTATCTTTGGTTGTTTGTGTTATGCCCACATTGACACCAATTATAAACTTGGCCTACGCTCCACTCCATATATTTTTCTTGGCGGTTTTTGTTGCCTTAACTTTTCCACCAACAAAATTATCACTTCACGTCATGTCATATTTGATGAGACCATTTTTCCATTTGGGTCCGTCACACCTAATGATGCCCCTTCTTACACCTTTTTCGACATTGCTCCAAACCTTATCGCTCGCCATATTCTCCAACAACTCCTATTCCAAATACCACCGGCTCAACACCACCTATCCAGCACAATGGCACAACTCCCCTCCCCCATACCATTGGCCCACTCCCCACATCGGTTACTCCCGGCCCAGCTACTCATATCCCTCCTACCACCGACCCAAACATCACACCGGTTACTACCGGCTCAACACCACCTTTCCAACCCAATCCACCACCTCCTCTCGTACCTAATCCAGTTGCACCTAATCCTCATCCAAACCCAACCTCAACTCATCCTATGGTCACGCATTTTCATGTTGGTACTAATAAAAAGAATCCTCTTTATAATTTTATGTGTCTACCCTTTCTCCCATTCTAAAGTCATACACTCATGCAATCAAAGATCCTAAATGGCAATGTGCTATACTTAACGAATACAATGCTTTATTTACAAATAATACTTGGGTTCTTATGCAACAACCACCTGACACGAACATTGTTCGTTCAATGTGTTTGTTTAAGCACAAGTATTTTGCAGATGGATATTTAAGTAGGTACAAGGCTCATCTTATCGCTAATGGGAACAATCAACAGTTAGTTGTTGATTATGATGAGACATTTAGCCCGGTATTTAAACCGGCCACTATTAGGACGATTCGTAGTCTCACTGCTTCTCGGCATTGACCTGTTCATCAGCTCGATGTCAAGAATGCTTTTCTCCATGGTACTTTATCTAAGACTGTCTATATGCATCAACCTTCTGGTGTTCGGGATCCTCGGTGTCCTGATCATGTTTGTCTTCTTCAACGGTCGTTATATGGCCTTAAAGAGGAACCCCGTGTCTGATTTCAACGGTTTACGAGCTATGCTACTTGTATTGGTTTTCTCACAATAGATGTGACTCGTCCTTTTATCTTTTGTAAAATAGGTTTCAATGTTAACTATTTATTACTATATGTGGATGATATTTTGCTGAAAACTTCATCTACAACATTATTATAAAGGATTATAGCTTCTTTACATTAGGATTTTTCAACGGCTAATCTTGGTCCACTGAACAATTTTCTGGGCATCTCTGTCACCCGCACCACCAAGGGGATGTTTCTTTGCCTAAAAAAGTATGCAACGGAGGTTCTTGAGCGCACTAGTATGCACAATTGTCATTCGTGTAGGAATCATGTTGATACGGAGTCCAAGTTAGGGGTTGATTGCATTCTGGTCGCTGATCCGACTAACTACAGGAGTCTTGTTGGGGCTTTACAGTATCTCACTTTCACTAAACCTAATTTGTCTTATGTGGTTCATAAGGTTTGTCTTTATATGCATGATCCTCGGGAGCCTCATCTTGGTGCTCTTAAGAGGATCTTATGTTATGTTTGTGGCACTTTTCATTATGGTCTTCAGTTCTATTCTTCCTTGGCATCTTCACGAGTTGCCTATTCGGATGCTGATTGGGCAGGTTACCCAACTACTCGTCATTCTACTTCAGGTTATTGTGTTTTTCTTGGCAATAATTTACTGTATTGGTCATCTAAGAGGCAGTACACTATGTCTCGCTCTAGTGCCGATGCTGAGTGTCGTGGTGTTGCCAATGCAGTGGCTGAGACATCCTGGTTGCGGAATCTCTTTGAGTGCTTTGTTGGTCTGATATATTTGTGTAAAACCATGAGTTGTATGAACAAGAGCTTGAGCAAATGAAAATAACCGACGTTCATTAGATGTAAGGACATGTTTACACACTCTTGACCTGAGTCAACTAATAATACCCATTTGTACATTATGACAATATCAGTCTCACTTAGAGGTTAAGGTGAAGGCTTTACGAGTGATAATTCCTGAATACTGTCCCTGGTAATGAAAAATGTTACTCTTCAATTTATGAAGAGGAAGATCCCACTTACAAGAGGAAGTTTCTTGAGGTGGAATCGATTGCTTATCACTACTACTAACCTCCCTTTATATACTAAGGAGACACACTGTTTGTAGTTACAAGAGAATAGTGATATCTAAACTAGAAGCAAACTGGAAGTAAGGTACGCGTGCACTTGTGTGGCTAAGGTTGCTTTACTGTGCTGACAAATTTTGTACATGCAAGTTGCTTTCCCTACACTCGATGAGTCCTTATCTTCCCAAGGGGTTTTCCCACTTTACTTTATCTCAAATTACTCCCGTCTAAGCATGTCTGAGAACTTCATCCAGATCCTTTTATATGCATTTAGCAAGTATCTTGAAGTATACTCTAAGTATATCTAATCAGTGCAACTGGTTCTTCTGCATGGCTTAAGATGATAAGTCTTTTCAGAGCCCTAGAGACATTTATCAGTTCTCTAGGTCTCTTATTGTTTGTATCTTCTCGCACTTTGCTAGCTGACTCAGCATCAGGTTACAAAGTATCCATTCAGTTTGGACTTCAACTTTCACAAAGGTAGACTGTTTTTACCAATAAGTATACAACATATCTGAGGTGTTATCCTCTGATATGTGAACACTTAGTGAGTTCCTTTGAACCGTTGTTCTTCTCATCAGTGGTTTTGACTCTAACTTCCCTAAGGTTTGCTCATAAGGTGTATACCTTTGAGTCTTTTGGATAGCTGATTGTGATCAGCTGTGTTGATAATTTAGTCAGGGGGTAAACTTGCTCATGGTTTATGTTAGCATTAAAGAAAAGTGATGGTCATTCTCATATTTAAAACTTTGTAATGTGTCGTTTAATATATAATAGAATAGTTAATGGGCTCATGGATTGGACTAATCTAATAGGTTAGTAGTTATTGTTAGCTAGTCCTTACATCTAAGTTGTAATCCAAACCCAATCCATGACCCAAACGAAGCCCATGGAAAGGCCCATTAGGGCGTCTCTTTCCAAGTATAAAAGCACATCAAAGCCTCATTTGTAAGGTGTGCTTGAGTGTGTAAGTGTGTGTTTTATTTAATAAAAGTTCTCTTGTTTATCTCTCTACTTTCTGTCTAAAACATACTTCTCTCAAGTCACCATACGTGCTTATATAGTGATAAAGTTGTTATCTTCAAGGTCCTACAAGTGGTATCAATCTCCTAACAATGATTTAGGAGAGTTTTGAGTTTTGGTTTGTCACGTTTTAAGCTTTTTCTACTCATATTCTTTATAAAATTTGCTTACTTTTCTTGTTTTTTTTGTGGTTTTAGCACTTTTTTTTATTACAAACTAGTGTTATAAACCTTTTGTAACAAGAAAGTTTCAAGCTTTATGGCTAAAACTTGATTTTTAGGTTCGTACTTTTTTTGTTCTTAAAACTTTCGAATAAGCTTTGTTGTTCTTAAAAGTGTTAAAGTTTGTTACTTTCATAAAGTTTTAGTGTTTTTAAGCTTAGTTGTACAAGAAAACTTTGGTTAGAAACTCCTCTTGGTCGAATTTGAGTGTTTTGAGAATTCTGGTGAAATTTCGAACAAGCTAAAACCCCAAAGTTTTGAGCAAGTTTTCACAAAACTTCAAACGGCTATAACTTTTGAACCGTAACTCCGTTTTCGATGTACTACCTATCAAAACGTCCGTGAGACCGAGGAGAATGACACGTTGTACAGATTAAAGTTCATTTAACCCAACCTTCGAGGCCTAAAATCGCTCCGAAAGGAAGTTATCGATGTTTTTAAGTTTTCAGACCAAATTTTCACTACAACTACTTGCATTAACTTACAACAAACTCAACTCCTATATCGTTGAACCGATCCAAGATCAACTTTATCATACATCAATGGCAACTCAACAAGATATTCATGCAGCTGGTGTTGAAAACCGTCCTCCCATGCTGTCAAAGGGTGGATACTCACAGTGGGCTAGTCGTATGATGCGCTATCTTAAGAGCAAGCCAAACGGAAAACTTCTTGTCAATTCTGTTTTGGAAGGACCCTTTAAACCAAAAAAAGTACTAGACCTTGGAGATCCAAATGGAAACCCCCCCCCCCCCCAAGTACAACCATTCAACAGGGATCAGACTAAAGCTGAGTACACTGAGGAAGACAAAGTACAAATTGAAGCTGATGATCTTGTGTTTCATCTCGTCATTCTTGGACTACCTGAAACGACTTATGTAACTGTGGATAATGAAGGAAGTGCTCATGCAGTCTGGGAAAGAGTCAAGAGGTTAATGTATAGGACAGACATCGGGAAACAGTAAATGAAAACACAACTGCTCAAGGAACTGCACAAGTTCACTTCAATTGCTGGTGAATCAATAGAGTCATACTATCACAGGTTCTGTAAGATCATGAATGACTTATCCAGACACAACCTCACACAAAAGAACATAGCTAACAACACCAAGTTTCTGAACGAGCTACAACCAGAATGGGGAAGATACGTCACCATTGTTTATCAAACAAAGAACTTGCATGAAGTTAACTATGATCAGTTGTACAACTTCTTAAAGCAGAACCAAGCTGAGGCAAATGAAGTCAGGGCAGAATTACTTGCTAAAAAAAATGATCCTCTCACATTCATTGCTAACATTAACACCTTTACTAGTGAACACACCACATCAACCATCATCATCTTCCACTCATAACTACATGCAACCACCATACATTCCACAACCAACACCTGTCTACCAACAACAATTCTACCCACAACAACAACATGTTATTCCACAACAACAATACCCTCAATTACAAGAACCAGAGTTCACTGACGATGATGAATCTTCTGCTGCTTTGACACAAGCATTTGCTTATTTGACAAAGGCATTCCAAGGACGCTATTCTACACCAACAAACAACAACCAACGTATTTCATCGAACACTCGCAATAAGCAGATTGCTCAACCGAGTTTCAATATGGGTCAAGGAGGACAAATGGTTGGAGTTATTGGGAATCAGCAGGGATATGCTACTGGATTTCGCATGGGTAATCAAAATATGAAAAATGCAGGACAGTATGCAGGGAATCAGTTGGGTCAGTATGCAGGGAATCAGATGGGTCAGTTTGTTGGAAATCAGAGAGGTCAGAATGTTGGGAATTAGGCAGTGGGTAATCAGCTTGGTAATGTTGCAGCTCCAGTTGTTGGGACATATGGAAATGTGAATCAGGGTAATCCGATGAAGTGTTTCAACTATCAAGGTGTAGGTCATATTGCAAGGAACTGTCCTACTAAGCCGAGAAAGAAGGATACAACGTATCTGCAGAAAGCGTTGCTGTTGGCACAGAAGGAAGATGCAGGGTTTCAGTTGAATGCTGAGGAAAATGATTTTATGGCTCTCATGGATGAAATGGAAGATCGAGAGGATATCAATGCAAACTGCATCTTTATGGCAAATCTTCAGGAGGCTAAGTACGCCACGGATTCTGACACACCTCCTGTTTATGACACCAATGCACTCTTTGAGGTACCATTATTCAAAACATGCCTCAATAATGATATATTTGATATGTCTCCTCATGAGGAACAGCATTCTGAGACTCCAGCACTTATGATACATACCTGCACAAGCCGAGTAGTAGCAATATTGATTCTGCAACTCCAGATATGAATCATAATGGAAGCTCAGTTTCACAGCATGCTGAGAATGATGAGGAAACACGTGCTCTCTTTGAATCATTATTGAATAATTGTAGCATTGAAATTGAGAAAGTGAAAAAGGTCAATCGCGAAGTTAAGGCCGCGAATGAGAAATTGACTGCTGAGCTTGAGAGATACAAGGAAAATGAAAAAGTTTTCAGATTGATATAAAACGCGAGTCAGAATTTGAAATTGGTTATAAGAAGTTACTTGCTAAAGATAGCCAATTGCAAAACAAATTTGTTGAACTTCAAATCAGTTCGACAAAAACCATCAATTCTTTAAAATAAGAAATTTCTGATTTAACAAACCAACTTTCAAAACAAAAATCAGCTTCTACCAATCTTGAAAAGGAACGGGACGAGTTAAAAAAGGACTTTGCAAAGAAAGAAGATAAAATTTTGGACAAAATCATAGAGTCAGAACATAAGATCGAAAAACTAGAAAACTTCCTGGTTAAAACGGGTCATTCAAGTCAAACAATTCATATTCTTACTAATCAAACTGATCTGCTTTACCATACAAAACAAAAAATGGCTCTAGGTATCATAACTCCTTGCAATCTCAAGATAGCTAAGAACAGAATACTTGCTATAATGGAAATATTTTGTTTACTAAGCATGATCCTCCTATTGTTCATGATTATGTGGAAACGATAGAACTTGCTGAAGAGAGTCAAACCAAAATGAAACAAAAGAATCCAGACCAGAAATCAATTGATTACAAAAAACTGAACAAACTTTCTGGAATTACTTTTGTTCCACAAAAACAAACATCTGAGTTTTCCAAAAGCCCAAGCATCTCAAAACAAGTTTCTAAACCAGTAGTTGCTTCCAAATCTCTTTCAAACATGGAACAGATGTCTTCAAAAAACATTTTTAACACAAGTGCTGCCAGAGGATTTCTTGATGATATTAAAACCAGACTTGGGCAACTTCAAACGACTTTAGAATCTAAAATGAGACTGACTGAGAATAATTGGAATTCAACGGTCCACTTACAACTGAAAAAGATTCTTGAAAGTGAATTTGCTCCTCAAATTAATAACATTAATGCACGAGTAATTCATTTTGAACAAGCATTTTTAAATGAAACAGTTGACTTTGTCAAGGACCACAAATCCCTGATAAAGAAAGTTAATCAATCTATTGAAAAAATCAATGTTTTGGAAAATTTAAATGATTCTCTCTTCGAAGCAGTTATGTCTACTGATATTATGTCCATCATTTTACAAACATATTCTGTTGAAGACGATGAAAGACTGCAAGCTGAGACCTCCGCAATTGTTTCAAAATATGAAAATGCTCTTATAAAACTGGAAAAAGAAAACGTGTCATATTTTAAACAACTTGATCGAAAAAGCGAAGAATGCAAGTATGACAAACTGTCGTATGAGCGTGCCTTCAAAAACATGAAAGAGCAAAATGATCTTTTGAGGGCTCAGCTGGAAAGTCAAAAAGGGAAGGGTGTGGATACTAAGTTTGCAAAACCATCGACTTCGGACAAACCAAATACTTCAAACCCGGTTCTTAAACTAAAAATGTCGATTTCTCAATTTGTTCCAAAAGTCGATGTGAAAAATGATTTGAATAAACTAGCCACTCCAACACCCTTGCCCAAGCAAAATGAAAAAGAAAATATTATTGATAAAGGAAAAGCGGTTGTGGAAACACCAAAAGTGATAGTACCTGGCCTTTATAGGATTAGTCCCACTATTGCGTCTGCCTCCACATCTAAAACATATGGGACAAATGACAAGAGCGTAAAAGATAATCTAAAAGAGTCTAGGAAAGCTAAAACTACTTCTAAGGACAACAATGTGAATCCTAATGCGTGTGCCTTACCTTCTATAGGATTAGAAAGCACCTCTAGGAGCAGTAGACTACAGCCTAGGAGAAATACAAGGAACAATAGAGTCTCGCCTGTCTCTAAGAGTAGATGCAAGAATAAAGTTGAAGAAGTAGAAGAACACCCTAGGAATTTACTGCTTTGTAATAAGAGACATATTTCATCTGAATGTAATGTCAAACGTACTGTTTCTAATGCATGTAATGACTCTGTTTTTTTAATGTGCAAGAAAAGCTTATTTAATGATGATGTTCATGATGATTATGTTTCTAAAAATGTGAATGTTAAACCTGAACCGAAGAACGTTCCAAAAAGACCTAGTGGTAGATCAATAGGAAGACTAGTTGCACGATTTAGGTTAAACACTAGTAGTAAAATACCTAGTTATTACCTTAAAAATTGTGTATGGAAACCAACGGGTAGAGTGTTCATTCTTTAGAATGGCATATGGAATGATGTTCCAGTTGAACGAGTAGAAACTTTCTACGAGTACGATCTGGATTTTACTCCTAACCCCAAGGAACCAACTTCCAAACGGTTTCCAAAAACAAACTCTTCTGTTCTTCGCAGATTATCGAAATATGTCTTTGGATCGTCGACTCGGGTTGCTCCAAGCACATGACCGGGAATCTAAAGCTGCTGATCAATTTCATCTGGAAATTCATGGGAATTGTACGCTTCGGAAATGATCATGTAGCAGCTATTCTGGGTTATGGAGATCTTCAATTTGGGAACTATTTGATCACTCGAGTTTACTATGTCGAAGGGTTGGGACATAATTTGTTTTCAGTCAGGCAGATTTGTGATGCAGATTTAGAGGTTGCATTTAGGAGAAATACATGGTTCATTCGAAATTTGGAAGGCGCTGACCTCTTAACTGGGAATCGCGGCACCAACTTGTATGCTATAGACATCAACTAAATGGCCTCTTCATCACCAATATGTCTTATGACAAGAGCATCTGGAACTAAGTCCTGGCTGTGGCATAGAAGATTATCCCATCTTAATTTCGACACAGTCAACAAATTAACCAAAGACAACATCGTCACCGGACTCCCTAAGTTCAAGTACACCAAGGAACACCTTTGTCCATCTTGTGAACTTGGAAAAAGCAAAAAGGCATCATATAAACCCAAAACCGTACCCAATTCGGAAGCTAAGTTACATATGTTGCACATGGACTTATGTGGCCTAATGAGAGTTGAAAGCATAAATGGAAAGAGGTATCTTCTTGTTATCGTCGATGACTATTCAAGATATACATGGGTAAAGTTTCTGAGGTCAAAAGACGAAGCACCAGGCATCATCATCACCTTTCTGAAGCGTATTCAAGTCCTACTTCAAGCTCCAGTAAGGATTGTAAGAACAGACAACGGCACAGAATTCACAAATCAGGAGTTAAGAAATTATTTTGAAGATGCTGGAATCACACATCAGATATCCGTTGTTAGAACTCCACAGCAAAATGGGGTATTTGAAAGAAGAAACCGAACTCTTGTGGAAGATGCTCGCACAATGCTGATTTATTCTAGTGCACCACTATTCTTATGGGCTGATGATGTTGCCACTGCTTGTTTCACTCAGAATCATTCCCTAATCCACCCAAGATTCAATAAAACACCATATGAACTAGTGAACAATCGAAAACCTGATATCTCTTACCTTCACGTGTTTGACGCTTTGTGCTATCCAACGAACGACAGAAAAGATCTAGGGAAGCTGAAAGCTAAGGGTGATATTGGAATCTTCATTGGATACTCAGAAAACTCGAGGGCATTCCGGGTGTATAATAGAAGAACAAAAAGGATAATGGAGATGATGAATGTGAAGTTTGATGAGATTTCACAGATGGCTTCTGAGAGACTCGTTCTAGAACCCGTGCTTAACCCGATGGCTTCTAATCAAAACAGATTAGGACCTGCACCAAACCCGCAGACTTCTGGACACATTAGTTCAGGACTCGTACCTCAAGGAGCTTAATCAACAACCACTGAAAAACCTTCAGAATAAGAACTAGAAAATTTCTTCGTGTTAATGTTTGATGAATACTATAGTGGAACTTCGACAAATGCATCACAACAACATTCCGCTGCACCCGCTCAAAACCATCAACCACCAGAAGATGCATCTACAACAATCGAAGTTGACCCACCAACTCCCTCAACCTCATCTACATCTACTCCAGAAACTCCGATTCTTGAAATTGTTCTACCAAGAGTTGATGAGCAAAGTCATAACACACCATTTCAAGAAGAACCAACACATAATCAAAACGATGTTGTGTTAGAAGAAGAAGTATTTGAAAACCAGTTTGCTACAGATTATGTTGAATCATCTTCACGGTCACAAGAACCATCTAACACGCATACGTTAAACCCAAGGTATCCTTCTACACTCCAGTGGACAAAAGACCATCCAGTTGAACAAGTTATTGGTGAACCTTCAAGGCCAGTTTAGAAGAGAAGACTACTTGCTACAGATCCCGAAATGTGCATTTACATTTGCTCAATCATTCTCAAAGAACCAAAGAACATTCGGGAGGCAATGGCAAAAAATGCATGGATAGAAGCGATGCAGGAAGAAATTCTTCAATACCGTTTACATGATAGTTGGGAATTAGTTCCAAGACCAATTCACAAACTTGTTATTGATCTCAAATGGTTATGGAAGAACAAAAATGATGAAGAAATAACTGTAATTCGCAACAAATCTCGTCTCGTGGCTAAAGGATTTTGACAGGAAGAAGGGATAGATTTCGAAGAATCATCCGCGCCAGTAGCATGACTTGAAGCAGTCCGGATTTTCTTAGCCTATGCAGCTCACAAGAACATCACAGTATATCAGATGGACATCAAGACTGCATTCTTGAATGGAACTCTGAAAGAAGAAGTGTATGTGAGTCAGCCAGAAGGATTCATTAATAAGGAACATCCAGACTACGTCTACAAGCTAAAGAAATCCATTTATGGTTTAAAACAAGCTCCAAGAGCGTGGTATGATGAACTATCATCTTTCCTGATCAAAAACAATTTCACCAAAGGAACTGTTGATCCTACCTTGTTCACAAGAAAATACAAAGATGTCATTTTGATTGTTCAGATTTACATGGAAGAAATTATTTTTGGGTCCACTAATCCGAATCATTCAAAACATTTTTAAAATCTCATGAAAGTAAATTTAAAATGTCCATGATGGGGGAACTTAAATTCTTTCTTGGTTTACAAATACACCAATCCCCTCGTGGTATTTTTATTAATCAAGCTAAATATACAATTGAGATTTTGAAAAAACATGGTATGGAAAATTGTGATTCTGTTGGTACACCAATGGTCACTTCACCAAAAATCGGTGCTGATTTATTTGGGAAACCCATCGATCCAAAGAAATATCGGAGCATGATTGGTTCTCTCATGTACCTTACTGCTAGTCGACCGGATATTCATTTTGTTGTTTGCTTATTAGCACGGTTTCAGGCAAGGCCTACCGAACTTCACCTCTAAGAGGTTAAACGGATCTTTCGGTACCTACGAAGAACCATTAAGATGGGACTTTGGTATCCAAAGGATTCTGAGTTTAAACTATTCGCATTTTTAGATGCCGGTCACGCAGGTTGTCACGTTATAACAAAAAGTACATCAGGTGGAGCATAATTTTTGGGTGAAAAGCTAGTAGGCTGGTCATCAAGGAAACAAGATTATACTGAATTATCAACCGCAAAAGCCGAGTATGTGTCTCTATCTGCGTGTTGTGCCAAAATTCTATGGATGAGGACACAACTCACATATTATGGCTTTACTTTCAACAGAATACCTTTTATATTGTGACTCGAAAAGTGCCATAGCAATCTCGTGCAATCCAGTACAACAATCGAAGAGCAAACATATTAGAGTCCGCTATCACTTCATCAAAGAACACGTAGAAGTGGGTACTATTGAATTATTTTTCGTGAAGACAGATTACCAACTTACTGATCTATTTACTAAAGCCCTTCCAAAAGATAGGTTTGATGATTTAGTTCAACGAACTGGCATGTGAAGCCTAACTCCTGAGGAGCTAGAACGTCTTCTCGAATCTTCATGAAATATCTTCCAACAAAGCTTCGCTGTAAATATTTTTGAAAAACAAAATACAAAATTTGAAAAACCAACAAAATCAAAATACAAAAATAGAAAATTTCAAAATTCCAAAAACAATAGAAAATTTTCAAAAATAAAAAAACAATATAAAATCGAAAAATCCAAAAATATTCTTCTCACGACATGTCTCTCGTATAATCGATATTCTGTACGTATCTAGAAATGTCATTCAACAATGATACGGACATGTACAGATGCTTGAGCGAGAGTTTACTAAAATATTTTTTTTCAAAACATGTCGTTTCTCAAAAGTTTCTTCACTATGGATTTCGTATAATTCAGTACGAAACCCGCACTTAAATGATGTCTTCTGATTATTCTAGATCAAGAATCGTATTTTCAAAGACGAAATCGTTTTCAAAAAGTTCGAGTATAGACAAACGAAAAGATTTCAAACAAAAACTCGTTTCTACAAAAAGACTTACATACATTTTTAGTGCAAAACTCGTATTTCAAAAAGAGAACCCCCTCCAAACCCTTAATTGTTTTTTAATTTCTGTTTGAAATATGCTTTCATTAAGGGGGAGTATAAAAATAAAGATCAAAAAGTTCCAATTTCATGCAAAACAAATCCGTCTATCTCTCCAAAAGCTTTTCTACTAATCAGTTGATATAAAAAACATCACGAATATGCTATTTTTGAGGGGGAGAAGACGTGATTAAAATGTGATAAAAAATGTTTAAAGATCGTGGTTGAATCTCAAATGAGCTCGACTCAGATATTAAAAACGAATTGACGAAGCTTAAATGTCAGTAATCGAAAAGACTTGTTCTGGACGGGTAATAATTTCAAGCTGATCTAACCAGTGATGTAAGCGTGTCTAGAATAGAACTTGTCTAAGTAGAATGTACCGTCTCGAGAGATTCTCTTTGAACTTGAACAGGAAGGGTAATAATTTCAAGCTAGTCTAACTAGTGATGTAAGCGTGTCTCGAATCGGTCATGTTCACAGAAAATCGATCAATTTAAAAGTGCAAACTCTACCCAACATGTGTAAATTTATATTAAAACTTATGAGCACATGTGAAGGGGGGAGTATTTCAGAAAATGCAAAACTCTCGAAGTGTTAAACAAAAAATGTTTAATAATTATAAACACTTTGAGATATTTTCACAAAAGGTTTTATAGCATGTGATCGATGAACCTAGGATAATCATGGAGTAATAAGGTGATTATGGTTAGGTTTATGTCCTATGATCCGCCAGAGCCAGAGGGATCTAACCAAGGACAATCCCAATAGATTAGAATTAGAAGTCCTTAGGTATGATTTAAAAAAAGGAGTAAAGTGATGTAAGGAGAAAGAAGGGGTTGAAGAATTAAAAAGAAAAGTTAATGAAAAGGTGAAAAGAAATATACCTCCATGAAAACTTAGGGCAGAAACCAGGTCAATACATATGCTATCGGTTATCACAAAAATGATACCGGTATTGAAGATAAGACGTCATGGACCCAGTGACGCACTGCACAACCCCTCCTAGCCACTCAGGTATCTCTTAAAAGATATTTGTTTCATTTTTCACGGAGAACCTTGCATAATCTATCGACCTCTCACTCCGAGGTGTGTTGATATTGAAAAGGAGGAATTCTGCTTCATGCCTCCGACGACTAAAACCAAAACGCACGTAATCAAGTATAGAGCCATGAGATTCATCAAAAGATCTCTTAGGATACACTTCCATAACATACACTTGTGTTCGCATAAAAGGAAACAAGTTGTATAAGAGTCTTTACGCGATCTTCGGATCTTGCCACATACATCATGATGGTTGTTACTATGTTTCAAACGGTCTACAATCATGGAGTGATACTTCGGTATACTTCAGCAGCTCACTTGAATTGTGGGTATACTTCGGTATATCTGTTGTAAGCCTTCTTGAGGGTATACAATTCAGGAACAACCTTTGTAAGGATTAGAGAGGGTTTTCACACTATGCTGTTAATTCTCTCAAAGTCTGAGCGTGTAAGTGCTGGAAATCCCGCCAAGGAGATTCCTTTCACCAATCAAGTCCTTAAGACATGGGTCGTTACTTGGATTTATCCTATGTAATGATAACTGTCCCTAACGGAATTAGGATGGCTGATGTGCCCGACCAAGGTGAATGGAATCAAGACATTCATCAGTAAAACAATCGTAGTGGTCCGATCTTTAAGAAAAGTCCACCATGATTGATTGGTGATTTCAACTAACAATTTTATGTAGGTACTGATGAAAGTCCCCTTGGAGGAAATGCCATTTACCATCATCATATATTTCAACATCTACATCTCCACATACTCATACTTATGAAGATCATCCTCAACAAGTTCAAGTGAAGAACGATCAAGACAAAAAGATCAAGTTAAAGACAATGAGTTACGTCAAAGTCAAAGAGCTAATTGAGAAGTTAAGAACAAGTTCATGAATCAATTGAGGAAGTCATAAGTATGAAGTTCAAAGCATGTTCAAGACGTATGAGTATGTTGGAGAAGTCGACACAGCAAATCAATGAAGATGTTGACCAATGGCAGAAAAGATCAAAAGACCATGATTGAAGATCACAAAGTGTGAAAGAACAAAGAATCAAGACTATTCTATGACAACACACAAAGTTCAAGACTAAGAAGAGAGAAGACCTAATTACGTGGAGCATCATTCTAATAACCACCCCTTAGGGGGAGATTGTTAGCATTAAAGAAAAGGGATGGTCATTCTCATATTTATAACTTTGTAATGTGTCGTATAATATATAATAGAATAGTTAATGGGCTCATGGATTGGACTAATCTAATAGGTTAGTAGTTATTGTTAGCTAGTCCTTACATCTAAGTTGTAATCCAAGTCCAATCCATGACCCAAACGAAGCCCATGGAAAGGCCCATTAGGGCATATCTTTCCAAGTATAAAAGCACATCAAAGCCTCATTTGTAAGGTGTGCTTTAGTGTGTAAGTGTGTGTTTTTATTATGAAATAAAGCTCTCTTTTATGTCTCTCTCTAAACGCACCATAACATCTCTTGCCACCATATTGTGCTTCATAGATTAGTGATAAGGTTGATTTTATAAGGTCCTACAGTTTACATTTTGACCATATCAGAGAGAGAGAGAGAGTTGGTTCTCTGATTTAATATGCTATTTAACTTAGGCTGATTTAATGCTTCAAATACTTGTGAGGGATAACATTGGTTAGAATTTTGACTCAACAAGATTCCCTTTCCTCTACATTCTGCCATTATTGTTTACTGCGATATTGTCAGTGCAGTTTATTTATCTTTCAATCCTGTGCACCATCAACGCACGAAGCATATCGAGATTGGCATTCACTTTATTTGAGATTGGGTTGCTATAGGACTGGTTTGCGTTTTGCATGTTCCTTCACGCTATCAGTATGCCGATATATTCACTAAGGGTCTTCCGTCCACCCTGTTTGATGACTAGTATTGGGCCATACCCGTTTGACTCCGACTGCGGGGGGCTGTTAGTGGACTAGTATTTAGAGATAGCATTGTTTGAATTGGGTCATGTCCGTTTGACCATTAAGCATTATTTATATTGTGCTCAAACTCATTATTTAGTCATAAGAATTATAATTAATTATTCAAGAACACACAAGGGAGAACTGAAAAGTTTGCAAAATAGGACAAAACACAAAAGTAGGGGCATAGGTTTTAACTATAGGAACTTAAAGATTTTCTTTTATGTCCATGGTACGGTGTTAAATGTGAACTACTTTAACAATGCATTTATACCATCATTTTTTTTGTGACATGCTTGATGGGCAGGAGGTGACGCCAATCCAAGAACAACTACAACAATTCCAAGCCCTAATCAATCAAAAGCATCTACACAAGAATCAAATCATGAAATCCCTTATTTTTATGGCCTCGGGTTCAAATGACTTTTTTTGCTATTTCCTATTACCTGGTGCGTTAAAACTAACCCCTCAACAATATGTAGTTACAATGTTGAAAGAACTATCTCTCTTTGTTGACAAAACCTACAAGGTTGGGGCTCACAAGTTTGTCTTTTTCATAATAGGGCTACTGGGGTGTATTCCTGGGAGAGTCATCATACGGGGTGAACCTACTGACCGTTGCATGGGAAGGATGAACCTCATGGCTAAACAATATAATGAAGGATTGGAATTTTTCATAAAAAGTATACCTACAAAATACCCTGGACCAATCGGTGTTTATGCAGTAGTGTATAATACGATACAAAATTTTCATGCTAACCCAAAATGTTACGGTACATTTTCTTTAACGTCTTCTCGTATTAGACTCCTTATTTTAATGACTAGTTAATTTGCTATCACATAAACTCTTTTTTTGTTTTGTTTTGTTTTATATTTTAATGACAAGTTAATTTTCTATCACATAAACAATTGTATCAGACGAAATTTACGTACACCATTCGAACAATGTTCAACTTTGCATATTTTATAGTTTCACATATACATGCTAAGCTAATTTACCCGACTCATATATAATACATATCTTCTTGTCTTTTTTATTAAGGTTTTCCGATGTAAGTGAGGCATGTTGTGGGGCTGGATCCCTAAATGGAGAGTTGCAATGTGGGTTCAAAGGCTACAAGATGTGTTCGAACCCAAATGAGTACTTTTTATGGGATTTTTTTCATCCTACACAGCTAGTATATGGGCTTCTTTCGAAGGTATTATGTAAAAGTCAAGGTACTAGTCATGTAAATGTAGTAAAGTAGAAGGTATAATGTGATAGAAGTTAGTCTATATTAGCTGTCATGTACTCATTTCAGACTTAACAATTAAAATACAATAACAACTTTTCCCTCCAAATTATCATCTTCTTTCATTATTTTCTTTTCTTGTTTCTTGAATCTGCCATTGTTGACATGGTATCAGAGATATCAATAATGGCGGATTAGTGTGTTCTTGTTTGTGTTACAAGTCTGTTTTTCTGTTATTGTTTCCACGCCAAAAGTAGGTCAAAATTTGGGGTTTTTTTTTTATCAATCAAGATGACTGATGTTAACAATTAAAATGCTCCTGCTCTCTTTCAAAATCCATTGTATCTTCATCCTTCAAATGGTCCTAGTTCCTTAACAGTTCAAGAAAAGCTTATTGGTTCTCAGAATTATCGCGCATGGCATAGAGCAATTGAGATTGGGCTTTCTACCAAAAGGAAGTTGGGATTCATTAGAGGTACTGTTACGCGTTCTACTACTGATCCTAATTTGGCTGAATTGTGAGACACGTGTAACAATATGGTGATATGTTGGATCTTGGGGTCAGTTAGTGAGTCAATTGCTAGGTCAATCATGTTTGTTGATTCTGCAAGTGTTATTTTGTCACAATTGGAGAAAAGATTTGCTTTGAGTGATGGTTCAAGAATGTACAAGTTGAACAAAGACTGTTATGCAATCAATCAATTTGGTGGATCTTTGAGTGAGTATTTCACCAAGATGAAGTGTGTTTGGGAAGATTTGGATAGTGTGAATGTATTGCCATCAATTACTGTGACTCCTGAAATAAGTGTATTTTTGACTGCTTTGAATCAACAAAAAGAGTAGCAAAGATTGTTTCGGTTTCTTAATGGACTTGATGATCATTACAGTAACTTGAGGACACAATTGCTGTTAATGGTTCCTTTACCAAGTGTTGAGAATGCATGTTCCATGTTGCAACAAGAAGAATCACAGAGGGTGTTGTTTCGATCAACTTCTTTTGACTCAACTGCTTTGTATAGTAAAGGGGTGGTTAAAGATAAGTGTGGTATATGTGGTTTTAAGTGGCATCCTCCTGAGAGGTGTTGGGAGAAAGTTGGTTATCCTGTATGGCATCCTAAGTCTAAGATGAATGCTGGAAAGGTGAACAAGCCAAGTGGTCAGAATGGTGGTCACAACAATGGGCAGAACAAGTTTCAAGGGACTAGAACTGTTGCACATGTTGAAAGTGGTAACATCAGCTTCACACCTCAGCAGTTTGAACAACTCTTGAAGTGTGTGCAGTAAATGAGGGGTGATTTTGATGTAGATGATGGTTTTGGTCATCAGTTTACAGCAGGTATAGCTTGTCTCAATAGTAAATTAGACATGTTAGAACTGCTTGAGAAATAGATTTATGATATAGGCGCTAGTGATCACATGACACCAGATAATGACCAAGTTTATGACCCTTGTTTGTTGAAAATTAAGCCACGGATTAAGTTACCAAATGGGAATACTTCTGTCATTTCACATGTGGGCAAGGTTAAACTGAATAATGGTCTTTTACTCAAAGATGTCCTAGTAGTACCATCATTCAAGTTTAGTCTTTTATCTGTTCCTAAATTAACAGAGGTTAAAAGTGTGTAGTATCTTTTTACCCACAGTTCTGTGTTGTTCAGGACTTGGCAACCAGGAATGTGAAGGGACTGGGTAAGAAGAGAGCTGGTTTGTATCACCTGGTTAATGTTCCACTTGAAGATGTGGATAGTATGTTTACTTCTTTGATTTCCTCTACTCTTGGTAAACTAGCTATGTCAGCTGTAAGTAATTCTGTTTCTGTTAATAAGGCTTCTTATGGATTATGGCATCACAGATTTGGCCATGTGTCTGATTCAAAATTGAAATGTATGAAAGACTTTCCTGTTTCTTTGATAAAGACTAGTGTTGATAACTGTCTTTCTTGTCCTATGGCTAAGTTTTCTAAGTTATCGTACTCTTTGAGTCAGTCTCATAAGTCCAAAGTGTTTGAGATGATTCATATGGATGTTTGGGGGCCATATAGAGTACCTACTGATGGTAAATTTAGGTATTTCTTAACTATTGTGGATGATTGTAGCAGAGTTACTTGGATTTATCTCTTAGTTAATAAGTCAAATAGCTTTGTAGCTTTAAAGACATTTCTCAATTATGTTTCAACTCAGTTTGACAAGAAAGTAAAGATAGTAAGGTCTGATAATGCTCTTGAGTTTGTGAAAGGTAAGTGTGGAGCTTATTTGTCTAAGTTGGGAATAGAGCATCAAACCTCATGTGCTGATAGGCCACAGCAAAATGGCAGAGTTGAAAGAAAGCATAGGCATATTTTAGACACTGCTAGAGCCTTAAGGTTGCACTCACATTTTCCTTTGATGTTTTGGGGAGAGTGTGTTACTACTGCTACTACACTCATAAATATTTTACCTTCTTCTGTTCTGAACAACAAGACACCATATGAGGTTTTACTTGAAAAGAAACCTTCATATGATCATTTAAGGGTGTTTGTATGTTTTGCAGTTGTGAGCAATCCTTCTAGAACTACTGATAAATTTGAGTCAAGGGGTGTGCCTTGTGTTTTTCTTGGCTATCCTAATCATCAAAAAGGTTACAAGTTTTATAACTTGGAAAATCATACTAAATTTGTATCAAGAGATGCAGTGTTCAATGAAGACATTTTCCCTTATTCCTCAACTAGTATCCAACAGTTCATGTCACCACTACCTACTACCTTACCTTGTCAGTTTGGTCCTATGGGTGTAGTAGAGGATGAAAGAGAATCATTGGGTGTTCCTATGCAGCCTAATCCTAACTCTGCACAGTCTACAAACAACTCTGCACAGCCTGCTGT
The DNA here is from genome assembly GCA_021014915.2 of Artemisia tridentata subsp. tridentata. Classification (NCBI taxonomy): domain Eukaryota; kingdom Viridiplantae; phylum Streptophyta; class Magnoliopsida; order Asterales; family Asteraceae; genus Artemisia; species Artemisia tridentata. Next base: position 240,022,233 of record CP139509.1, on the reverse strand, counting down.
TAATATTCCTACACAGTCTTCTAATCATCCTAATGTTGTTCCACCTACTCAAATACCAATCAAGTGTGCCAAACACCCCTTTTGCCAGACTTTCAAGCTTTGGTTACAGCCTTGATAGCTCAGAAAGATCCAAATTCCTTTAAAGAAGCTGTTATAGATCCACGATGGTGTGAAGCTATGAATTCTGAGCTGAATGCTTTGGATGAAAATGGGACTTGGGAAGGCAGATAACTACCCTTGGGTAAGAAACTAATTGGCAGTCATTGGCTTTTCAAGACCAAATTCAGGGCTGATGGTACAGTAGACAAGAAAAAGGCAAGATTGGTAGTTCAAGAAAATAGACAAAAGTATAGGGAAGATTACAAAGAAACTTTTGCTCTTGTAGCCAAAATGTTCACAGTTAGATCACTGTTAACTATTGCAGCCTTAAAGAATTGGAATACATGCCAAATGGATGTATCTAATGCCTTTTTACATGGAGATTTAGAAGAGGAGGTGTACATGAAAGTTCCTTAGCCCCTAACTTGGTGTGTAAGTTGAAGAAAAGTTTATATGGTTTGAAGCAGGCTTCAAGACAGTGGTTTTTTAAATTGTCTTCTGCACTTGTGTCATTTGGTTTTGTTCAATCCAAGACTCATTACTCATTGTTCACAAAGAAAGATGGGAAAAAGTTTACTGCATTTTTGGTATATGTTGATGACCTGCTTATCACTGGGAATGATGAAAAGCAGATTGTTGAACTAAAGTCTAACCTAAGTTCAGTGTTTAACATGAAGGACTTAGGTGAGCTCAATTATTTCCTTGGTTTGGAAGTCTCAAAAACAAGTCAAGGTATCTTTATTTCACAATACAAATATGTTGTGGATCTTCTTAAAGAAGTTGGTGTTCAGTCTAGTAAACCATACAAGTTACCCATGGATCCTCACTTAAAGCTACAAACAGATGTGGGTACCCCTCTTACTGATCCAGAAGTGTATAGGAGATTGATTGGAAAGCTGATTTATCTAACCATTACTAGACCTGATATCTGCTACACAGTCCAATTGCTCAGTCAGTTTATGCAGTCCCCAACATCTGTTCACATGCAAGTTGTTAAACATCTGTTGAGGTATATTCTTTTAGCACCAAATCAAGGCATTTTGTTAGCCAAAGACTCTGCAGTACAGTTGAAAGCATATTGTGACTCAGACTGGGCAAGTTGTCCCTTTTCTAGAAGATCTACTACTGGTTATTGTGTTATGTTGGGAGACTCTCCAATTTAATGGAAGTTAAAGAAGCAAGCTATAGTTTCTAGATCCTCTGCTGAAGCAGAGTATAGGGATATGGAATTGACATGTTGTGAGGTCACTTGGTTGGTGAGTTTACTTAAGGAGCTGGGAATCAAGGATCTGCAAACTGTAGAATTGTTTTGTGATAATCAGGCTGCCCACTACATAGCAGCCAATCCAGTGTTCCATGCAAGGACTAAACACATAGAAGTGGAATGCCATTATGTTAGAGATCAACCGAAAGAAGGTCTTATCAAGCCAGCCTATGTCAACACAAAGTCTCAACTTGCTGATGTCTTTACAAAAGTAGTAACTGTGGATCAGCAAACTCAATTGTTGTCCAAGTTGGGAGTGTGTGTTCCGCCCCACTCTCCACTTGAGGGGGAGTGTAAAAGTCAAGGGACTAGTCATGTAAATGTAGTAAAGTAGAAGGTCTAATGTGATAGAAGTTAGTCTATATTAGCTGTCATGTACTCATTTCAGACTTAACAATTCAAATACAATAACAACTTTTCCCTCCTAATTATCATCTTCTTTCATTGTTTTCTTTTCTTGTTTCTTGAATATGCCATTGTTGACATATTATGGGCCGGAAACCAAAAACAAATATAGCCAGTTAATCTGGAGAATCTTGCCAATATGACCTGCTCATCCATATGAACCTATAAAGGGCTTATAACATTATTTAGAGGTTTTCTTTAGAAGAAGCATAAAGGTTTGTTTAATAAAAAGATTTATTGTGTGAGATATTTATTGCTTTTCTTACATTCTATTTTTTGATAGTATAAGAAGTACACTAGGCGGAAACCCCTATAATCTCGCTAAGAGTATAAAGGTTATGTTAATGTCGTTTGATATCTTAACTATGGGTTCTGTATGATATGAATAAAGACGTTTGTTTTATTATTTGATGTTTTAAGTCTGTGTTTCTAACATGTCAATACAGGAAAGAAGATATAATTAGTCTTTTTCTTAATCCAATGTGACAAGAATATAAATATGACATACACAAAATGAGATGTATAAAGGAAATGATAGCTACTGGTGTATCTGAAAAAGGGTCAAGCTACTAAATCAAACCAAGTTCAGAAGACAGCTGAATGTTACGCGTTTGAATCAAATCAAGTATAATCAGATCACTTGTTCAAGTGAAAAATCATCACTCACATGACACATCGCTACAAAAACTAACAGAACATGTACGGGAAGATATAGCACATGTAAATTGTCACCCAAGGACACAAGTAAAAGAATTATGTTCATCGTCAAAGCAAATATTGTTATGTAAAATCAATAGATTTGCGAAGTAAAAAAGAAAGTTAAAATATAGCACATTTAAATCAGTATACGGTCACCAAAGTTATATTTGATCATTGTCACAACTTAAAAGTTACAGAAATGAATTTGAATAGCTTAAGCTGATTCAGTTTCGTACATCTGAGTCTTGATCGAAAGACATTGTTCACAGACATATTAGTTTATACAGTTGATTGAAAATCATACAATGTTATCTTTCTTGGATTTGAGATGAGATATATTAACAAGATTAAATTGTTTTAACCAATATCCGTTCTATGTACTATGATAAAAATGGCAAAATGTTGATGCACTTTTCTCTTTTTTTTGATTCTATTTCCATGTCATTTTCCTCAATTTTTTCTCTTTTCTGTCACTTATATCGTTCCGTTTCTTCAACTTAACCTCTTTGCGACAACTTCTTTAACTTTAAACTCTAATTTCAAGTCACATCATTTGTAAAACAATTGGCACCAAAATGAAGAGATTGCCACAATTCATCTTTATGCTCCTCGGTGTTTTTCTTATGGATTTGGAATCCGCCAACGCACATATTAAGTCTCTTTTCATCTTTGGGGACTCAATATTTGATCCGGGTAACAATCACTTTGTCAAGAACTGCACCATTTAGGAAAACTTTACACCTTATGGTTCAAGTTACTTTCTCCATCCCACCGGACGGTTTACAAATGGCCGGACCATCGCTGATTTCATTGGTAAGTTTTGTTTCTTTCTACACACATGGGTCTATCACCATTCCTATCTTAATGGGACTCATAAACATACGATATAAACTTTAAGCTATATTATTTAACTTTAGGCTATAATATTTGTGGCTGATAATATCATGCAGCACAATTTTTGAAGATTAAGTTTCAAAGACCATATCAAGAGGTTTACCATGAATTAGCAAAAGGTCCAGCCAAAATGGTTTTTCGGCCAATGGAGTTAACTTCGCCAGCGGTGATCCTCTCTCACCTTTTCTTTTTAGTTTGGCGGTAGAAGCGTTAAATGTTGTTATGTTGGAAGCCAAGAATAAAAATATCTTTAAAGGGATTGAGGTTGGTAAGGACAAGGTTTATATGTCACATCTTCAATTTGCGGATGATGCCCTTATAATGGGAGAATGGTCTCTCCACAATGCTAAGGTCTTAACAAGAATTTTCACATGCTTTTACCTTGCTTCCGGGCTTAAAGTTAACTACAATAAGAGTAAGCTTTTTGGTATTGGAGTTAGCAACCTTGAACTTAACTCCATTGCCAATCCATTGGTTATCAACCTTCATTACTCCTGTGTATTTACTTGGGGCTTCCTATTGGGGCGAATATGTCAAGATGTGAAAGTTGGAATCCTATTGTAGATCGATTCCACAAGCGTCTTTCAATGTGGAAAGCAAAGTCCTTATCCTTCGGGGGTCGTTTAACCCTCATAAAGCCCGTTCTTGGAAGCTTGGGTGTATACTATTTCTCCACTTTTAAGGCTCCCATTGGCACTATCAACAAGCTTGAAAGCATTAGGCGAAAATTCTTTTGGGGTGGTAACTTGGAGGATAACAAAATTTCTTGGATTGCTTGGGATAAAGTTATTGCGCCTTTAAAAAATGGGGGCCTTGGCATCGATAGGCTTCTTTCTTGTAATCAAGCAATGTTGTCTAAATGGTGGTGGAGATTCTTAAATGAAGGTAATGCGATATGGTGCAAAATTATTCATTCAATTAATGATATAAAAGGTGGCGTTCCGAATTCATCTCAACACACCCCGAAATCAAGTCCCTGGTGCAAATTGTGAAATTAGGTAATGATCTCACTTCTCATGGAATATACTTGCCTTTAATTTTTAAAAGGAAAATTGGAAATGGCCACGACACACAATTTTGGCTAGACACGTGGATTGGTAATGAACCTTTAAAGGACTCGTATCCTAGATTATTTCGGTTTGAATCAACACCAACAGCCATGGTTTATGGTTGTTGTCCCCTTGATGCTTCTGTCCTTCATGATAATGTTGCTAATTCTTTTCAGCATAATGGTTTAGGCTTTAGCCAGTTGTTGGGTCCATCTGAGTTTGGGCTTAGTTCAAGCAGAAACAACAATTTTTTGCATCATCTCATGTTTCCTCATGGCTTAGAATTTCAGTGGTCTTGGTATAGAACACCTCGATCTCCAAATGAGCTACAAGACCTTAGTGGTCTAGTTGAGCTCGTTACTCATCTCAAACTCACAGCAGATTCAGAGATGTGCATTATTAGCGACTAAAAAGAATTCTCGGTTAAGGCAATGCGTATTCATATATCCATGAACACAAGTCTTCTTCCCACGGTACCGTATTGTTGGAACAATATTCTACCATCAAAAGTAAACATCTCATAATGGAGAATATTTCATAGGAGGCTTCCCACAAGACTTAATCTTGACAAACGAGGCATCGATCTTGATTCCGTCCTTTGCCCCATTTGTAATGACAGCCTCGAATCAGAGGATCACATCTTTGCTGACTGTTGCATTGCTAAGTCAACTTGGGTGGCGGTTCTCAGTTGGTGGGGTTTACACATCTCGAATATTTCAAGCCTCGATGATGCAATAAGCTTGGCGGACCGGATACAATTGCCTCCCAACCAAATCAAATTCTTTGATGTCGTGGTTCAAACAACTCTATGGGTTCTTTGGAGATATAGAAACGAGACAATCTTCACATCAAAAAAACAAAGAAAAGACATGATTCTCAACGACATCAAGCTCAACTCCTACACTTGGATTCAATCTAGAGCAAAAAAATACTCTCTTAGATGGATAGATTGGTTCATTAACCCTTGTACTGCACTTATGTAATCTTGTTTTTGCTTTCTCCTAGCTCCTTGCTAGGATGGCTCTTTTATATAAATCTGCTGTTCCAAAAAAATATTCGCCAGTGGACTTTTAAAATGATAAAAACAAGGATGCTGTAAGATGATTAACCCTTTATCGTATAACTTTAACTTAAATTACCTTTGCAGAAATCTATCATGCTATCGATATACACTTAAAAGATATATCTAAAGTTTGATGACCAGTTAGAAGTTGATGCCATTGTTTGCATTTAACTCGTAATTGTTCTTTAAAAATATGAACATGATGTTATTTAATCTATGACTTGAGAAAACATTGTTAGTTACATTACAAAATGCTAACCTCATTTTCTTTGCACGATGGGCAGGGGGTGACATCAATTCAAGTCCAACTAGAACAATTCCAAGCCCTAGTTTATCAAGAACATATACACAAAACCAAACTGCAAATTCCATATTTTTCTTAGCACCCGGTTTGAATGATGTATTCACATATTTCCTAGTACCTGGCAGCCCAAAGAGAAACCTAACCCCTTAGAGTGTATGCAATTATTTTGCTGCAACAAGTAACCCGCTTCCTTGACAAAATCTACAAGCTTGGGGCTCGTAGAATTGTCATTTTCCCGATGGGTCCTTTGGGGTGTATTCCTGGGAGAGTCTTCCTACCCGGTGCAACTACTACCAAATGCTTTGGAAAAATAAACGCAATGGCTAAAAATTTTAATGCTGGCTTGGAACGTCTGGTACAAAATATACCTACCAAGTATCCTAATGCAATGGGTATCTATGGAATAGTGTATGACACTGTACACAAAATGCATGAAAAGCCACAAGCCGTAATTTTTCTTTCACATATTCTCTCTCTTTATCAACATACTTAAAATGATATAGAGCAAAAGACTTTTGATATAGCGGTATGTGAGTGGCACATAAATGTATCTAAAGCATAACCGTGATTCTTTTGGAACTGAAATAGGTTATTCCAGTGTATCTGAAGCATGTTGTGGAGGTGGGCCTCTAAATGAAATGTTGCAATGTGGATACCCAGGTCACAAAATGTGTTCGAACCCAAATGAGTACTTTTTTTTGGGATTATGTTCATCCATCTGAGCGAACTTATGCACTCCTATCTAAATTTTTATGGGCCGGAGATAAAAATCAAGTATGGCTGACGAATGTAATTAAAGACTCTGGCCAGCAATGATACCTTTACATATCCATAACCTCTATTTTATATCGATATTAGTTCACCTGACTTTTTAAAGAAGCAATCTATTAGGTTAATTTCGAACGGGTATTTAACTAAAGGGTTATGATTTTAACTTAGTTTATACTAAATGCTTGAATGTTACCATAAAATATGCTATTAATACGCGGTTAGCTTAAAAGTATAGTTAAGTAATGATATGATCAAGAATCACGTTGGGAGGTGGAGGAAACACCATAAACTCGAACTAAAGATTAACTTTGAATTTTCGGTTTATTGATTGCCGAGGTGTGTATGTATTCTAGAGAGAGAAGTCTAGAACACACACACACCTTGTGTGTTACAAATGAATCCTCAAACCCTCCTACACAACTAGGAGGGTATTTATACAAAGATATCTATGCCTTATTGGCAAGACTAGTCCTCGTATTTACAAACTATGCAATTCCCTACATATGACAAAACTTTAAAGCTAACAATCTCTCCCCAAAGTGATGTCATACGGGAATTGCTTACAATGTTCCCTACAAGTAAAATTCAATACAAAAACATGAGAAAGATCTTCAAACTTCATTACTTCGTTCAGCTTGCATAATCTTCTCAGCCGCCATTTCTTTACTTGCAGACGAACTAAGTGAGCAAATCTAATTAGGGTTTAATTCAGAGTGCCCTGTGTGCTCTCCCCTAATTAGCGCTCTCCCCTAAAACTGACAACCTCATATTTTGAATGCCCTGAGTGCCCTGCAGTTCAGGGGAATATGGTATCAACATCTTTATCTCACCAAATGCATCCCAGTTATTTTTCCCATGAGAGATCAGCCCGTACATTTCTCTCCCCTGCTGGTTGCGATGAATCGGAATCAGCATACTGATGTGTACGTGAAATACAAACTGGAAGCCCTTTATAAGGAATCATATCAGCCCATGAGAAGATGTCGATATACCCAATCTAACCTCCTGAATCAAAAACAACGGCTTCATGTAGTGACTACTGATGGAGAAAACCCACTATAACGAACTTGAGACTGAAGTAGAATAACCCAAACTTGTGACTTAAACTTGCACGATAGTGTGACTAAGAACCTATACTGAGCACTACAACGTAACTCCTTAAAGCATATAGGTCGTTTCATATACCCATCCATCCATCCTTAACTGTATATGAACCTCTCTTGAATTATCCACATCTTTGTGTGACACTGAGTACTACAACGTATCTCCTTTAAGTGATAGTTAACTAGGTCTTCGTCCATCCTCCCCTTGACCTATGAAAACTAGATAACCCAAGACTTAATCACTATTCCCATGAGTGCCCAAACAAGGATCTCGAAGAATCATGCATCCAACCAACCCCGATATCTTCAAGATACTAAGTACACGTACCCGAGATATTCCACTTCAACTTCAAATAAGTAATAATGAATCATCATCCTTGTAGCCACAGCTGATAATTTGACCATTGTCATCTGATTGTGAATCTTGATCAGGATCTTTTCGGCTATACGTGGTGATGTTGAAGGTGCCGTCCGACAATTTCAATTGTGATTTTGATGTGAAATATGCCATAAAAATGACATTATAATGATGCTGGGAAAATTTGAGTTTTACAATTTTTACGCCAAAAATTCCCCGAAAAATTCGAATTTTGGCCAAAAAATTTGAATTTTAGGCCAAAATTTTCACTCTTGTACCAGAATTTGAATCTCGCGTAAAAATGGACCGTAAAGTCTCCTGTGAAAAATAAATTTTACTCGGATATCGCATTTGGTACAAGGTTGTCGGACAAAGCTGAGTACTGAACTGCGATAAGTATGATCAGACTTCAAATGCGATAACCATCAAATGCGATAATCATCTGAGTTGTCAACTGCGATAAGGTCAAATGCGATAGGGCTAAACAGCGATGCCAAATGCGATAAGGCCAAATGCGATAAGGCCAAATGCGACACCTATCGCAATTCTCATACAAGAAATGCGATAATCACTACGAATTGCGATAACCTCGCTGCTTTTCTTCAATTGCGATAAAACGCAACTTTTGCCCACTTTTGTTGACTTTGTTGTGTCACATGCCCAGACCTTATCTTGTAAGATATTGCTACTGACAATCTTTCACCAACTTGAGCAATAATTCTTTTGGAAAGAATTACACGCCAAAGAAAGTCAGTAAAATATTCACAAACAAATCTTGCATAATCTTTAATACTTTTGGTCGATCTAGAGACTTAGAACACCAAAAAATTCAACCTTCCAAAACAAGATTTTTGCAAACCAACTCGTTAAATCACTAACTAACACAACCTTTGATCTTTTTTTTTGGGTACGATTTCAAGATAAACACCAAAACATCCACATTTTTTAAGAAAAAAAAACACAACAGTTGGGTTCATTTAAACATAAATCGAACACAAAAACATCCAAAACTGCTACTGATGAACAGTAACAAGATAGAACACACCAAAACTTTAAGGTATAATATGTGATTTTTTTTTTTTTTTTTTTTTTTTTTTTTATATGGAAGTTAGAGCTTTTCTATTAAAACACACAATACATACCTGTGAACCACTGCCTAAATGAGGCATTATGTTCCTTATATAGTACAAGGACTTTGCCCTAAAGGCTTTAGGTGTGGTCTTGTGGGCTTTTACAATGGATTGGGCATTTGTATTTACCACTAGATCTAACATAAGCCCACAATACACAAAGTTCTTAACCAAAGTGAATGACCATCATCTTTTGAATGACCATCCCTTAGGGGGAGATTGTTAGCTTTAATTTTAGTATTAAAGTGATGGTCATTCACTTGCATTAGAACTTTGTATATATTGGGCTTATGTTAGTTTAAGTATTATATGTAAAAGCCCAATCCAAGTCAAAGCCCACTAGAAGCCCACATAAAGCCTTTTAGGGCAAAAGGCTTGTAGTATAAAAACCACATATTCTTCATTTGTGGTTAGTGGTTAACTGTGAATGTGTGTGTAAAATAAAAGATAAGCTTTAACTTTCATATCTATCTTTATATATACGATCCATCACACCCTTGTCCCATCTCATTCTTGTGCATAACAAAGCATATCTAAGTGTGATAAAGAGTGATTATCGACTACAACAAGTGGTATCAACAGCCGGTCAACGAGGTAGGAAGTTTTTTGTGTTCGGTTTGTGCTTACAAGAAAACCATAAGCCACATTTTTAACTCTTAAAAACGTGTGTTTTTGTTTTTTTTATCTTCGATCTAAGAAAAAAATCCAAAAAAGTTGTGTTTGTTAAGGTGTAAACAACTTGGGTTGTGATTGTGTAAGTATTTCTCAGTTGGTTATTAGGAAAAATGTGCACTTTTGTTTTGTGTTCATAGTTTTTAGATCGAAGTTATTTAAGGGAAGATTCACTTGTGTGTTATTGGATATTATCTTTATAATATCTTTGATTTGATTGGTCAAGTGGTGAAAAGGTGTAAGGAATATTAGCTAGTCGGTGAAAAGTTGTCAGGGAAAGAAGGTTTCACGTGGGAAGGTACTATAAAGTCAACAAAAGTTGTGTTTTATCGCATTTGGGGTGAGAATCAGCGTTTTATCGCATTTGGGAAAAAAAGCTGCGAATTATCGCAATTGGGGTTTTTTTATCGCAATTGAGACAACAAGTCTCTATCGCATTTGAAGGCTGGAACCTCTATCGCATTTCAGTTCTATTGCTATTGAGATTCGTCAGTTTCTATCGCAGTTCAAGTTTTTATCGCAATTGCAACTGCGATAACTATCGCAATTGGCCTGAGATCAGCCTTATCGCAGTTGACCATTCTCAGTTCTGTCCGATATCTGTCATCAATTGCGATATCGGACAACACTAGCTGAGCGATATCGGACAACACTAGAATTCGGAATTGTCAGAATCAGTCCCTGTACTTTCTAGCAGCCTTAGGAAACTTTTAAATTTGGCAGTTTTGGCCCTCGTACTTTTGTGCAACGATTTCAAAGTTGTCATTTTACGTCAAAACTTCAAAAGGTTATAACTTTTGAACCGTAACTCCGTTTTCAGTCCACGACCTGTCAAAACGACCGTGAGACCGAGGAGAAATGAAGTTATTGAGGTTTTAAGTTTCTAGACCAAAATTCCACCGTAACAACTTGCTTCACAACAACAACAACAAAGATTAACCGTCAACAACAACAACTCCTATTTCGTTGCAAAGATCCTGAATCAACTTTATCACACATTGGAGCTAAATGGAAAAGGAAATGAAAATGAAAGAGAGAAAATCAAGGAAAGCGTTTAGTGTGCTCAAGACTCATATTGAGAATGTCATCATTTCTTCAGGATATGACTCAAGTTTCGATCAGACATTTGAATACTACATAAGATGCCAATTTCATTATTTCACCCCTCCACTTCAACAAAGCCTGAATCAATATGAGAAGATACTGAATGAAGAAGAACTGTATACGCACAACTGCAAGGAAGCTCTTGAAGTGATCAAATCTCAACTTCAGATTATCCTGCAACCTGGGATATTAACCCTGTCAGGGTTTCTCAATGCATTTTCCCGAAAATACCGGCTTGACTTCAAAGACTTCCAAACTCAATGCATTGATTACATGAGTGAACTCGAAAAATCACTTGCTGAAGAAGAAGTTGAGCAGAGTGAGATTGAAAAGCAGAAACGGGAAAGGGAGCAAATTGAAAGAGAACGGCTTTTAAATGAATCAGTGGGAAATGAGAAAGAAGCAAACAAAGAAGAAAAGGTCGATGAGGGTACAACATCTGATGATAGCTCGGTTTTAACGGGTAGTGACACATCATCAGAACAGCAGGTTGTATGCAGTACTCCAAGATACGATTCGGAAGCTGAGGGTTCACACAGGAATGAAGCTGTTTGGGATACTGAAGCTGACCACATCAGACTTTCATCCGACATTGCAATAGTGGCTACGATACAACATTCAAACGATCATGATAATGTTGATTTGTTCGAGAATATGTTTGTTCATGACAAGACACATCCTGCGCATCCAGAGTCCATCAGTGACACATATGTGGTGGAACAGGTTGATAGTAATATCACTCCTACAACCCCAGATATGGATCCTAATAGAGGTGAGCCTGCCCAGGATGGATCTTCTAATGATCAAGATCATGCTATATTTGCTTCTTTAATCCATAATTTCAAACATGAACTTGAAAAGTGCAAAGAGGACAATCACAAAACTAAGCAAACAAACATCTTATTGTCCAAAGAGCTTGAAAAATTAACAAAAAGCAAAGAAACTCAAATCTCAAACCTTAAATCCCAAGCTCAGAAATTTGAAATTAGCGAAGATGTTCTCTCGCCAATTTTAAAACAAAACAAAGAACTTGAAGTTGAGTTAAGCAAAGCTCGTTCACGTGAAAAACGTTCCATTCAACAACTGGATGAAAATTTAGGCCCCGCCAACAGAAAGGTCCAAGAGCTTTTAAAAGAGAACGTTGAATTAAAAATGAGATATTCAATGCTTCAGGAAAGCACTTCAAATTTTAAGATTGTTAATACACAACTTGAGAATGAAAATCAAGAGGTTTTAAAACGTGCAAACAATCTTGAAGAAAAACTTCGAAAAACAGACCAAAGTGCTCAAACTCTTCAAATGATGATTCCTAAAGCTGAGAAAGTTCATACGGGAAAATCAGGAATTGGTTTTGAAAATACAGATCAGGTTGAACATAAATTTTTGTCGCCTGATGCTCTGTTCATATCAGAAGAAGATGAAAATTTGGCAGAGGAAAAACGCTTAAAAGTCAAAAAAAAAAAAAAAAAAAAAAACCCACTCTCGTACCAAGGCTTTGTGTATGGTTGTATACAATTGTCAGAAATACCAAAACCACCTTTAAAAAGAAAAGAAACAAATGTGAAAAGATTTTTCAAAGAAGTTCAACTTGCTACTTATGATGCTAAATTATGGCAAAATAAATCAAGGAAACAGTTTTGTAATCTTAAAAATCACATTGAGCACACGTTAAAGGTCATTTGGTCGAAACAACAATACACCGAAAGTGACTACAATCGTCTCATATCATCAGAAGCTTGGCTAAAAAGGGAAGTCTGTAAGTATTTAAAAGATGAGATTGAACCTCTTGTGAAAAACATCAATTTCAGTTTTGAACACTTTGAAAAATTTCTTGTCACTGAAATGAGAGAAGATTTAAAGTACGTCCATTCTCTCGAAGATGAATTTGATGCAAAATGCTTAAATCTTGATATTCAAAAAGAATTTTTCACAAATCAAATTGAGTCACTCAAGTCGGTGTATGTCAATCATGTGCATGAGAATGTGGATTCTGATCATACATATTTTTTGAAATCTGAGAATCTTTGTTTCAAAAGAAAAATCACTGAACTTTCAAAAGAAGTGGCTGAAGTCAAAGAAGAATTGTCAAAAAGAATTGCTTCTTCTAAAAAGGAACAGATTTTTGAAGAAAAGTGTGATGATGCCAATATCAAGTTTGATTTGGATGAACTTGATACAAAAAATATTGAATTGGAACATGCTGTGGCATCATTACAAAAAGAAAATGAGCATTTAAAACAGACTTACAAAAACCTGTTTAATTCAATCAAACGTTCACGAGTTCAGACTCAAAAATCAATCATGAAACAAAAAGAGACTGAAGTTTTGAAGTCTCAAATGTCTGAATCCGCTGATGAAAAGTTTGCAAAGGTTTTGCAAAAGGATGAGTCTCAAATCAAAAATGTTTCCTATCCAAATCCCCTGTTTGATTCTAATTCTTCCGAGTTTGAAACAGAAAATGCAAATCATGTGCTTCAAACAAAATTACTTGAGCTTGAAACTCTTTTAGCTCAACGCACAAACGATCTTGAGGATGCCAAAACTGATCTTTTCAACAAAACGAACAAATTCGAAACATATTTTGAAAAACTTGAAAAAGAAAATATTGTTTTTGAACGAAAATTGGCTCGTAAAATAGATGATTCAAAAGCCGAAAAAGATCATTTTTTAAAACAAATTGCCTCTCTGGAATCTAAATTGACATCTCAAGATCATCTTCAAAAGGAATACAGTGATTTGCGAAGTTCATACAATGCTTTAAGAGTGAAGTTTGAGTCTCTTAACCATTCAAAAGGAAAAGCTCCCATTTCAAATCACTCAACACCAAAAGTGAGTGTTTCAAAGAAGGTTTACACGGGTGAATCTTCAAGACCAAGACCATTTTCGAAAAAGGTTTCCCAATTTACAACCTATTCTTTGCAAAAAGGAAGGAAGTTTTCAAAGAAACCAAGTTTTTATGAAACGCTCACTCCTCCAAAGCTTTCAAGGTCAAACATGTCTCATGAAGAGACTTCAAGATTTCAAACTCCACAATCTAGCTTTACACGGGTAAGGCAAGTGTGGAGACCAAAGCAAAGTCCTTCAAACTCTGAAAAACTTCCGCTGCAACACAAGGACTCTGTTTTAAAAAAGGATTTTAAATCTCCGTTGATTCCGCGAGTGTTATTTCCAAATGAAACACCGGTTTTCAGTCCTCGTTGGAATTCAACGTCTTTGAATCAGATTGACACAACTTACAAATGGATTGCAAAACATGCTAAACCCATTGGTGCAGTGCTCAAATGGGTTCGAAAGGTTGTTGTCTAATCTGGTTCAAATGGATTTTGTTCAATTCAGTTCAAAACCCGCGCTTCATTTAATGGCTTCTGAACACATCAGTTCAGGACCCGATCTTCAAAGAAAGGAAAGTGCTTCATCAAAAAATTTTGAGCGCTTATCCTAAAAAATTATGGCTTGTAAGTATTTCAGCTTACAACCCGAGCTTCAACGGTTTGACTTATGCACACATAACAGTGTATAACCCGTTTTTCAAAGAAAGGACCCTGTTGTACACTTTATGGCAACAATCCTAAAAGAAAAGAAGTTTTCATGAAATGTTTATTCAAACTTCTTAACCTTAAGCAAAAATTTTCTCAAAATTTCTCAAAAGGTTTTTCAAAACTTTTCGAAAATTTTGCTTAAGATTTTTCAAATCGTTACTCCCCACTTGCTCCAAAGTTTTCCAAAATGTCACAACCAATGCAAGTTTTGAGGGGGAGTATTTCAGAGAAATTTGTTCCAAAAAGTTCATGCATATCAGTTTCTCCCTATTAGCTTTCTAAAAACAATGATTTTAATCAAACGGTATCAAAAATACCATTGAAATGCTATTTTTGAGGGGGAGAAATGTGATTAAAATGTGATCATGGTTCGAATCTCAAAGGAGCTCATAAGAAAGACTCAGATTAACCATCGAATTGACGAAGCTTAAATGTCAGCAATCGAAAAGACTTGTCCTGGACGGGTAATAATTTCAAGCTGAATTTATTCAGTGATGTAAGCGTGTCTCGCAAAGGACTTGTCTGAGTAGAATGTACCAATTCGAGAGATGATCATTGAGTATGACCGGGACGGGTAATAACTTCAAGCTAGTCTAACTAGTGATGTAAGCGTGTCTCGCGAAGGCCATGTTCATTGAAAATTGATCATTTCAAATGTGCGAACTCTACCCAACATGTGCTATTTATTTCAAAAAATGCATGAGCATATGTGAAGGGGGAGTATTTCAGAAAATGCAAAACTCTTGAAGTGTTAACCAAAAATGTGTTTTATACATAAACACTTTGAGAGATTTTTCACAAAAGGTTTTATGGCAAGTGATCAACAAATCTAGGATAATCATGGAGTAATAAGGTGATTATGGTTAGGTAATGTCTAATGATCCGCCAGAACCGGAGGGATCTACCCAAGGACAATTCCAATAGCTTAGAATTAGAAGTCCTTAGGTAAGATTGAAAAAAGGAGCAAAATGAGAAAGGAGAAAGAAGGGGTTGAAGAATGAAAAAGAAAAGTTTTTGTAAGGGTGAAAAGAAATAGCCCTCCATGAAAACTTAGGAAAGAAACCGGGTCAATACATATGCTATCGGTACTCACTAAGGTGATACTGATATTGAAGACAAGACGTCATGGACCCAGTGACGCGGTGCACAAACCCCTCCTAGCTACTCAGATATCTCTTAAAAGATATTTGTTTCATTTCTCACGGAGATCAATGCATAATCTATCGACCTCTCACTCCGAGATGTGTTGATATTGAAAAGGTGGCACTCTGCTCCATGCCTCCGACGACTAAAACCAAAACGCACATAATTGAGTCTAGAGCCATGAGATTCATCAAAAGATCTCTTAGGAACACTTCCAATAAAATACACTTGTGTTCACCAAAAAGAACATAAGTTGTAAGTGTCATAATGAGATCTGAACCTGGAAGAGTTGGACGATTTATTGCTAACTGTTTTATGCAGGTACTGAAGAAAGTCCATCCATCATCGTATGTCTCAACATCTACATTGGAAGAATAGACGCTGTGAATACATAAAGATGTTGATCAAGGCAAAGAACAATCCAAAAGACGATACGATGAAGATCACAATGCATGAAGGAACGAAGAATCACAAAGTTCAAGACCCAGAAGTCTAAAGATCTAATCACGTAGTGCATAGTTTGAATGACCATCCCTTAGGGGGAGATTGTTAGCTTTAATTTTATAGTTAAAGTGATGGTCATTCACTTTGGTTAAGAACTTTGTGTATTGTGGGCTTATGTTAGATCTAGTGGTAAATACAAATGTCCAATCCATTGTAAAAGCCCACAAGACCACACCTAAAGCCTTTAGGGCAAAGTCCTTGTACTATATAAGGAACATAATGCCTCATTTAGGCAGTGGTTCACAGGTGTGTATTGTGTGTTTTAATAGAAAAGCTCTAACTTCCATATCAAAAAAATAAAATAAAAAAAAATAAAAAAAATCTATGCCTTATTGGCAAGACTAGTCCTCGTATTTACAAACTATGCAATTCCCTACATATGACAAAACTTTAAAGCTAACAAGTAACTTACATCAACGGGTCAATACTAGCTAGGTATCAACGGGACACATAGAAAATTCTTCAAACGAGCCTACATATGAACACACCATCAAAATCAACAAACAAAGCTTCAAATAAACACAAATTTACTCATAGATGAATTTCATGTTATGAAATCTAATGGATAAATAGTAAGCATAGTTAAAACATTACATACCTTTTTAATTGATACAACATAGATACTTGAATTTAAGATTTTTTTGGAACATTTATTGTGGTTTTCTGGAGCATTTATTGTGTTTTTTGTTGTTATGATGTGTTAGTGTGGAAAAAAAACGGACATATAATGTCTACTGGTTAACTGGTAGCCTTGGGAGGATGAGATAGATCGGTTACTTATGAAAAAGCGATCTATGTAATAGAAAACGTGTTTCCAGCTGGATTGTGTCACGGGTAATTGAAATACGTGAGCAGTAAATAGATCGGTTAATATTTAATAACCGATCTAATTAGTTTTAAAATTTAGTAGATCAGTTATTAACAAAAAAAACTAATCTATTTATTATATTTCCCCCTCTTTTTCCTTTCATAGATCAGTTTTTAACATAACCGATCTATGTGAAGTGATCTATCTAACCTTTTGTGTAGTAGTAAATGCAGGGTTATTATATGATATTTTGATTGTCATATTTAATAAACATTGGTTATACCATAAACGGTAACAAAAATGCTCAGACATGTTTATGTTTAGGTGGTTTATTATTATTAGTTTATGTGCTTTTAAATGGCAATAGAGGAAAGAAGATATAATTAGTCCTTTTACCTATGAGACAAGAATAAATATATGAAAATGAAATGTATGACTGAAGCGATAGCTCCTGGTGTAATCCGCAGTAAACTAAAGATTGATCAAGTTGCTGAATTAAAACCAAGTTCCAAAGTAAACTGAATAATGAACGTTTGGAAATTAGAATCAGGTCAAGTACAGCCATATCACTTGTTCAAGGGGCAACATCATCAGAAACTGAATGATACACACGAACAAAAACTAATAGAACATGTACGAGAAATATAGCACATGTAAATTAACGCCTAAGTACGCAAATAAAAGAAGTATGTTCGTTGGCAAACAAACATGATGAGTGCTGCTTAATGTAAAGCGCTAAGTAGAGTCAACAAGTGTGTAAAGTAAAAACTATGATATAGCAAATTGTATCGTGCGTTGAAAGATAAGTAGCAATTTGTTGGTGCGCTTTTCTCATGGTTTTTGTTCTATCTCTTACTTTTTCTTATCCTTCTTAGGTCATTTTGTCTATTGCGTTTCATTAACTTATAAACCAATTCATTACAACATATCTCTCTCACTTAGTACATCAGTACCAAATTGTTCATAATCTGAAATATCAAGATGACTTGTTAATAAAATGGATGTGGGCTGAAGTTCAGATTAAAACAAGCATGTGAGAGTAATTAGGTAACAACATAACACAAATTAACAATTTTGTTACTCTATTTATAATCAATATCACAAGGATTGTACAATATTTGGCATCAAAGTGTGATTGAGATCAGGGCCGTCCCGTGGATTTGGAGGCCCTACGCCATGATCCCAAAGTAGACATTTGACGATATTTTTAGTTTTTGATATTACTGTGTTAAAATACTAAGTAAGGTTTTGGATATAACTTTGTGAATACATGTATGAAGAAAAAGAATTAGGAAGAATTCAAAGATATAGTATTCAAACAACATTGTCAAACATAACTTTTTTTTTTTTGCATAAATAAAATACCCCAACTCCCCAAACACATCTAGGGACTAAATAGAAATAAGTTACCTCCAACATATAAAACCAGTTTTCAGACGGATTTACAAATTTGTCAACATCAGTTGGGGTAAGACAATAATGGAAATTTGTTAGTGTGCTTTTATCATGTGTTCGCTTCCATTTTCTTTTGCTATTTTCTTGTCGTTTTCTCATTGTTTGATAGAAAAATAAGTTAGTTTAGTGTCTTCAACTCAATTCACAAATTTTTCTGCTCTGCTTAGTTTCACTCCATCTATACAAAAATTAATATTGAATTGTGGTTGAGATGATGGGCAGATTACAACATTTCATCCTCTTTGTTAGTGCATTACTTATGGTTTTGGCATCAGCCCACGCATGTGTTGATTCTGTTATTATGTTTGGGGACTCCCAGTTTGATTCTGGTAACAATGCCTTAGTAAAAAGTTGCACCACTCAGGCCAATTTTCCACCTTATGGTTCAAGCTTTTTTAAGAAGCCCACCGGCCGATTCACCAATGGTTGAACTGTCGCTGATTTCATTGGTTAGTTTATCTCTTGAAACAGACTAGAAAACCGACATTACATTCATCTGCATACTCTAAACACCATGGGCCAATCACCACTTCTTTTGATAACAGGACCCAGAAATATTTACTTTTGACTTTGAAAACTAAACAAGTACAACAAAATAAAAAGGTTCTATAACATACACATATGCTTTAATTTGTGCAGCACAATATTTGGGGATCGAGTTCCAAAGACCATATCAAGAGGTATACCAAGAGTTGACAAAGGGCAGCCTGAAAAATATTCCGGCCAACGGAATCAACTACGCCAGTGGTGGAAGTGGAGTTTTACCGCATACAAACAAGCATGATGTAAGATGCCTAACCTTCATATTCTAGTATACATCTAAATCTAAATTTCCTTTTACCAAATGTACAGTGCTTTCTATATTTCGAAGTTGATAATATAAAATAAATTCGCATACGTAGATGTTCATTGATATATGATAACCGACTTTTGTAGTATTCTCAATACGTTTTCTTTTCAAAGTTTGCAAATCGCATAACAATATGTTTAAACTATGCAAAATGATGGGCAGGAGGTGACAACAATTGAAACCCAACTACAACAATTTCAAGGCCTAATCGATAAAAAGCATTTGGAAAAACAGCAAATTAATAAATCACTATTTTTCTTAGAGTCGGGATCGAATGACATTGTAAACTATTTCTTATCACCTGGCACACCAAACATGACCTCAAAAGCCCATGTAGAGATCATGTTGAAAGAAGTGGACCTCTTCACTGACACAATCTACAAATTTGGAGCTCGTAAGATTGTCATTTTCTTAGTAGGCCCTATGGGGTGTGTTCCTGCTAGAATCTCCATAAAAGGTGCACCTATTGACCAATGTTTTGACAAGATGAACAACATTATAGGATGAGAATGCAGATATGTTTCTGCTTCATGGATCGAATAACATGAAATAAGTATCATGTTTTGTAGTCGATGCACAGGTTGTATTTTACAGGTTTCTAATTGTTTCAGGATTGAAACATGCACAAGATAAACAAGAGTGAAAGATATCTCAACATAATAATGATTATGTTGTATGTATTGTGATCATAACTGATAACTTTATATAGGAACAATGAAGAATGGGTTGAACCCTTTTTATTAAAACTGATATATAAAACAGGAAAGGGTTGATTTGTTTACAGAATTTTGATCCCTATTTATACTAAACTAAGAGGCATGCTATGAAGGGTTGTGATGGTTCATATGAACTAACAGTTGTATCTCTTCATACATAACTGTAACTATACTATAACTAACTCTAACTGCCTTTACAGCAGATTGGGATTTAGTGGATTATCATTTCCAACAAACATGTCAAAAGATTATATATATATATATATATATATATATATATATATATATATATATGTGTGTATATATATATATATATATATATATATATATATATATATATATATATATATATATATATATATATATATATATATACTAGTTTCTAAGCCCGCCCGATGGGCGGGTATGACTTGTAATTTACATTTTAACTTAGTCATGTAAGGATATCAGTTATCTTGTATTGTTATAACTTTATTTAGTTATGTACGGATATCACCTATATTGTATAGTTATAATTAACAGATAGAGTCATGTAAGTAGGTATTATTTTATTGACGTTTGAATTAAAGAATGTTGAGATTATTTTTGTCGTTGTATACAATATTGAGTTTATTTTAAGTTATATTTAGAATAGCATTTGAGTACTTTTACATATGTTGATATATTGTGTTCGTAGATGTGATAAATGGTTTCCCTACCATAATATATTAACAAACATGGAATATAGGTATTTGTTGCAGTTCACCATTGATAGATTGAATCTCATTACCCATACAATAGGGTTAAAAGGAAACTTTATCTTTGTCGGAAAACAGGCTGCGAATAATTGAGTTTATCTGGTGTTTGGATATTTTACGTCATGTGGTTGACTATTGATGTATGGATATGCTAAGTATATGTGGTGGCTACATTAACATTTTGTTTTAGCAAAAATTGTAACTAAACTGGACCGAAATCTTTGGTAATTATATTAAAGAGTTATTTTTGACACAAACATAATAACCACAAAATGTTCCATTCTAGCAGATTATAAGTTGTATCATGTTGTCCTACACGGTTACCTTACCATAGTATATTAACAGACATGGAATATTGGTACTTGATGTTGTTCTCCATCGATAGATTGAAGCTCATTACGCACCAGCTTTAGACGCATCATCTTTTGTTCTTCAAAGTGGCAATCTTGTCCAAACTGATACCAGTTTCCGACCATCACCAAAGCTTTTATCTTAAAAGGGTTTTTTTATGTGTAAAACCACCTGCAGGTTGACTCGGTAACTCACATTCATGTGTACGATCTCTGCTTTTATGTACTTGTTCAGCTTTTCGAAAGGTTAAAATTATAAAGCTTATTTCCAAAAAACTTAACCAATACGGTGTTTGGGATTGTGTATTTTAAGTGCTTTAACAACTTTAAATCATGCTGATGTTATTACTATATAGGCGTTTGTTTGAGATTGCTTATTAAAAGCTTAGAAGTTTATCTACAATTTATAGTTTATGTACTTATGTCATTAACATGATAAGCTAAGGATAGCTTAAAACAGAAATAAGTGAATGAAATAAAGTAGAATAATGTCACGGGAACTTCTTGATAGACTTCCATCTACAATGCATTGACAGTTTGATATTCAAGTCTACAAAGTTCTTGCATCATATTATGTACCACACACCAGTACGATTCTCGATCATCGTCCTTATCTAGATACGTGAACATCATATAAAACGTATAATTTAATTGATTAGGATATATTAGCATCATTTAACATTGTTCACCTTCATTTGAATAACATCATTTGATTGATTATTATAAAAAAAAATCACACAGAAACAACACTTTAATTGATGACACATATAACATCATGTGATTGGATACTTCTAAAAAGTTTCATATACTTTTCGAGTCCACTGCAATGTGATCTTGATAAAACTTAGCGGCACCTATCTTCCTTTTATATGCACTTCTCACCTTAGCGTTCTTTTCATCAAAAGAGGACGTCGAAGCATCACCTCCTGTTTCCTCAAACATGCTTATCAAGTTTTGGGTTGGCTTCAACCAAGATCAAGGGACACGGTACCTACAAAAAAAAAAAAAAAAAAAAAAAAAAAAAAAAAAAAAAAAAAAAAAAAAATTAAAAACCCGAGGGTTGGTGAAAGCCATTCCGTACGTTCTTGGTTCTTGATACAAATGGTATAATTACTTTTTGCTTGAATTGTCCAATATCTTCCTAAGATTGGACCACTGATGCATACTTGAACCTTTTCCGTGCCCTTTACACCAATAACAAAAGGTCATGGTCATATCACTAATGAAATGCGCCTTAGTGATTACACATACATGAGTTATCAATGAAAAAATAAGTATGCACCCTAGTATGAAATAGAAGTCTAGCACCATCATCGACAGTCCTAATGCAATGCAGATAACAGACATTAAAGACATAAAGTTTAAAAAAAGGTTTGCACCTTTCAACCATTGAAGTAGGGACCCCCTTCCGAATATATAGGTCCAGATCCTCCACCTCTGAGGAGCATTGGGCGTCCGTTAGCACCACCGACTATAATTTAGGTCCACCTGCTAATTTGAAATGAAAATAAGTGTGCTGCTATATATAGTAGTATTTTATAGTTTATTTTCCCTTCTCTTTATTATCAATATATGTACTGAAATAGGTCAAATGATATACATCTTGAAAGTAAAATAACTTGTCATAACATACTCATGATCAACGGTGGCTTTTCGACCCATTACTTACCGAATGGCGAATTTGGGATATCATAAATTTTAAACAGCTCAGAACGGTAAATTACAAAAAATCTAAGCTTAAATTTTGCAAGATCTAATCATGATTATAATTTTCATGAGAAAGTAAGTTTATTCCAAAGATAAGAGTAATACAATGTGATCAAGACCCTGGGAAACTATTGAGATCAGCAGCTGTCTTTTGTAATCAACCACTTACTGGTAAACTTTAGACTCAAATAAGTTTTGCAGCGACCACCATAAAAAATCAACATTGATCTGCATAAATGAAATAGACCATGGTGATTTCTTAAGTATCTTCTCTAAGAATTTAATCCATACTGGACAATTTTATGGGTGTATGTCAACAGCAAATGTTTCAGCTTTAAGGGTGTTTTGGCTATGGATGTCGCAACGGTTTTCTACAACAGTTTAAGGGATGTTTAGCAGCAGTTTTAAAGGGTGTTAGGATATGTCTACATCAACAAAATAAGGGGTTGTCCTTGTCAATGGTAAAAAAAAACATTGATTAGTGCGCTTTGAGACAAAATTTCACTCGATATGAAGAAATCTACATAATCACTTAGAATTCCTTACATATGAATCATACAGTGCCATATTGTAAATTAGATTTGCAGTTTATGTACTTTTTCAAGAAAAAAAAAAAA